>LPNX011113832.1:245433-391871 GCA_001517045.1 Pseudotsuga menziesii | reverse complement strand
ATAAAAAATTATTTAGTAAACAAAATAATAAATTTGATTTATTAAACAAAATAAAAAAATTTAGTAAACAAAATAATATATTTTTATGTAATATAAAAAATAATTTAGTAAACAAAATAATAATATTTGAATTCACTTTCTTGATTGTGAAAATGGGCGGCAATGTGTATTTAATTTTTTTTTATGATTTGCAAATCGCGCACGCGTTTTAGTGAAGCAAAACGCGTGCGCGTTTTAGTGAAGCAAAACGCGCGCGCGTTTTTGTCTACTATCCTAATTGGCATGCATGTTGGCAGCCTTGGGACTAGGCTTGGCAGGGTCGGGATTGCTTGGGATGATTTCTATTTTATGGATCAAGCGTGATTGACTTCATTCTACCATTGCATCCAAAAGGTCCATCAACTTCTTGCACACACCCACTACATAAAAATTATCAATGATAGTATGGTTTCCTAGAGTAACTTGAAGCTTTGCAATCCATTTAGTGTAGTCCATATAATTATTACCTGGGATGATGACTGTGAAACCATCAAAACTTTAAGCTTGTAACTTTATCCTCTCCACTAAGGCTACACCTATGAAGTTGTGAGTGGATCCACCATCCACTAGAACTGTGACCTTTTGGCCTTGTATGGTGCCCTTAAGCCTTACGGTGTGGAATCTAGGTACACCCGAAAGTGCTGCAATTTTTCCTGTATCAGGAGTGGGTTCTTCTTCATTATTTTTTTGATACCCTTCTTCTTGGGCTGCAATTTGTGCCTCTTCCTCATCCTCCTCATCTTCATCATCTTCAAAAAAAACATGGAAAAAACTTGAATGTAGTATGCCTTCCCCTTGGCATATGTATGTCCTGAGACCCAAGGTTGTTGGCATGTAAAACATAGCTTCTTTCTTCTAAGATATTTTTTTGCTTGGTCCTCCTTTATTTTCTTTGGTATAGGAGTCCTTTTTCTAGGGGAGTCTTACCTTCCTTGAACGTGGAAGGGAAATTTGGCTTAGGAGGATATGTGCTTCTTGGCGACACATTCTGCAAATCCCTTGTCAAATTCATGGCATCCTTCAATGTAGTTGGCTTGTGGGATTTCACTGGCCCTGTCAAAGGTTCTATCAATCCTTCAGTAAAAAATAAAACCAACCTAGCCATAGGTACATCAGATACCATTACTAAAATATTTTCAAATTCTAACATATATGATTTAGGAGTTCCTACTTTCTTCAATTGTGCTAGTTCTTTGAAAGGGAGTTCAGGGTCTTTCCTCTCAAATATCTCCATCAATGCATTGGAGAAAACCTCATAAGATAAAATCTGATCATGTCCCAAGGTTCTAAGAACATGGAACCACCAGTCACTAGCTTCCCCTTCAAGATGCAGAATGTCCATTTTCAATGCATCTTCTTCAACCATCATTAAAGGAAATTTCAACTCAAAATGGCCCTTTTAAATTTAACTCAAATTCCATGTCATCATGTGTTAGCCAATGAAATTACTTTAAATTTGAAATACCATATAGGTCTTAAACACCTTTTTAATATAAATTTGGGGATAGGTATCATTAAAAAAAAACTATTTTTTTGTTTGTATTTTCGACATATCTCTCCATTTTTTTACTCAAATTTCGATCAGGAGAGCTCGTTGGATGTGGAATTAAATTCTGCATCCAATGAGTACCCATGCGGTATACTTTTGACCGACCCCGCTACCCGAAAAACAAGAAATACTTGAAAAAACGTGATGATGACATCATCATCACGTTTTTTTCTTCTTCAGGTATTTCTTATTTTTGGGGTAGCAGGGTCCATCAAATGTATGTCCAGTGGGTACTCATTGGATGCAGAATTTAATTCCACATCCAACGAGCTCTCCCGATCAAAATTTGAATAAAAACACGGGGAGATATGTCGAAAATACAAACAAAAAAAAAGTTTTTTCCTTTTCTTCCTCAAAAATTAATAAATATTATTTTATTATTTTAACTATTATTTTATTAATTTTTTTTAGGAGGCCCGTTTTGAGGTGAAATTTCCTCTAATGAGGATTTAATTGGAAATATACAATTAATTTCTACAACCAAGCACTAGAAGACATTTGTGAGGAACCATCAAAGGAAGGAATGGTTATTTTTCCCATGGTGTATTTTCGTTCATGGTTAATATGGGATGCCCTATTCCCATTTCCTCCTTGTTTGAACTAAAGAAAATCTCTAATGAACTGATCAAAAGGTAGGACTTTCCTACATTCATCACTTAATTGTTGCCAATCATTTGTTACTTCTCTAACATCATAGTTGGTGTAAGGGCCTTATTTGGACTCTACAAACTTAGGTATTGCAGGTCCACTCTGATTTTTGAACTCATGAGGTCTTTTATGAGGTCCAATCTTCAGAAAAATTGTTTTTGCATTGGTCTTCCCCTCAACATGGGGTGTACTACTACTACTCCTGGGTACTGTTACTTGCTCCCAAATTAGCCAGCCATCAATTCGGACCCTTGCATGATATGTTTTATCATAGTGTCAAAAGTTGATGTAATGAATTTCTTAAGCTCTTCATTGTTTTATTTTTCATCCATATCTCCTAGTTTAAGTTTTTCCTTAATCTTCTTGTAAAAAGAACTAACCTCTCCACTTCCTTCCTTTTCACTGCTAAGGTTTACAGTCTCAGTTTCTAATGGAGGGAGGTCATAATCATAAAAAAATGAATAAATATATTTATGAGGTACCAAGATCAAGCTCTGATAACACTTGTAATGTTCCAATTCAAAAAATTTCAATAAAGGTAGAATTTTGGGAAAATTGTCTTGACTAGTTTTGACCCAGGGCGATTCGAATGGCTCAAGAGGGTCTCGAATTTGGTAGGGACTGATGTGGGGAGTTGTAGTACTCTTAAATTGAATATTATATGATAGGTCATAGAAATCCATAACTCAAATTGGGCATGATGGAAAAATGGGGAAACTTACTAGCAATTTATGATTCAATTCCCGTTGGGGTGTGGGCAAAAATGGCTCTCCAAATCCTAATACCCCCCCCCCCCCCAAATTTAAGAACAGAGTATGGGGACTATAATTAGACTTAATTTATTGTAATTATATGTGGTTAATAGTTCTCCAATAGAGGATTAAAGGTTAATATTGGAATGCACAATTTCAATGATATTTTCTTAAGGAAAATGAGACAATAAAGCTCAACTTCGACTTGTAAATGGTGGATATAATTGTTCAGATCAAGATGAATATAGACCATTGGAAACATTTAAATATCTCAATAACATGATAAAAAATTTACCCAAGTTCCAATATACATCAGATACACAATCTCCATTGCAATGAAAAATCTTCACATAGAAACTAGTCACAAGAAATCTTGGAAATGTGGACATTTGCATATGTATTTCTTATGATTTCGACTTAGAGAGCATGTGAACATGATATTCGAGCATGTCAACATGATATTACAGAGATCCTACTGCCTCAAGTGTTATTCTTCTCACCCCTCACGCTCGTTTCTTGTCATCATTCAACGTCCCCTGCTGCTGAGTCTGTTATGTTTTCCATGACGTTCTCTGGCATTGTCTAAGTCTCCGAGTGAATAAAACATACGCAATGGTCTCTTCTCTCTTTCTCTAAAATTTTAGATTGTGCGTTTTTATTCATTATTTGACTGTGTTTGATCTCTGCGTCACATTGCATGAACATGAGGGAGAGTTAGTGGTAGTTTATCCTAGTAGGTGTAGAGGAGGATAGAACAACGTTGTTGTTGAGTTAAAGTCTGCAGATTATAGAGGTTAGGTCTGTAGGTAGAAGAGACTAGCGCTGGAAGAGCTACGCTTGAACGATAGAGACGCTGGTATACATCCCAACCAACCAGTCATAACATTGTTGTTTGCTTCGTCGCTGAAGCTGACCGCATGTAAAGAGAGAAAGAGAAGGAAGAATTGTTATCTGAAAAAGTGATCTAGAAGAGATTCGCAAGATGATTTGGAACTGAGAGAGTCGCTAGAGTCTGTCACAAGGAGGATCCACCGTTGCTGCTATGAAAACATGAGCTGTGAAGTTGTTGGATCTCTCATTTATGAGATAAGTCGATGCCGCCATTGTCAAGGCAGGTGAGAAGCAGTAACTGGAAGCACATTTTCTGGTGGTGATCATTCATCTACCAAAAGAAGCCGAAGACTAAGGATGCCACAGAGTTCAAACCCTGGATGTGAAAGTGCTTCTGGCTGTGACGTGTTCATGGGGAGGTAGGCCCAGATGCAGCGTAAGCTTATTACCCAGAAATTAGAAAGACCGTATATTTGTTTAGGTGCGTTAATTTCCAAAGGTTTTATATATTTAATATGCATGAATTGTGGGGTTGTTGAATAAGTCAGGGGTTGCTTAAAAGCTGAAACTATATTTTTTTCAAAACTAAAAGGAGAGGATGTGTCAAAGTCATGTGAAAATCAAAGTAAAATGGTCATAAACTTAGGCTAATATAAAGTTAGTCAAAGTAAAATGGTCATATCTAAGTTGGAAAGTTTATGATGAGAGTTCATTAAAAAAAATTGGGTCATGGTGTAATCAAGTTTGTGGAAAGTTTATGATGAGAGTTCGTTAAAAAAAATTGGGTCATGGTGTAATCAAGTGTGTCGTTAATATTTCAATAGGTCTTGACTTTCATAAATTAAAAGTGAAAGAATGAAAGGGTATGGTTGGGCCTTAAGAATGAAAAGTGAGAGAGGTCATAAAGCTTAAGAAGATGTAGTCCTAGTTGTAAATATTAGCCATAGGAAAGTTGAATTCTCTGGGTTGTTGTAATACTTGTTCATGCTGTTCAAGCATACTTGTTGTAGTGTAGAATCACCCAAAGTTATCTTCTTATGTAGAGAGAGGATGCATAATCAAGTTGTGGAATTAACCACTAAGAGAGGTACAGAGGCAACAGTTGTAATTGTATGCTAGCTTGATGCTAGATAAAAGAAGATGAATATTTGATTGAAGGGGGGTAGTGTGAGTTAATCACAAAGTGTTTATATTTTTGGACCAAGTTATGTTTAAGGGGGTAGTTTAGAATGTTGATGAACTACATAGTTGAAAAGAATTCATAGAGAAGTAGCAGATACAATGGTTGTCAACCCATGTATTATGGTAGATGAATTATTTTTTATATGTACATCAATGATCAGTGTTATGTAGATACAAAATAAAGAAAAATAAAGTTAATGGATGAAGCACGTAGTGAAGAAAGCTGAAGTGAGTGTGTGCATTGGTTTCCCTATCATGAAGTTTGTGGTTGATCCGGATTTATGTAGGAATGCAAAAGAATACACAAATAACCATACAAAAAAATATGCAATGGAAATAACACTTCATTTCACTAATCAAAGAACTGAAACTTGTTTACATAGAAAATGGAAATAAACTAGCTAGAGTGTTGGTAGCTTATCTCTGAGAAGAGATGTGGCGGCTACATGCCTTTGAACACTGTGTTACAATGAGGCTCGAAGGCCTATATATTATTGAGAAACAATGGAAACCCTACACATCCAAAAACATAACCCTAGGAGGTGAAATGCCAGAATGTGGGCCCCATTGGGTAACTTGGTGCATCAATTTCCCGGGGTTGTAACTTTGGCATACTACCTTCGTTTGATGCGCATGATACATCGTTAGAAATATCTCTTCAAGGATGACATCCTTAAATGAAAAATATTGAGTCCAAAATGGTCTCATATATTCCCGACCATTTGATGCCAAAAAAGGGTAGTTTAGGGCCTCAAAATGGCTCCAAAAGTTTAGGACCCAAAAACTGCCAAAAATAGTAAATTGTGCTACAATTAAGGAAACTGAAAAACTGAAAGAAACAATGGTGGGGGTCCAAGTGGAATAGGTGGGTGCCCACCAATATCCTCTTGGATCATTCCTCCCTCCTTAGGAGGCAATGGTCCCCATTGCGTTGAGTTCCTCCATGAGATGAGGAAACTTCTGCTGAACTTGGTCTCTAGTGAGCCACTTTCCCTGGTGAAGGAGTTGGCCTACTTTGACAACATGATATAGCTAGATCTTCTACTTGCAGGTGTTCTTGATCTATGTGTCCATAATCCAATCAGTTGTGGCTTGTTCTAGGAAGTCATGGTTTAACTCTGTTGGTGTGATTTGTTCTACCACGTCTGACATGTCCAGTAGAGGTGGAAAGTAGGGTCGAAGGAAGTCCACATTGAACACTGGGTGCAGACCAAGGAATGGTGGAATACTGAGCTCAAAGGCATTGTCCCTGACATCCTTGGTGATGGTGTATGGCCCATATTGGAGTGAGCGAAGCTTGCGATGGGGTCCAACGAGGCGCTCCTTCTGCAAATGTAGCCACACTTTGTCGCCCACCTGGAAGTTGTGTTGCACCTGATGCTGATCATGCCGCTGCTTGTACTTAGCATTGGATATTTCCAATATGTCATGAACCTATTGGTGAATCTGTTGAATGCACTCAATGAAGCTGTTCGCCTTATAAACTTCAGACTATACATGATCTTAATCATCCTGAGTAGCTGCAAATGGCATGGCTACGTCAATGGGACATAGTGGCTGGAATCCCAAGCTCAACTAAAAGGGGTTGTGGTCAATTGAGTTGTGGAGGGCTCGATTATAGTTATGTTGTACATAGGGGAGGCTCTCATCCCATATGCATGGATGCTTTGAGTTGTACATGTGCAAAATGTGTACTATCATCCAGTTGACGACCTTTGTTTGACCATCAATCTGGGGATGGAAAGCTATGGAATTTGTGAGCTTGGTGTCTAGCTTTGGCCATAGGCTAGACCATAATGTACTAAGGAACCTGTTGTCCCGATCTGAGATTATAGACTGTGGGATCCCAAAGTGTACCCACACTCGTTCAAAGAAGAGTTTAGCAATGGATTCTGCTATGATATTCTTCTTGCAGGCCGCCATTGTGGCCATCTTTGAGAATCTTTTGATGACCATGAACACACAATCATTGTCGTGCTTAGTAGAAGGAAGGCCCGACATGTAATCCATGGAGATGGATTCCCAATGTCAACCAGGAGTAGGAAATGGAATATAGAGGCCTTGCTTCTTAATGGACGGTTTGGCAATGGTGCAGGAAGTGCAGGATCGGATGTACTTCTCGATGTCTTGCCGAAGGTTTGGCCAATATAAATACTTTTGCAATACTGCCACTATTTTCTTGACCCCGAAATGTCCAGCGAACCAACTGTAGTGTGCTTCCCAAATCATCTTGGCATGCTCACTTTAAGGAACACAAAGGTGTCCCATGTGACATAGTAGTGCATCTTGGAGATGAAAATTTCAAACTTTGTTTCCCTCCAAGGGGGTCCTATATGTGTGGCTGAATTCTGGATCGCTCTTGTAGAGAAGCGGCCAATCAGAGGCCTCATTCCCACAAGAGATGAACATGATGGTTATCGCCATGATCGGTGGTCAGTTAAGGCAGTCTGCAACATTATTGGTGCTTCCATTCTTGTACTTGATATTCAAATGAAACTGTTGTAGATATGTGGACCACTTCTGATGGTGATCATTCTGTAACTTCCCTTGTGTCTGTATAAACTGCAAGGGTCAATTATCGGTGTGGATGATCGTTTCCTTCCCCAAAATGTAATGCTTCCACTGTTGGCAAGCCTGCATAATGGAATACATCTCTTTGTCATAAGTGGGATATTTGTGGACTGTGTTAGACAATGGCTCATTGTGATATGCCACTAGATTCCCTTGTTGAGTAAGGACTACCACAATAGCATAGTCAGAGGTGTCTATCTCAATCTGAAATGGTTGTTGAAATTCTAGTAATGTGAGCACTGGGGCACACTAGAGGCGATGTTTCAATTCTGCAAATGCCTTCTATTGATTTTCTGACCAAAAGAATTTTTGCTTTTGCTCCTCCCTTGGTGACTTGACTCAAGGGCCAAGTGATATGAGAGAATCCCAAAACCAACCTACAGTAGAAATTAGCAAGACCTAGAAAGCTGCGAAGCTCTGTTAGAGTAGTTGGGGCTGGCCGATCCCAAATGACTTAGATCTTGGTTGGATCCACATGTACCCCATACTCATAAATAATGTACCCCAAATACTAAACTTGGGTCATTCCAAAAGTGCACTTGTCCAAATTGGAACACAAGCTGTGTTGCCGCAGTGTTTGGAGGACCTGTCGGATGTGGTGGAGGTGCTCTTCCCAAGTCTGGCTGAATATCGGGATGTCATCCCAGTACACTACTGCAAATGAGTTGGTGAATGGCCGCATAATGTCATCCATCAATCTCATGAAGGTTGCAAGAGAATTCGTTAGCCCAAAAGGCATGACCAACCATTTGAAAAGACCCTCCTTAGCTTTGAAGGAAGTCTTCCACACATCGGTCGGTTTGATCGGTACCTGCTGATACCCGAACTTTAAGTCAATCTTGCTAAAATATTTCACCCCTTTAAGCTGGTCCAGGAGATCATCAATCCATGGGATCGGGTACCTATTCTAGATAATGATATTGTTCAGCACCCGATAGTCAATACAGAGTCTCCAAGTCCTATCCTTCTTCTGTACCAACATGATTGGGCTCCCATAGAGCGATGAACTTGGATGTATGTGACCCTTCTACAGTAGCTCCTGAATTTGCCTCCTGATTTCATCATTCTCCATAATAGAGCATCGATAGATCGGACCATTGGGCAGTGGTGCACCTAGGGTCAGATCGATGGGGTGCTTGAGCTGACAGTGCAGAGGAACCCCTGTGGGTGAGGTGAATATGTCTCAATACTCCTCCATGACCTTGTCCATTTGTTGTTGTCATGCAAATGGGCCCTGTCTAGAGGTCGTGGACATGATCTTATTCTTTCCCTAAGGGCGGATCATCAAGAAAACAAATTTCCCTTTTTTGGAAATGAGCTTACTATATTGCTTTGTAGTAACCAAAGAGATAATGGAAGGAGGTGGTACCTCTGGTATCCTATACAACTTATTTTCCAACGTAATAATAACAGCGCGAGGCCGAGATTCATACAAAACATGCTGCTTACATAAGTATGGTTGACCTAATAATACATCACAAACATCAAGAGGAGCAATATCACATAACAACTCATCGGTGAAGGGCTTGATGACGTAGGGAAGGCGACACTGCTGGCTAACGCAGAGATCTCGTCCTTGGTGAAGCCACCCGATGGTGTATGGTTGCGCATGTACTGTGGTTGGCAAGCCTAACTACTTCATGACCTCTACTAAAATGAGGTTCTTTTGGCTCCCACTGTCGAAAATGAACTGTAGTAGGGAACCCTTTAACCACATTTAGGAGTGGAAAAGATGCTCTTCCTCCTCTGAATCTTCTGGTTCTTCCTTTTGGATATTCGTGGTGGCAATGGTGGCATTGGGCTCTGCATCGATAATATTCTTCCCTCTATCATTCCCCTTCTCGAGGTCTGATTTGGTGTTAGAGCATGCATCTGATTCAGAATCCTTTATCTCGACCACTAGTGACTACTTGGCCTGACACTCACTGGTGTTGTGAGTGGGGCTCTTATGTAACTCACACCACTTTCCCACTTCCTTCTTTGGATTCACAGTGTTGTTCTTTGCTTGCATATTTGGAAAGTTGTCTTGAGTTTGCATACCTTGGCTGTGTCCTTGGTTCTACAGTTTGGGGGCACCTTTCACTTGCTTCTTATTCGCAGCTCCAAAGTCTCATTTTTTCTGCTTGAATTTTTGCAACATACCGGTATGCCGTACCAAGAGAGGAGATGTCAAGGAAATCCATTTTCTCCTGAATGTATCTGTCCAGACAACTATGGTACTTCAGCACCAAATGTTTCTCTGAATATTTGATACCCAAATTGGTGCACAGGGTATGGAACAGATTCATCATCTCATGCACATCTTGATCTCTTTGTTGTTGCAGCGTAGTCCATTGTATGTACTTGTCCTCATAGCTCCCCACGGGATAATGTTGTCTCTTTATGGCATCTCGGAATGAATTCCGAGTGGGTACAACCAAGAATAGAGAGGGTTCCTCCTCATCCTTTCTCTCATAGTAGGTTTCCCACCAATCCTTGACATCGGGAGCAGCTTTGAGTAGTGAAAAAGTGATCTTTTCCCGGTCGAAAAAGTCATGAACCAAGAGATATCCTTCTAATAGATTCAACCATCTATCTATGGAGTTTTCATCTATTCGTCCATCAAATATGGGAATGTCGAAGTTTACTTGTACTTTAAAAGGGGTTGCGCCTCCAGAGTGGCTGCTAGATGCAGATGTGCCGCCAGTGGGAAGTCGTTGAAGGATCTGGGTGAAGTTATCGATCATCGCATTGCTTTGTTTTTCAAGGGCCTCCTCGAGCAACATTTTGATAGGATATTCTATGCCCTCATCTTTATTTTCATCCCCCATGGGAGGCCATCGGGATTTGTGAGGCTGATCTTGCAAAGGTTCAACCAGATCGAGCCCTAACTCTTTATACCCCACACTCGTTGGGGACATGCAAAGAAGGATCGAGAAAGAGCAGGTTTCTCTGATACCACTGATCTGTATTTATGCAGGAACGCAACAGAATACACAAATAACTATAAAAACAAATATGCAGCAGAAATAACACTTCATTTCATTAATCAAAGAACTGAAACTTGTTTACATACAAAATGGAAACAAACTAGCTAGAGTGCTGGTAGCTTATCTATGAGAAGAGATGTGGCGGCTACATGCCTCAGAACTCTGTGTTACAATGATGATCGAAGGCCTATATATTATTGAGAAACAATGGAAACCCTACACATCCAAAAACCTAAACTTAAGAGGTGAAACGCCAGAATGTGGGCCTCGTTGGGTAACTTGGTACATCAATTTCCTGGGGTCGTAACTTTGGCATACTACCTCCATTTGACGCGCATGATACATCGTTAGAAATATCTCTTCATGGAATACATCCATAAATGGAAAACATTGAGTCTAGAACAAACTCCTATTTTCTCGACCATTCTAAGACGAAAAAATGTCGTTTAGGTCCACAAAATGGCTCCGAAAGTTTAGGACTCGAAAACTGCCAAAAATAGTAAATTGTGCTACAATTAAGGAAACTAAAAAACTAAAAGAAACAATGGTGGGGGTCCAAGTGGAATAGGTGGGTGGCCACCAATATCCTCTTGGATCAGTGGTAAACCAAAACCACTTGTTGGGATAGATGAAAGTTCACATCTAGAACTAATGATGTGATGTATGGCTCATGGTAACTTCAAACCATCAGAGAATTGTAGTGGTTAGGAGTAATCCGCAAAATCCCAAGGCAGTGTATAATGAGGGGAATATAGTAAAATGAAGCAGCACACTAAATCCAAGCCATATGAGGACAAAAGACCCAAATATGAGGACATGACCCAGATAAGGACCAAGTCATCAAGAACAAGCATAGTGAGCAAGCACAAGCAAAAGAACTAAAGATAGAAACAAAAAGTATTCATTAAGGGATAGTGTTGGAATGTAACACTTGTTTTAGTATTGTGCACATGACCAGTTGAGAAGGTAAAATAACAAGATGACCCCGGAGAATAGGTTAATGTCTAGAAGGTTGAGTAGTTTATAGAGATAGAGTTGCAATAAATATGTTGTTGACTAGAGTACATAGAAGTGTCTAAAAAAAATAATGAGATCTCTATATCTCTATCTAGATCAATGGCTGAGATCAATTCAGTATTGTATAAATACATGTATGTTGTAACTAACAATGGACAAGCAAATAAGTTTCAATTTAATCTCTTATTGTGTGTCTCTCATTATGTTTTGTAATAGATGTGTGTTCTCGACATCGTGGATGGACAATTCAAAAGGTTAAGATCAGAGAAGAAAAGAAAAAGTGCCTCAACCCAATTCAACCTAGTTGAGAATCATCTTTCAGAGAATTAATGGAGCTATTATACTAAGATCATAATGTAAATATAATATATTTCATTACAAATACAACAGTCACCACTAGATAAACATAACCTTTCCACAAACGAACCAATGAATCCACCTGTCCCTAAAAGAATCCAAGACGTATCAAAATGTAGCTAGAATGCTTTCATTAGCTTCCCATGCTCCTCCATCTCTCGGTAAGAGGAACAATCCTCCAAGCAACCCACGTGATTTAAATGGGTAGATTTGGTGAGTGTTTTGTTATAAATGTGCACTAGTTATTTTAAATCTGTGTGGGTGGAATTATTTCAAAACATAAACTTATTTCAAAACATAAACAAAAAATTTATTAAAAGTTCCAAAGTTGCTATTGTTGTTTGGAGAGAGAATTTTTGGCTTGGTAAATAATCATTTATCCAAACATTTGAAGTATAGATCAAATTATAAGGTCCCTAGATCAGATTAATAGATTTATTATGTTGGTTATTAATGACAGCAGAGGAATCTATCTCAGATTAATAGATTTATTATGTTGGTTATTAATGATAGCAGAGGAATCTATCTCTATATCTCTATTTACACATGTTTGTTGTCAACTGGACAATCAATGCTTAAAGAAAAAAACTAGTTATGTTCTTTACATGTTAGATAGTTGCATAATGCTCTGTTTATGCGTGTTTGTTTCCAAAAAGACACTTAACGATTAAAGAAAAATCTAAAAAACTAATTATGTGCTTTGCATGTTACATAGTTGCGGAATGCTCTGTTTTTAGCTATTGTAATTTAATATGTGAGTTGTTCATTTGTTTAGAATAAAGGATTGTTAGATGTGAAGTGTGTGATGTGTGGTTGTGTGTGATACCTTACTCATGAGATTTTGATTATTTTTAACTTTCCTCATTGTGTAATATGCATTTTCTTCCGCGAGCATATTTTCTTATATTGACAATTATGGTTGTTATTTCCAAGTTTTTGATACCATTGAGGGAGAGGATGGTACATAATTATATGCAAGAAAGAAAGAAAAAAAAGGATTGAAATTGCAAGGGATATTTTAAAATATCCCCTAATTCTTCTTCTTGATGAAGCTACTAGTTCCTTGGATATAGATTCTTAAGAAGTGGTTCAAGAAGATATTAATAGAATTGTGATCAATAGAACAAGAATTATTGTAGCGCGTTGTCTGACTATTGTCATAAATGTTGATATGATTGTTGTGATTCAACATAGTTCTATTGTTGAAAAGGAGTAAAATTTTTAAATGCTTCAATCTTTTCACCTTTCTCAATACTGAATATATGAACAATATGAAAGAACCATGTATTTAAAAGGAAAAGAAATTGAAGATACTATTGGTTGTAACATCATTGTATTTTATTTTAGGTCTAATTTTTCTTTTGTTTGTTTTAACTTTTCATTCTACACTTACACACGTCCTTCTAATATATTTTCCCCTTTCGTGTGTAGGATCAAGTTCAACTATGGATGAAGACTTTGAATTCCCACAACTTTGAGGAGCCCTTTCCCTAGGATTATTTGGTGAGTCTCGACCTAACAATAGTTACTTGGTGCACTTAATCCAGTTTGAGTTAAGTTACTTGGTGCAACCCATTTAGTGTCTAGTTAAGGATAACTAGCCATTACCCCCTTCTGTTTATTATAACTTAGGACACTTCTAGTTTGCAATTATTTAAAATTGTAACTGGAAGTGTGTTCCCATTTAATTGAAAGGATATTTTTGTTCAAATTATTATTATTATTTTTATTGTTGTGGTTTAAATTTTATTACCAAAGGACATGTGATTCCAAAGTAAGAAACATGGCTTTGATACCACGTGTAGAGTCCATATGTTCATGTAAACAATCTAATTGAGTCCAATCAAATTATAAAAATTAAAATGCTAAACTAATCCATATTATAGTGTTTAATTAATGAATGTAAAACCATGGGGCACTACATGGGCCTTTTATCTCATTCTAAAGTTGAATGCTGTTGATTGCAATCAAAATTAGCTTATGATCTCAAATATTGCTCGAAAGGCATTCCTCCATAGTGTATGTTGACTAGCAATATTTCATCTCTTGTTTGAATATAAGGGTTTTGTTGGGGCAAACACATTTATTCACTTTTTGAATGTGTTCATTATACTTCATTTGTTATTCTCAAAAACATCAGAAATTATAATTCCCATCATTTGCATCATTTGTTGGAGGAACATTAAAAGAGTCTCCCAATACCACACATACCGCTTTTTACTATTGCATACATGAGACATCCACTTAGATACATTCTTGGGTTCCAAGTGTTTTACAAAAAATCCTTCTTAATATCTTGCATGCATTATGCCTAATTTTTCATTTTGTTTATGTTGCCATATTTCATTTCGAATATGTTGTCAAATCCTTTATTGGTTTCGTAATACTCCAACCATTACTATTGTTTATTACATCACAAGTTCTACTAATTTGAATTTTTATGGTGAAAAATGTTCATATTTTTAAAGGGTACTAGCTCAATGGAAGACCACTTGTCATACAGGTAGGAGGTTGGTAGTTTGATTCCTCTGTTCCCTATCTATAGAAATCAATGACTAATTAAATAACCAGCGCATTAATCATTCACTAAATAAATGACCAATTAACAACAATCAATGACTAAATAAATGACTAGTTAACAACAGTCAATGACTAAATAAATGACTAATTAACTACACTTAATGACTAACTAAATGAACAGTTAAGCACAATCAATGACTAAATAAATGACTAATTAACTACACTTAATGACTAACTAAATGAACAGTTAAGCACAATCAATGACTAAATAAATGACTAGTAAACAACAATGAATAACTAAATAAATGACCAACTAATAGTAATGAATGACTAAATAAATGACCATTAATGGCATAATATATGACCAACACATGAAGCAATTCAAGCAATTTATGACTCAGTGATAAATTACCAAATTGGTTGGGTGATAAGTGAATATTAATATATGACCAATGGTCACGTGACCAAATTTAGTAATTTATCACCCATTTTTAGTCATTGTTATAGTCACTTATCACCCATTTTATACTAGTGAAAAGAAATAAGACAAACCAGGCCATTCATGTCCATTTCTAACTGGGGAGATGTCGTGGTTAATTCCTAAACTGTAGTATGTCGCATAACCTAAAAAAATATTTTTGGAACAATCCAGGTAACCTTATGATAGAAACCTTTCATGTTGGATTCACATAGACCTTAATGCATATAGTAGACTTATGTTAGATTTTTATCATTTAAGCAGTATCATCTAGGATCTTATCTAAGAGAATAACATGCACAACAATAATCACAAGAGACAAGAGACATAAAGAGTTTTCCTCGAGGAAACCATAAAGGAGAAAACCCCACTACTTCCTCAAAGATAGAATGAGCACCAATAGCAAAAGTAAAACCCAAAGACACAAAGATGATCTCCGAAAATTGTTCTCTCTCTCAATTGTGCGAGCTCCTCTTCTCTCACTCATGTGCTACAGTTGAGTGAGTGTGTGTTTCAAATAGAGAGGCTCACTCTCTATTTATACTTGTTTTCCACTTGAATTTTACTCTTACAGGGCCGACCTCACTAGGAGAGTCTAATAACCCTAATACCCCTCAATTGTGGGGACTATTTCCCCAATTTACAACGAAGGGTTAAGCCCAATGACTTTACATGAATTTATTACATTAATAACTCTCCCGATAGGAACATCAGGGTACAATGAAATACAATATAACATATACAAGTGAATACATTCCAAAGTTACAAATACATCAACACTCTGTCTTAACTAGGAAGGTATTCTCTTGACACAATTCATCAACACAAGTCTTCGTCACTACATCATTCATTAAAGTTGGATCATCATCAAAGCTGGATCATCGTCATCACTAGATCATCATCAAAGCCAGATCATCACTGGATCATCATCACTACTCTCGCTATATCAAGCAAATAGTGTTATCTCTCAATTATACTCATCATAGGAAGTTCTACAGAGCCAACCCTTTTCCATGCTGGATGTAGGCCTAGCCTCCTTGTAGGTATTCATCAACAAAGCCAGCTCTTTTTCACGTGGGATGCACTGCCTCGCCCTTGCAAGGACTTCCCCTACAGAGCTAACATGTGTTCATGTCGGATGCAGTACCTTGCCTCCACGGGGATTTCACTTAGTGAACCTCTCACATAGCACATGCAATCATGGGATATTAAAGAATACCCTTAATTTTGAGAGATATTGACCCAAAATATTTTTGTTGAAACCCCCTCCCAATACTTAAAACCTCCTCCCCACCCCTTTTTATAGATCAATCCTTATAAACCACTCTACCCAGCCCCACCTTAAACCCCTCATCCCCCCAATAGCTGCAATATATTGGTTCTATTTTTTATCATTTTAAAACCCACAATATGAATTAACGTGATAGTATATTGGTCAACAAGTGAAGCCCCTGTGCTTGCCTCTGCAAGGATTTCCACTACAGAGCCAACCCTTTTTCATGCTAGATGCAATACCTTGCCTCTGCAAGGATTTCCACTACAGAGCGAGCCCTTTTTCATGTTGGATGCAGTACTTGCCTCTATAAGGATTTCCACTACAAAACCAACCCTTTTTCATGATGGATGCAATACCTTGACTCTACAAGGATTTCCATTATAGAGCCAACCCTTTTTCATGATGGATGCAATACCTTGCTTCTGCAAGGATTTCCACTGCAGAGCTAGCCCTTTTTCATGTTGGATGTAGTACCTTGAATCTGCAAGTATTTCCACTACATAGCCATCCCTTTTTCATGCTGGATGTAGTACCTTTCCTTTGCAAGGATTTCCACTATAGAGCCAACCCTTTTTCATGTTGGATACAGTACCTTTCCTCTGCAAGTATTTCCACTACAACTCCAACCCTTTTTCATGTTGGATGCAATACCTTTCCTCTGCAAGTATTTCCACTATAGAGCCAACCCTTTTTCATGTTGGATATGGTACCTTTCCTCTGCAAGGATTTCCCCCTTTAGATCATCTCAGAGCACAAACCAGATACACATAACACAACATTCACATTCACTAGAATGGTAGGACACACCCACTACCATCCGGGAAAGGATTCAGCACTTATATCCACCGGCATGGTAGGACACACCTACTACCATCCGGGAAGGGCTAATGCATATCACTTCCCCTTAGAGGGAACCTCAATTTGAAGAAAACCAAGCTTCTCTCTAAAGTACTCAAATTTCACTCTAGCCAACGGCTTGGTTAACAGATCAACTATTTGCTCATCTATCACAACATACTGGAGCTTCACTGCTCCTCTCTGCACCATATCCCCGATAGTGATACTTAATCTTAATATGCTTTGAATTTTTGTGGAACACCAGGTTCTCCGACAACTTCACACAACTCTGGTTGTCACAATATATACAAGTATCATCTAATTCAATATCAACAAATCATATAGTAGCTTCCTCAACCATATTGCCTCACAACTAGCTGAATAAGTTGCAATATATTCTGCTTTGGCTGTACTCAGTGCCATGCAGGACTGCTTCCTGCTAAATCAAGAGATCACACCTGATCCCATACTGAATCAACACCCCAAAGTGCTCTTCCTATCAATATCATTTTCTTCCCAATATGAATCTACATAACCCTCCAGGTTAATCTTCTAATCCGCTTCCTACTTGAGCCCATAATCAATTGTACCCTTCAGGTACCTCAGAATATGCTTTTCAACAATTAGTTAGGAACTGGATTAATGTGTTCACAACAAAGAAAATATATGGTCTTGTATTCATCAGGTACATCATGAAACAAATCATCTGACGATACATAGTGGAATCAACCGTCTCTGATGAAACATTACTCAATAGCTTCAGGTTCGATGCCATAAGTGTGGCCATGGCCTTGTAGTGCATCATCCTAAACCTCTTTAGGATCTCCACTACATACTTCCCTTGTCCAAGGGAGATTCCATCTACACTTTTCCACACCTCCATTCCTAGAAAGTAATGCATCATACCCAAGTCCTTCATCTCGAACTCGGCAGGAAGTCTCCTTCTTGCAACTTATCTGATTTCCTCTTTTCTATTAGGAACAAGTCATTGACATATAACAAGAGCATCACTGTTATTCTACCTTCAAACTTGAAGTAAAGGTTGGAATTTGATTTACTCTCAGTAAATCCTAGAGCCATCAGTAAGTTGTCCATCCCATCGTATCATGTCGAACCTCAGGATCTTCTGTAGTCACTCCCTCTGAAGAGGAGCATCATTCTCCCTCTTCCTTTTGTACTCCATGTATTGAAATATTTTGTATTGGAGTGACAAGTAGCTTCCTCTACTAGTAATATTCTATGTATCCATTTAGAGTCACTAGATACCAATATCCTCTATCTTGAACCTTTTCAAAAGTTCTTCTCGCAACCATCTGTGAGCTTGTCATCCTCTATAGGATTTCATCTTCAACCTTGTAGAAAAGGTTAATATCTTCATCAATCTAGGTGATCTTCAAGCTCCTCATGTATGTGTTATCCCTTGGGTGTCTTCTAAACTTGTACAAGGCCTTCTTTAATCTACACACATGAGTCTGCATGTCATGTGCCTCAATTCCCACTGGCTGCAAATGTCTCTTCGTAGTCTATGTCTTCTTTATCTGAGAAGCCTCGTGCCACAAATATTACCTTGTATTCCATGAGGTTGTCATCTATTGTATGTTGGATCTTGTAGATCCATATGGAATATACTACTGACTTTCCTTCAGGTCTCGATACCGCATCCTAGACATCATTCTTCTTGAACTGGTGCACTCCTTCACTTTCTTCTTGGCTATTTCTTCATAGATGGAAGGTTCTACATCAATGATAGCACTCAACAGTGTCACATAACTAGACTATGTCTAAGACCTATTTATTTCTTTGAAATTATTGTCATATTATTATTCATCTTGTATTATTTCTTAAACTGTCGTCACTTGTTCTTTGGAACAAGTCTCATCCTTCTTTTCTTGTAGGCGATTGTACGCGATCTTTCTTAAAATTAAAATGCATTAGTTGTATGGTTAGAAACATTTCATAAGGAATAGTCATAATGGAAAATTCTTATGCATAAATATATAATCACACAACTATTTTAGCCAATACAACATTCATTCATATCTCGCGGAAACTTTCTAGTTGCCTTCCATCTCTACCATGACATAATTTAGATTGTGCACTAATCCAATATGTCAGCAAAGAGGTTTCATTCTAGATAAGTAGCAATGGAGAGTTTTATATCACCATGGGATATTTACCCATCAAATTCAAATTAGTAGTATACTATCATTAATGCAAACATTCTATCATGCATAACACATCAACAAATATAAACAAATCCATAACAAAATAATATCATGAAATGACAATTGGATACTTATCTTTATTCGTTTCATAGGTAGACTCCTTCTTGAGCCTTCAACTTTATCATCTTCTTCATTCATAACGACATCATTTCTTATCCAAATTCTAAGATGAATAAGAGGTTATTCAAGAGTTGAGTCCTTTATATTCCTCATCGCTTGAGGGATATTCTTTGGATCGTGAGATCTTGATCTTCAGTTGCTCCCATTTTCTCTTCTTTTATTATGAGACGATCTTCTTCTTGTGTGCACACTTCCCAGATTATGCTGAAGGTAATCACTTCCTTCTGGCACACATTCCTCGAAAGAATTAATCCCATGATCATGGGAGTATATTCAAGGTGGTTATAACAATATCTTATTCTTCTTCAATTGCTTCGTCATGGCATCGAGTACTTCATTTTGTTGTCTTCAAGGATGACACATGAGGGATGAGATGATATTTAATAGAATATGCAATGATTCTCTTAGCTCTAGCCTTAGCCTCATCTCCCTCTGGCTCTTATAGATTCTTTACTTGAACGTTGATCTAGGTCAATTTCTTCAAGGATCACATAGTTCCTATACTTATTTCGATTTATATTCTTCCCTTCAAAATAGCTTGGTCATGGAATCAAACATCTCTTTACATGTCTTTAGAGAAGACACTTGTGGTATAAGGTGATCCTCCTCGCCTTGACCAAGTTCTTCTTATGTAAGGTTTTAGCCTCAACTCCCTCTTGAACTGGAACATCTCCACTTATGTAGGTGTCCAATTCATTTTCTTCAAGAACCAGTGAGATCCTATACTTCCATACTTGGAAGTTGTCAGCTTCACCAAGCTTTTCATCAATCTAGTGTGATTAGTCATTTTGAAATGAGAACCTCAAATGTAATTAGCAAAAGATTAGATCTTACTCATTTGAGGTGTCTTTCCTGGTTCCGAATCTGGTTGATCTAGGGTTTGTAGGAGAAACCCTAATTTTGAAAAATTGGAATATTTCAGATCTAATTGGATAGAAAGATGTGGCTCCTCAAGGCGAGCTAAGAAGCATACTCATTTTCTCAAAACTATGATCAGAACTGCAAAATATATGATTCCCTAGTTTTCTTCAATTTGTTCTACGAAATTTGCTGATATTGTTTCCGCAATATATCCAAACATACTATTCCTATGTGTCTAAAGCTTTGCACTGAGGTAGACTCATCTATCTTCTTTCCAACATCATAGTTTTGAGCAGAATTGGTTTCACCAATTCGTACTTATGATATTTTTCCCACGGTGACGTATTTCAAGACTGTTCATCATGGCCAACTTGTACAGACTGCCATGTGTCATTGTTTCACCCTCAGGGTCAGAAATATTTACCACCAAAATTATAGTCTATTCCCTATCTGGAACATCTTGTGAAATTTCATTTGGACCTTCGTAGACTGAGATATAGAAATTATGCCGAGGTGTCCTGTTTAGGGATGAATCCTAGGATAGGATAGAACCCTAATTTGAAGGAGACATATCGCCCATAATATAATGAATTTGTGGCTGAAACATTTACATAGGGTACATTAGGAATTTATATTCATTTTGTAAAAGTTTTGGCTCCTGGGACTTCTTTAAGCTCGAGATATAGCGAATGTACGAAAACTACTAGTTTTAGTATTTTAGGGTTTTTCGGTCTCGGGTCAAATTAGGGTTTGACTTTATCGGAGTTTTACCCAACCAAAAATTTTGATTTTGAGGAGGAGAGTAATACTATGTTGGGCTCACTCAAAAAATTCCTCTGTGAAAATCCCTAATTTCCCGCAATAGTGATAGGTCAAAAAATAAAAATGCTCGGAATCAAATTCTACTTCGAGAGGAAAATGCACCCTTTAATGGAGAGTTAGCCTAGCTTGCTTTTGCTGATGATCTATGGAGAGAGAACCAAAAGGAAAGAATCCCTAGATTCTGCAGCTGCACAATGTCTTCTTCTCAGGTTAGCTCTGATACCATGTTATATTTTTATCATTTAAGTAGTATGATCTAGGATCTTATCTAAAAGAATAACATGCACAACAATAATCACAAGAGACAAGAGACACAAAGAGTTTTCTTCAGGGAAACCATAAAGGAGAAAACCCCGCAACTTCCTCAAATATAGAATGAGAACCAATAGCAAAAGTAAAACCCAAATATACAAAGATGATCTCTGACAGCTATTCTCTTTCTCACTTTTGCGAGCTCCTCTTCTCTCACTCATGCGCTACAGTTGAGTGAGTGTGTGTTTCAAATAGAGAGGCTCACTATATATTTATACTTGTTTTCCAATTGAATTTTACTCTTATAGGGACAACCTCACTAGGATAGTCTAATAACCCTAATACCCCTCAATTGTGGGGATTATTGCCCTGACTTACAACAGAGGGTTAACCTCAATCAATTTACATGACTTTATTATATTAATGACTCTCCCGATAGGAACATCGAGGTACAATGAAATACAATATAATATATATAAGTGAATACATTCTGAAGTTACAAATACATCAACAACTTACTTGTGACTTACAACCTACTGCACTACTACTACCTCTGGGCTGGTCTGTTTATCACTGACTACTAGAATCTCTTCTCTGTAATTTACTGGAAGAACTACTAAGAACCCTAGGAATATGAAACTTTCAGAAGTGGAATTTACTACTTACAAATGTTTAATCATAAATGGAATATTATTACATACACATATACACACATCACTATACTTTACAGGGGAAACTCTGATAACATTAGAAACAAAAGAAATACCCTTTATGATCTCCAAGATCACACAAAGTGCGAGTAGAGAAAATACTCAAAAATAACTAATAGTAATAATGGCATAACCCTTTCAGATCTCCAAAATCACACCAGGTACGAGGAGAGAGAATACTTAGAATACATGATTACAAAAAAGGAATGATATATAACATATACATCACTTATAACAATTTGTGATACTAATAACACATCACCACCATTTTGATGGCTCTAATACCATTTTACACAAAGGATCGTCTACTAAGATCAAGAATCCAAATGGTTGGTACCAATCCTTGAGGACCGGTAGCAAAATTCAACATACATATAGATAACACAATAGAGAGATAGAAAAAATACCATTTTACAAAAAATATCGTCTACTAAGATCATAACTCTCAAGGGGTGTTACTCATCCTTAAGGAACGACAACAAAATCCAATAGACATATAGATAATAGAATAGAGAGATAGAATAAATAGAACAAAATGAACAATAAGAGAGAGAGAGAAAGAAAGACAAAGAGAGAGAGAATGGATAACACAGAATGAATAATACAGAATGGGATGCTTATATTATAACAAAATGATTACATATATTTCTCTCATACCAACACTACAAATCTTCAAATCTTCTTAGACCCTCAACACTTAACTCTAAACCTCAACCTCCTTCAATATATGAACTCAAGATTATCCCAAATGACAAAAGGGACAATTATTTATAGGACTTGGAGAGGTTTCTAGAGGGATTATTTCTATATTCCTCTTGATGACTCATCACTTTACTAGAGGTTTCTAAAGGTATTGTTTCTAGATTCCTCTTGATGACTCATCACTTTACTATAGGTTTCTAGAGGGACTGTTCAAGAGTCCTGTTGATGAATCATTATTTTACTATCATGATTTTTACTATTTATGTGAATAAGAAAGACACTATTCATGTGAATAGTAAAAATGATATTCATATAAAATTTAAATAGTAAAGAAATGTTTCATCCACTTGTCTAAAAATTTCACATGGTTCATATCATGGAAATCCTAAAGATAATGGGGATATTTCCTGACATCTGTGAATAAGCCTCACATGATAGTTTTTTATTTATGTGGTTGTCATACTATGCCACAACTCACACCAAATATTATCAAATCTTAAAATATTGACAAACGACTTGAATCATTATGACTACATGCCACTTATCTAGCATAATTAATTTTGTACAAAATATTTACAAAACTTGGTCCGACATGCTTCCCTCTCAGCCTGGATATGGTGGATCATCATATTCAATTTCATTGGATGAAGCTAACCATTTCTCGAGAGAGATGTGCACAGAAAATCATCCTTGGGAAGGACTATCATGAATATCTTCATAATATCCATATTCAGCAAGAGGAGAACTTTTGAACTTATGCTAAAGCTTGAATATTTCTTGATCATGTTGTTTGTTTAGAGGAATAAATAGAGTGGTTTATATCTCAACCAGGAACTTGAAACATGGATTTTTTTATTCTCAATTTGCAAATCATATTTTAAGAATGTTATCAAATATGAAGATTTTAAACCTTTTCCTTTGCATGGAATAAATTTACTGATAAACAATTCAAATATTACATTCCATGGATTATTCATTATCAGGGAGAAATCAAATGCAATGACCACCTACAGTTGAATCCCTAATAGCTTTAATAAAGAAATATACTCATCCCAATCAATATAAGGCTCATAGAATTCTAGATATGTTGTAAAAGGATCATTAATGGGATCATAATCTATGCAATAACCTTTATATCTACATTGTTCATAATTGTTGGTAATAAGAATTGTCTGGTTAGCTCAATTTTCAAGAACAATTATCTATATCTCTAAAGGGATAAGCAATAACCCTATAGCCAAATCTATCTCATGATTTCTTATTTTATTATCAGGCTCACTTTCTACCTATACCATCCTTACTTTTTGAACAATCTTTACTGGAGTCTTGAATTCTCTTGTTAGAAAATTAGCAAGAGCATTCTTCTTACCTTCAACATATTCAAACTTTGAAAAATTTCCTAACAGCATATTCCGCCGAATTAATATAACATTGCCAATTTATCTGGTGATATTAGATGTCAAATATCTTTCCATATTTTTAAGATCGTTTTTCACAGTAAACTCTTTTGTGATGACAAATATCAAGAAACTTTTGATACCTTTAATGGCGGCTAAGATTTATTTGTGACTGGAATGATAATTTAGTTGTTCTCTAGAAAACTATCATGATGCAAAATTGCATATTTCTTCAAATTATTGGGGGTTTGGTTATGTTAATATTGCACCCGAATGATCAACACTTGCATTTGTATAAATATTTATCTTCCTTCTCTAGACAAATTTAAGGGAGGAAGATGTTGGTAGTTTTCTTTTATTCTTTTTACAACTTTTGTATGTGAATTTGTCCATGTAGGAGGACTCTTCTTTGATATTTGAGTTAGCACCTTTCTATATGTTACTAGATATCAATAAAAAGGAGCTATGCAGTTAATGCATCCAAGAAACCTCTAAAGTTGTACTTTTTCTTTCAAGTCATCTAGAAGCATTCTAATACTTTCCAAAATATGCGGTTGCAGAACAATCTTTTTGAATGAAATAGACACACCTGGAAAATTAATCTGAAGAACACATGTTTCCATTTTTTTAAGCTTTGAATAGATAATAAGACCATGATTATATGCAAGATCATAAAAAATTTGGAGATGGGCTAGGTGGTCTTTCCATGTCTGACTTTAAAAAAAATCATCTTTATACACAACACCAAACTTTACACAAAGTCTAAAAATCTCATCCATTCTTTTCTGAAATTCACTCGGATCATTTTTCAGAACAAATGGAACTACCGTCCTTGCATGATGTCCCATAGGAACTACAAATACAATTGTGCGCCTATCTTCTTTCTTGATAGTGATTTTCCAAAATACAAACTTCGAATCAAACTTATAAAATATATGACATCCTTTCATTATTTTCAACAAATCATCTTTGTTTCGAATCGGATGCTTAATAAATTTCATAAATTTATTGAGAGGAGTATAATCAACAACGAATATTTTCTTATCTCTCTTTTGTTCTGAATGCTTATTAACATAAAATCTTGTACATGCCTAATTGGATTTTAAAGGGACAATAAAACCTATATATGGCTATAAGACCAACTATCTCTTTTTGACATTCTTCAGATCTTTCTCTATCATGCCTCTATGATCTGCTTTGGTAGGATCAACATAAGGAAATTTTGGAAGTGAGATAACATACTTTTCTCTTTTCCAAAAGGCATTAGGATGCTTAAAACAACAATCTCTAATAAATTTTTCCTCCATCCTTTATAATGGTTTTCCGTATTTCTTTATTTGGACCTCTAAGAGAAAATTTATTCTCTTGTGAAGATTTTCTATCCTTTCAACTTTGCATTTCTATATCTTCTGAATCATTTCTTTTGCATAGCTCTTAGTCAGAATAAAGACAATTATTCCATTGATATGTTAGTTTTTCAACATTCAAACTAGCATTATGTTAGGATCTTTACTGAGAGAACAACAAGTATAGCAATCAAACACAAGAGACAATGACCACAGTGTTTTTCATCTGGGAAACTATAAATGGAGAAAACCATGCAACTTCCTCAAAGATAGAATCAGCACAAGATGTAAAAAACCAAAATAGTAATATGCACTCCTGACAGCAGTAAGCTTCTTCTTTTCTATCCCTAGTGTCTTCTCCTTCCTCGACTATGTGCTACACTTGAGTGTGTGAGTGATGTGTACTAAATAGAGACCCCAGCTCTCTATTTACTCTAATCTCGACATGACTAAAACCCTACTAGGGCCGACCTCTACTAGGAGAGTCTAATAACCCTAGTGCCCCAAAACTGCGGGGACTTTAACCCTTAGACAATCATAGGGTTACCAACTATGACTTGACATGACTTGTTTACATTATTGATTCTCCTGATCGGAACATCAGGGCATGAAAACATGACTCAATTACATAACAGATACATCCTGGAATAAGCATCGGGTTACAACACATAAGATACATAGATGAATACAATCCGAAGCTACAAATACATCAACACTCCCTCTTAACTAGGAAGGTATTATTTCGACATAATTTTCAACATCGGTATTCTTCTCTGTATCAACTGGATCATCTCATCATCTGCATCTCGAGTCTTTTGAGTCTTCAAGTCATCTTAATTATTCGAATCTGGATCATCTCTCAATCTGGATCATCATCACTGGACTGGATCTAGATCATCACTCGATTTGGATCATCACTACTGGATCTGGATCATCACTCGATCTGGGTCATCACTACTGGATCTGGATCATCTCTTGATCTGGATCATCATGGGACATCATCATTGGATCTGGATCATCTCTCGATCTAGATCATCATCACTGGACTAGATCTGGATCATCACTCGATCTGGATCATCACTATTGGATTTGGATCATCACTCGATCTGGATCTCTCGAAGTCATCATAACTGGATCTAGATCATAGCTCGATCTGGATCTCATCTGGTCATCGTCATGTGTGCTATCTCGTCATAGGAAGTTCTATAGAGCCAGCCTTCTTTCATGCTAGTTGTAGGCCTAGCCATCATGTAGGTCTTCGCCCAGCACTTACATATGGCCTACTCGTTATAAAGGCACACCTAGCACCCATGTCTAATCATGTAGAAACCTACAATCACATCAGAAAGGCCCATCACTCACATTCACCAACATGATAGGACATCACTATCATCTGTGAAAAGGCTTCAACACTTATATCTGACCTGGAAGGAAACAAGTCCTCCACCCTTGCTAGAAAGGATTGCACTCACATCTGACCTGGAAGGAACTAAATCCTCCACCCTCACTAGAAAGGCCCCCAGTCCTAGATTGAGCTACCTGGTAATGGACCAGGTGCCTCCATTCTCCTGGAGAATGGAAATTTCCCTTTTATCTGACCTGGTAGGAAACAAGTCCTACACCCTCACTAGAATGGCCTGCACTCACATTTGACCTGGAAGGAACCAAATCCTCCACCCTCATCAAAAAGGCCCCCAGTCCCAGACTGAGCTACATAGTAACGGACCAGGTGCCTCTACTCTCCCGGAGAGTGGTAGTTTCCCTTACATCTGTCCTACTCAACAGAATAGCCAGCACTCATATCTGACATGGAAGGAACTGAATCCTCTCACCATGACAAAATGGCTCAGCCCTTACCTCTAACCTACTCGTCAGAATGTCTATGAATCTTAGCACTCATATCTGACATGGAAGGAACTAAATCCTCTCACCATGACAGAATGGCTCAGCCCTTACATCTGACCTACTCCTCATAATGGCTTTGGATCTTAGCACTCATATATGACATGGAAGGAACTGAATCCTCTCACCATGACAGAATGGTTCAGCCCTTACATCTGACCTGCTCGTCAGAATGGATTTGGGACTCATCACTTTCCCTTAGAGGAAATCTCAATCTACAGAACACCAAGATTCTCCCTGAAGTAGTTGAACTTCACTCTGTCCAATGGCTTCGTCAACACATCAACTATATGTTCCTCCGTTGTAACATACTGGACCTTCACTACTCCTCTCTACACCATATCCCTGATATAGTGATACTTGATCTTGATGTGCTTCGACTCATAATGGAACACTGGATTCTCTGACAACTTCATGCAACTCTGGTTGTCACAATGTATACAAGTAGCATACATCTGGAGATCAAATAAATCAGATAGTAGCTTCTGCAGCCATACTACCTCACAACTAGCTGAACAAGCTACGACATACTCTGCTTCAGCTGTACTCAGTGCTACATAGGATTGCTTCCTGCTAAACCAAGAGATCACACCTGATCCCATACTGAAGCAACACCTTGAAGTGCTCTTCCTATCGATGGCAATGCTTTCCCAATATAGATCAACATAACCCTCCAGGTTAATCCTCTGATTCACATCATACTTGAGCCCATACTCAACTGTACCCCTTAGGTACCTCAGAATATGCTTTGCAACAATAAAGTGAACATTTCTTGGATCTGTCAAGAACTAGCTCAAGGTGTTCAAAGCAAAGCAAATGTCTGGTCTCATGTTCGTCAGGTACATCAATGACCTAATCATCTGATGATACATCATAGCATCAACTGACTCTAATGAATCATCACTCAATAGCTTCAGGTTCGATGCCATAGGTGTGGCCATAGTCTTGCAGTCCATCATCCCAAACCTCTTCAGGATCTCTACTGCATACTTCCCTTGTCCAAGGAATATTCCATCTGCACTCTGCCACACCTCCATACCTAGAAAATAATGCATCATACCCAAGTCCTTCATCTCGAACTCAGCATCAAGATTTCTCTTTGTATCAGTAATCAACCCATCCATACCTATCACAAATAGATCGTCTACATATAGTAGAAGCATCATTGGGTTTCCATCTTCAACCTTGTAGTAAAGGTTGGAATCTACTTTACTCTTGGTAAAGCCCAAACTGGATAGAAAGCTATCAATTCTACCGTACCATGTCCTGGGTTCCTGTTTCAAACCATACAGGGATTTCTTCAATATCCATACAAGAGACTCCCTGTCATGTGTCTCAAAACTGAGTGGTTGTTCTACATACACTTCCTCTTCCACTACACCATTCAAGAAATCAGTCTTGACATCCGTCTGGTGTATCTTCCATTTCATCACTGTAGCCAGAGAAAGTACTGATCTGATGGAAATGTATCTGGCTACAGGTGCAAAGGTTTCTTCATAGTCTATTCCTTCTTTCTGAGAGAAACCCCGAGCTACAAATCTTGCCTTGTATTTTTCAATGCTACCGTCTGCAGCATGTTTAATCTTGTAGGTCCATTTGGAAGTTACAACTGACTTCTTGTCTGGTCTTGGGAAAACATCCCAAACATCATTCTTCATGATTGATTGGTACTCTTCGATCATAGCATCCTTCCATTCTTTCCGTTATTTTGCTTCTTCGTTAGTGGAAGGTTCTTTATCAATGAAATCACATAGTAAAGCTACATACCTGGAACAGGATCTGGTCCTCTTTCTTTCTCTGTGATTCTCTTATGGATCCCCATATCTTTTCGCACCTTCGATAAGTTCCCATACCCAAGCAGGTTTCCTCTTATGAGGATTCTTCTCCAGAGGTGGATCTACAGGTCTTTGTGGTTTTTCAAATTCTCGATCTTCTTCTTGAGTTTCTTCATTCATGGTTGTATCATGAATTCTGGGTGCTTCTGCTTCTTCAGGTTCTTTAGCAGTCTCTTTCTGGATTTGTTGTAAGATGTGTCTTCATCAAATGTTACATCCCTGCTAATTTCAATATTCTTGTATCCTGGGAAATATATTCTATAAGCCTTCGAGCTTTCAGAGTATCCCACAAATATACCCTTCTTTCATGAAGGATCTAATAGTCCTCTTCTCTTTTGGAATGTGGATGTACACAGGATAGCCGAATATTCTGAGATGGCTGACTTCTGGTTTCTTGCTGGAGAAGACTTCTTCAGGAGTCTTGTTCTTGAGTACTCTATGTGGAGTACGGTTATGTACATACACCGTTGTTTTGGAAGCTTCCATCCAAAGATGCAAAGAAAGGTCTTGATCATGAAGCATTGATTTTGTAGCTTCCATGATAGTTCTATTCTTCCGTTCCGCAATCCCATTATGTTGTGGATTATAAGGAGTGGAAAAATCCCTCTTAATCTCTGATTCTTTGCATAGCTCTTTGAATTCATTTGAAGTGAGTTCTCTGCCATTATCTGATCGAAAGGTCTTGATCTTCTTTTCGGTATGGTTTTCGATCAAGGATTTTAATTCCTTGAACTTATTGAATACTTCATCTTTGTTCTTCATGAAGTAAACCCCATGTCTTCCTAGAAAATTCATCAATAAAAGAAACATAATATGCATACCCGCTTAGAGAGTTTGATGACATAGGACCACATACATCGGAGTGGATTATTTCCAAGATTCTTTTTGCTTTGCTTTCACTACTTGGAAATGTCTTCTTTGTATTCTTTCCTTTCGCACATCCTTTGCAGACCCCATCATGTTTTGCTTGCAATAGGTAGTGCTCTGTAATGCACATGTGCAAGCCTTCTATGCCAAAGTTCACTTGGCTCTACTATGTCATGGACCAAGGCTTGTTCTGGATGGCCCTTCAATTTGTACAATCCTCCTTCTTGTTCTCCAATCACTACCGCATCATCGATAGTCTTTCCTTTTGGCCACATGATGACTGGGCCATCTATGAATGCAACCTGCATTCCTTTTGCATCTAATGCTGATATGGAGAGAAGGTTCTTCTTCAGTCCTGGCACAAACAATAATTCTTTCATTGTTAGAGACTTTCCAAAGTCTAGTTTTTAGGAAGATTCCCCACTACCTTTTATTGGATATTGGTAGTCATCTCCTAGATTTACCTTGTGAGGTGATTCATGTTCTGACAGTCTCACAAAGGATTCCTTGAATCCAGTCATATGTTTGGAAGCCCCACTGTCTATAAGCCAATTATCACTTCCATGAGTAATGTTACTTGTGAGAGTGGAGATCAAAACATATTCATCCTCACTTAAAGAATCTTCACTTTCATATCTGGATCTCTTCCTGAATGATTCATCATCCTCTGTAGCATGAGCATGATGTCTTCTTTTATTGCTCCTCTTCATTAGTTTCTTCTTCTTAGGACAATTCCTTTCATAGTGTCATGCTTCATCACATGTACAACATATGATCCTAGATAAATCTTTTCTAGTGTTATCTTTGTGAGAGTGCTTACCTCTGGAACTATGAGATCTTCTTTTGTTTGACTTGGAGTAAGACTTGGAGTGTACTGTGAGAGCTTGATCTTCACTTCCCATATTCTATTCTCGAGCTGCTATCTGAGCTTATTCTTGAGAGCACTCTTCCCATAGTCTGCTGAACTTGACCAACTTCTGTCTAGCACAGATTCCTTGGATGAAAGAATCCCATGACTTAGGAAGGCCATTCAAGGTAGTCATCACAATCTCTGCATTTTCCACTTCTTCATCAACTTCTTCTAGTTGTTCTTTGATCTGAGAAACTCTTGTGAAGTAAGACTGGATTGTTTCTGCATTCTGAATCTTCACATTCTTCAGTTGGTTTCTCAAGGTCATCTTCTGGTTTATGTTCTTCCCTTCAAACAATTTGGTTAGGGCATCAAACATAGCTTTAGGTGTATTGAGAGAGGACACCTGTGGGATAAGGTGATCCTTGACAGAATTAGCAATGATCCTCTTTTCCATAACCATCTTCTTCTTATGTAAGGCCTTTGCCTCATCTCCATCTAGAACTAGAACCTCCTCATGGATGTAGGAGTCTAACTCATTTTCTTCCAGGACCAGGGAGATCCTATACTTCTAGGCTCAGAAGTTATCAACTCTCTCAATCTTTTCATCAATCTTGGTATGATGAGACATCTTAACTGAGAAACTCAAATGGAAATACAAAATATTTTAGATCTTACCAGGTTCAAGATGTTAGATCTAAAACTTGAGCTGAAATCCTGCAGAGCTAGTTCAGGAGCAGGTTAGGGTTTTTCTTTTCTGGAGTTCTGTCCACCTAGATGCTTTGAAATTTGTCCCTAACTTCAATTTTGGAGAGGAGAACAATCCCAGCCTGGGATCACTAAAAAATTCCTCTTCTGTGAAAATCCCTAATCTCCGACAGTAGTGACAGGTCCAAAACTGGAAAACCTCAGAATTGGATTATGCTTCGACAGAAAGATGCGCCCTAAGGAGGAGAGTTATTTGACCTTACTTTTGCTGAAAATATATGGAGGAAGATCCACAAACTATGAAGCCCTAGTTCCTGCAGTTGCACAGTGTCTTCTTCTCAGGTTAGCTCTGATACCATGTTAGTTTTCCAACATTCAAGCTAGCATTATGTTAGGATATTTACTGAGAGAACAATAAGTACAACAATCAAACACAAGAGATAATGAACACAATGTTTTTCATTGGGGAAACCATAAATGGAGAAAACCCTGCAACTTCCTCAGAGATAGAATCAACACAATATGTAAAACCCCAAAACAGTAAGATGCACTCTTGACAGCAGTAATCTTCTTCTTGTCTAGCCCCAGTGTCTTCTCCTTCCTCAACTATGCACTACACTTGAGTGTGTGAGTGATGTGTACTAAATAGAGACCCCAAGTCTCTATTTATACTGATCCCAACATGAATAAAACCCTACTAGGGCCAACCTCTACTAGGAGAGTCTAATAACCCTAGTGCCCCGGAACTGCGGGGACTTTAACCTTCAGAAAATCGGAGGGTTACCCACTATGACTTGACATGACTTGTTTTTGTGCCGAGCGGCGCTCTACAGCCCAGTATGGGGGAGATATTGTAACGTTACGTAACACTATGTAACGTTACGTAACATTATGTAACATTATGTAACGTTATTTTTATTAATAAAAATAATTTTTTAATTATAGGACAAAATAAATGTCGACCACAAAAAAACCTAATATCGGGGAGATGTTGTAATCTTCCTACCTAACAAAACAATAAAAAAGTAAAAATTTTATTATCCGTAAAAAAATATGGGTGAGGAAAAAAACACAATATGGGGGAGATGTTGTAATGTTTTTACTTAACAAAATAATAAAAAATGTTGGCCTTGCACATGGTTTTAAAACCATACACCATGTGCATGGTTTTAAAACCATGTACACATGGTTTACACATGGTTTTTATGCACATGGTTTTAAAACCATGCACGTGGTTTATGGTTTTAAAACCATGTGCAAGGCCTCCTAAACAACCCATAGTTTTATTGTACATGGTTTAGGAGGGCCTTGCAAATGGTTTTAAGACCATGTGCAAGGCCTCCTAAACAACCCATAGTTTTATTGTACATGGTTTAGGAGGGCCTTGCAAATGGTTTTAAGACCATGTGCAAGGCCTCTTAAACAACCCATGGTTGTAGGAGGGCCTTGTATATGGTTTTAAAACCATGTATGAGGAAATGTTGTAATGTTAGTTCATAACAAAATAAAAAATAATAAAAAATATTATATGTAGGCCATAAATAATATTAAATATTAATAATAAAATATTATATGTGGACCTTAAATAAAAATATGTGTCTTTTGGTTTGAATCAAATCAATGGATACCTACAAAGAGATTTGATCCCTCTCGGCGCTTGATAGAGCCTAGGATTTGGATCTATGTTGGTTTATATTATTGATTCTCTCAATCAGAACATCGGGGCATGACAACATGACTCAATTACATAATAGATACATCCCGGAATAAACATCAGGTTACAATACATAAGATACATAGATGAATACAATCCGAAGTTACAAATACATCAACATGATATTGAAGGAAACCTTTTTTTATCATCAACTATCAAAGGAAAATTCTTGGAGATAAAATAATTTCCAATAAGTATATCAGCTCCATGCTCTTTGAATTTCAAAAATGATATCGAATATTTCATGCCACAGAAATAATTAGGAATGAGTATGGATTCTAGATTAACATTTCTTTTTTCTTTATAGAAAAAAGGTTAACCTATTGTGTCAGAGAATCCACACATTTTGTGAAGAATTTATTCTTTGCTAATAATATAGAAGCACAAGTATCAATATCTACATCTAAATGGAATCATTTTAATCCATCTAACTTGAATTCACAAGTGACAAAGTATTGCTTAACTTGTTTTATAGAAGTTATTTGTGGTTGTGGATGGATACTTCTTACATTTTCAAGTCCACTGTCTGGATGTCTTTCTTATTCAGGGGGGGGATTTTTTCAATTGGTCTTTTAGTCAATCTTATAGCATTGTCAATTGCTTCTCAGGATCTCTTTATATTTCCTTCAGATTGGATTTCTGACTTTCTATATTCTCTAGACTCCTCTTCTTCTAAAATAGAAGATAGTATTTTGATGAACTTCAATTTCTTTTAATCTAGCTTCAACATCTAAGAGACATTTTTTCTATTTTCAACTTATCTTCTCGAAGTTTCATTATCTACATCTATCTCTCATGTCTTATTTGAATCTTAGCCATATCTTTGTCTTCTTTGTTTATTTTTTTATTTTTATGTTACTACTAGACTCACTAGGAAACAAACTATGAAAATGAGGGTCTTTAATAGAGGGTCTATATACATAGATTTCTACAAAACTTCTATAACCCCACGGTAACACTGGAGCATATCTTTTTGTAGAAGGGGAATGAGAAGATTGACTCTTGAATGTAGATAGTTTAGAGAACTCAATTACAAAATTCGAGTCAATGGATAATTTTCTTGGACACTGATAAATAGTTTTCGGGTAATGATTGATTTTTTCTTTTGGATAGAAGCAAGTTCTTGTGTGAGAGACTAGATTTCTTTGGAAATATTCATAGTTCTCGTATATATTCCATGAAAGTGTGGTTTTTGTAGACTCATGTAAGAAATCTAACCTATCTCTAATTTCTTTTTCAACAGACTTCAACATCATTAAATATATAGATTTCTTCATGGATGATTGGGGGGATTCCATGGGTAATTCCTATCTACTGCAGTATGTCATGTAACCTAATAGATTCTTTTCAAAACAGTCCAGGTAACCTTACGATAGAGACCTTTCACACTGGCTTCACACAGACCTTGATACCTATAGTAGGATTACTTACGACATAAACCCCACTATGTTGTTTCTATGTCCAGGTTAGTCTATTTATCACAGACGATTGGAATCTGTCCTGTAGAAGTTACTAGAATGAATACTAGGAATCTTGGGAATATGAACTTTCTGAAGTAGAACTTATTTCTTATAGGAATTTAATGATCAATAGAAGAATATTACATACACATATACAAACATCGCTATGCTTTATAGGCGAAACTTTGATTACACAGGAAACAAAGGCACAACCCTTTCTGATCTCCAAGATCACACAAAGTGCAAGGAGAGAGCATACTCAGAAATAACTAACATTAGAAACAATGACATAGCCCTTTCTAGTCTCCAAGATCACACTAGGTGCAAGGAGAGAGAATACTTGGAAGATATGATTAGTTTGAATCCATTCGTAGTGTTAAAGTTTAGTAAATTGTATAAATTCATTTTCAAAATTGTAATTTTTCATTGTCAAAGTGACACAACTAATAATCACCAAATAAATGACCAATTCATATTCTTAATGTTATTGTTATGTGGCATTTTTTAGTTTAGTTACTTGCTATCTAGTCATATATTTTATCTCATGACTTAATTGGTCATTCCTCTTATCATCTTTAGTTGGCTCACTCATATTTGGTCATTTATGTGTTGAAAAAAATGTGGTAACCGATGTTGATCCTATGGACATTAGGGAAGAATTCATGCAAAAAATTTCCTAAGTATGGAGAAGAACATAAAGGAGAAGAGGAAGGAGCTATGACTAAGGAAGTAGCATAAAGGAGAAGGGGAAGGAGGTTGCGATAGAGGAACGAAAATAGAAGAAGAAGATGAGGAGAAGGTGTTGGAAGAAGAAGCTGTGCTAGATAAGTAAGCCATGATAGAAGAATAGAAGGTGACATGAGATGGTATAACAGAATATCAGCAGAAGCAGGCGTGAAAATATTGTAACGGCAGAAAAACGATAGTAAGGCATAATGCTGAGAAAGCGGCAGGCCTTAAGGAGCATCAGTACGAGCTCAGCTAGAGCCGACAAAAACCACATGCATGAAGAAATATTTGTAAATCAAGTCGATATTGCCTCTCATTATGTGTTTCTAGAATAGGAAAGATATATTGTTGGTTGGATATAGTAAGTCGGTTGAGCTAGAAAAATAAAATGAGTATGTAATGAGTCTGTATAGAATCTATATCGAGTTAGTATTGAGTCTGTAACAACCATGTATATGATCTGTATCGAGTTAGTAATAGGGCTATGAAAGAAGGAACCCAAGTTGTATATGGGTTGGCTTCTAGCTTCTAGACTATTTGTTAGACTCTTGGTAAGATGCTTGAGCTAGACTAGAAGTAGTTCTTCATGATCAAACATTGATGAACTAAGCTCTCGATCTATACTTAGTAGGATTTGTTAGTCAATGGCTCTAGATTGTTGCGTGCATTAGAGTGAAGGATCTGTAGCTGAGTGTACAGATGAGTAGGGAAGGTTGAGTTGATCCAAGATGTGTGTGGATCGCTAGTAGAAGTAGAGTAGAAAGAGAAAAGAGAGAATATCATAGAGCATGAGAGGGAGGAAGAGTCTGTAAAGATAGAAAATAATATCTTAAGAAGAGTCTGCAGCTTAATGCGCAGATGAAAGGTGCATCTATTTCCTCATGCCAGATGAAGAGCACCTTGTGGTTTTTTCCTGGATGAGTTTCCACGTTATATTCTCTGTATATGTGTGAATGTTGAAAGTGGCGTAGATATATGTGTGTTTATTGTAGAAAATGAATGACTATAGATTTTTTTACAAATGCATAGATGTATGATGGTCTCATTGTATTACTAGGTATGATTATGTTGCATGCCTACTGTATTTCACTTAAATTTGTAGAAAGAGAGGTTGGACCGCAACTTAGTTGTTAAAGTACCATGCATACAAGTAATCCACCCCCCAGACTTCATTCGAAGCCTTGGCGTAGAGCAACGATACTAAAACACCCTCCCACATAGGGGGAAGCAGTGGTCGTGAAAAGTCACAATACGGTCTGAGTGTCGTGCTATAGGAGCGATACGAAGCCAGAATTTCAATGCAGGTCCATGGTTTAATTGATGACTGGGAAGGCTTCCTGATTAACAAGCGAATCCCCATTGGGTGAGGAGGTTTCGAGGATGGGGGAAATCAATCATTATTGGCTGATAAAAGATATGATGGGGATTCTTATGGAATGCATGATGGGAATTTGGATCTTGGCCCACAACATGGTTGCTTCTGTCTAGGAGAAAATGACTGACATTCATAATCATCTCAGTGGCATGGATGCAACCTTTGCCTAGAAATTCCTTGCGACTGAGCAGAGGCATATCGGAGCCATGGAGGTGGGGTGTGGTAGCGCTACAGGAGGAATATCGACAGATAGAGGAAGGACACCAAATCTGGAAGTTGCAATCAACGTGCCTTTTCCTATCCCATCCACCATTGAACCTCTGTTCAAATGTGTGTGGGATAGCGAATATCCAAGCAACCATATGTCGCCACCACCTGCGTTCATGCCTGTTATGTAACATACCTGAAATTCCTCAATGAAAATACTGAGAAAATGGGACAAATTTTTTTCTTTTACTATATCCAACAAGTCAACTATGTTAGTCTCTTGAGGGTATGTAATCACATTATTGTAAACTGTACTATCGTTTGTATCTATTCATATAAACAAACTATAATTTGATTAAATTAAGTTCCACCGAGTAGTTGACAATAGAGCTATACCAAGGACCATACTAGTACCAGAAATAATGGTAAGACCTTTATACCTCAAATACATAATCATACTTTGTTGCAATTAAGAACCGTCAAATTACAATCACTCTAATTTAAATATACATAAGCGTATTTTATTAAAGTTTAAAATAGATATGACTGTTTCATTAGTCACTAGACTATCCCCCGATTGGGATAGCAATTACACATTAACTCTTTTCTTTTTCTCGTCATTCCATGCCTTCTACATCCTAGGGACACAGTTTCGGCAGCTACCGCTTGAAGTCATGCAACTTCAATATAAATATTAGGACTATATATAATCATACATATTCAAGAGCATAAAACAAGATAAATCCATGTAACAAAGTTGACCATTAAAGAAAATAATTACAACTATATGGGCAGGAGAAACTAATTTATTTACACTTGTCCTTAGAGAGTTATTCCAAGACTTTTCAATCTTTTGAACGCAACTTTTCAGACCACCACTTTACATAACTTAGCATGCATGTAAGTATTATAAAACCAATAGCGTAAGTTTGTAAACAAAGTAAATTGCATCCATAAACAAATCTAGTTGTTAAAGATATTTTTCTTATCTTGGGTGACTGAAAACGTGTCTACGACTTTCCTCCCAACCATAGGATTGACTTGACGCATGTTTTTCCGTCTAAAACCATCCTCGATCTGAGAGACGAATCCACTAAGGTAAGGAAGTACTAGAACCACTCCAAAGATCTCTAAACAAGGCTAGCTACACAGTAAAACGGGTTGTTTTGTTGTTGACTAGGAACAAGGAGAACGAAGAAACGATTACACATAATCAAAGTAGGTGGCACATCTCAACATGTACAACGACAAATGGTAGGCCTTATAGAGAATTATGCGTCCATTAAAATAGTCTAATAGCTCATTGAAACTATTAGAAGATATTCACAAACTCTTTATCATATAACCACAATATATGCTTATCTACTCTTACTGGAAATATGCACTTAGTATAAATAGCTCTACACGGCTTTCTTATTTCATATCCTTAACCAAATCCAAAGAGTGTTTAAGAGAAAGTAGACATTTTCCACAATATTTCTATAAATGGAATTTCACAATAATATCCATTCATATTACTCTTTAGACTTTATTATAAGATTATAAAATCTTTACTTTCAACCTAGAGGAATGTTAAACTAAATCGTATAATTGAAAGATCCATTCCACGTCTAAACCCCATAATATCGTATATATTATAAGTTTGTAAAATATTTATTTGCAACTAAAAAAATATGGTAAACTAAATCTTATCCATAAAAAATATATTCCACATCTAAACTCCATAATATCATATGAGTTGTTTTCAGGATTATAAATTCAATGCAAATGGTAGGAAACAAAATGCAAGATTCAATTTCCCCAATCCAATATCAATATTGGAATTCGTCATCAAGATCAAATCCATTCAATATAACATATAATGTTAACCTATATACTCAATCACAGGTTTTAACTCAACGATTTAATCTAACGTTGATACCGAAAGTATCATCAAGTTCAGTTATACCCACCCAAATCATGAATTAAGTTCAGATCATGTTCAGATCTTATCCATACAAATCAGTTCAGGTCAAGTTCAGATGTATCAAAACAAAATACCTACATATATATTCCATTGTAGGTTTGGAACACACACTTAATCTAAAGTCGATTATGAAATTATCATCCAGTTTAGATCTATCCACCCAATCAAGATCAAGATCATATCTATCAATATAATATATATGTTGTCACGTCCCCGGTTTTGACCCCATTTGCATGATGTATATATTGTAATTAATCGTCGTGAGGAGCTCAAGGCAAAAGCCCCACCATCGATTTTGTTGTGTATGTTTCGGCAATGGGGATAATTGCCGGTGGCATCTCGTGCTATAAGGCACATTATAATTCAGCATCATGTAAACCCGCACATCAATTAAAATAAACCACAACCAGCTACGGCAGTGCAACGTTGAATGAAAAGGGCATGGTTCCAAAGGATAAGGGGTGGGGGATGTCAAACCTTGGGTTATGGGGGAAAAACCCATGTTTTATTACCTTCTGGTTTTGCCACCTTTGTTGTTTGTCACCTTTGCCTCACCCAACCTTGTCAACCTCTTTAATGCTTCAGAGCTGGTGGTTGAGGAGATATGGCTGAGTGGTTGAGGGCAGTTATTGCCTTTGGGAGTGGGGTGGCAGGGCTGTTAGCTCCATACCCACATCCACACTCCACCCACGTCTGCCCATTCTTCTCCCTCACGCACTCTTCCTTGGTCTGTTCAATCTCACCCCGATTTTTGGTCTGTTGGCTCACCCTCACGCACAGGTTTCTCTCACGGCTGGTCTGTTCATCCTCACGCAGAGGTTGATGGTCTGTTCATCCCCCCCGATGGCTTGTTGATTCGCGTGCATAGAGGAGGCCGTTTCCCCTCACGCGCAGGCTGGTATTTGCACGCAGAGGTCGGGTATGTTTTCCTAGTGTATTTTGCTGTTGGTGCAAGTTTTTCCTCACGCACAGATTGGTTGGGGTGTTCTATCCATGTGAGAGCCGTGCTCACTGTTTTGTTTGGGGCTGTTGTTTCCCCACGTTTTGTTGGCTGTGGTTTTAACCCACGTATTGGGTTGCTGTTGATTTCACCCACGTTTTGTGGGCTGGGGAGCTCAAATTCGTTTTGGGTCACCGTTGATTCCCAATGTGTTGGCTGGGTCTCCCTGTTCTGGGACTGTGCATAGTTGCCATTGTTTTTACTTTGAAATTGGGCTGTTGCTGTTGTTTCCCTGGTATGGGATGTTGTGGTTGAGCTGTTTTGGCAACGTTAGGGCCAAAACCAGCTCTGGGTTGTCCCTTGGACTTGAGCTGTGCTCCTCCATTGTTTGGGGTTGTCCCCTGTTGTTTATGACTTCTTCACAGAGCTGTGAAGGGATTGTTTGGCTGCTGGTATGCAGTGGTTGAACCTTGGGCTGTGCTGGCTTGGCTTGTCTGTTGGAAGCCTGTGAAACCCAGCGGTTTTGGTTTGGCTGTTTTGTGTCCCCTTGGCTATGTGAAAGCCTGCAATTGACCCTTATTCCGGAGGAATCATGCCCAGCTCGGGGGTGGCAGCGTTGCTGAGAGATTGATGAGCAAGCTGGCCTATGGTTGGGTGGAACGTTGCAGCGACGTAGCTGGTTGCGGGCAAATTCTTCATCTAAAGATAAGTGCCGCTGTTTACTGCATCTCTGTAATTTATATTGGTGTTAAATGAAATATAATGATCTTGTTGAATGCTGGTTTATGAGTATGTGTGCTTCCGCTGTTTGATTGAAGATAAATGCATCTGTGTATGCTTAATTCCAGCATTGATTTCATCTGATTATGTTCATGGGTTGTTTTCCCGGTCGTGTATGATATGTCCGTCGCGTCCTCTTCGCCGGTTGAGGGACGGGGACGTGATATATGTCTAACTGGTATATATTTTAATATGAAATTATTTAATTTTCCGAACCATAAAAATTTCCCAACGAAGGCGTCAAGACATTACATATTCTTTACATTAATCAAACACATGCTACAAAAGACAAACAGATCTTAATTAACATGCAGCCCATATACAGTTCAATTCATTGCTAAAACGCAGGCAATGCACCTATTACTGATCCTAATAAAAAATGCATAACATGGGATAAACCAAGCATAACAAACCAGATTCAGAACATAAACAAATTCGGATCAGAGAAAAACACATCTAGAGATATACAATAACAACCTGACAACCAAAAATGCAAGCTAGACACTGCACAGTTTGCGAATATAACTATAATTCTAAGTGGAGGGGCATTGGGAAAAAATAAAGGTAAGATAGATAATTGTTTCCTCTTCAAATAAATACTTATATCTTCCATACCCAAGTGTTTAAAGATCCTGGATGATTTAAATGTTTTTATGCATAAATATCTGCTTAGTTGCATGTTGTCATTGGGTGACATTTCTACTAATTCAAAATATCTGTGATGTAATTTCAGAATTTTATTCTTATATTTGATCATATTGTAGCATTATGTTTGATCTATTTCCTGGGGATGCACGCCTTTGTTGGGTCATTAATTTTGTTATGAGAGAAAGCCTAAAAACTACAACCCAATAATCGAACCGCATAAATCACATACAAGGAGCTGTGGGAAAATGGAATGAAAACAGAGACAAGAAAAGAAGCAGTCGTTTATACTAACCGGCCTGAGCAGGAGGCAGGGGTCTGCACAACAACTTGGCAGGTGCCTCCAGAGCACACCGAGGGGCCTTTTTAGCTGTAGGATTTTCCCAAGGGATGAATATAAGTTGCGAGGTATCACCATTGTCGTCATCGCAGAGCCGATCTAAGGGATTCGATGCCGCCATGGCTGCCTGCTTTGAACTGGCTCCGCTTGAGAGAAAAAACTCAGTCCTTTATATATTTTTCTAAGTGGATTCTTCATCGATGTCATCTATATAAATTTCATGGTCTATGACTCAATAGCATTTCCAAGAGTGTTCTCATAGATTGAAGGTCGTCCCCTGTGTATATACCTACGCTCTAGAACCTCAAACAAGTGTATAAGCATCGGTGAGACAACCAGGGTGTTATATACTGAAAACCCTAAAGCACTATGAAATTCCATCTATACATTGTGGAACTCTTATATTGGACATACATATTGGAAAAGCAAGGATATTGGATCTAGCTAAACTCAGAACCTACCAATTTCAGACAATGCATAGAAACTTTGATAACGCATACCTTAGATAACCTCTTACCATATCGCGGATTTGTACAAATGCAGCTAAGTGTTTATATACCCAGTTACGATGATCACATGCGTTCCTGAACCGGTTGCAGACTCTTATTCACACACCCTACAATGCTTTATGGATTTCTGTACATGCATCATACCGATGTTAAGGAACGACATAGTGGATCTTCAACGCTGGCATGCTAAGAACTATCCATCCTCCCCAGGTAAAGGCTTCCATCCATTTTGTAGTTTTCTCTCCCCCTTTTACAATATTATGTAATATCTTTTCCAAATCAAAACCTCCAGTTACCAAGGACGCCAAATGGTGGTGTTTTGGTTGACACGTTTTTCTTCGAGAGGACAAGAGGCAGAAAAGTTACACCATTTCTTATTAAGGGAATCATTCCCGGGATTTTCTCCAACATAAAATCACATCGTGAGCTTAATTAAGTATATGTTTTTTTATGCTATAAATATATATATATATCCAAATTCTTTTATAAATGGTATACCAAAATACATTATATATATATATATATATACAAGTATCAAGGATAAAGGATATTTTAGTGCCTTATATAAGTATAATCTTTGTACTAATATGGTTTCTTTTAATTATAAGAAATATCATTTAAAGGCATTTAAAAAATATTTTAATACGATCCACTTGTAAATTTATCTTCATAAGTGAGAGTCTACATTCTTTGTATTTTTGTACTTTGACTATATCAATACTAACTTACTTAACATACATAAATTGGTATAGTATATTTTAATAGGAGGGTTAACTTATCATGCTCTAGCAAAGGTATGGTCCCATTGTTTTCTTAGCTCATTGATTCTTAAATCAACTTGAGATTATCAAAGAGTGTTTAGTTAGTAGAAACACAACTCTCCATACTCTTAGCATTCACAAGTACCAATATGACACATAGTCACCTTTCATCGAGTTCCCAAGCCTTTACTTTTTTAACACCCTTTTTTCCCCTAGTGGATTCGTCCTCAATCATCGTTTTAGTCACGCATGTTTTCAGTCTCCTATCAATATCAATTCCATATACAATTTGGTGACACTAGGATAATACTTACAGTTCTTTTTAATTACGCTTCACATTTTCCTGGTTGCGTTCTAAAGGGATGTTACATACTTTCCCCCTTAGAAGTAACATCATCCTCGGTGTTACCTATTTGTCCAAGGTTTTGTGCTCATTTCTCTTTAAGTTCTTGTCGCTTGCTTCTGCATCCCTTGCGTTTTTTTTCCGCTTTGCTTTGGTCACCTTCAATCTTTTGTGTTTCCTGCAAGCTTTTATCCTTCACAACCTGCACTTTTGTGCATCAAATCCAGGTCTTCCAAAATTTATTCAGTAAACATGTCATTAATTCATAATCCAACTTAGAACATAAACAACAAATCCATTCTGTAACACAACATTTGCAATTCACGAAACATATTTTAGTCTTTGTTTGTGCTTTTGTTCTAATAACAAGGCCTAATAACATTACCATCAAAATAATTCATAAGTAATTCAGATTTATTATCTTTTTGAAGGACGTCTTTTACCTCCAATACTTTGATGCTTTAGCTAGTCCTTAACTTTACATAAACATCTCTTTCAATCACAAGTTAGCATCATATATTTCACATAATTTCAAGTAGTAGTTTTTTCAAATGTACCATTCACCCTTTCCCTTGAGGGAATTTTTCCTACTTAAGTATTCATAACATTTACATGTTAAAAAATTCAACTCTCTAGTTATTTGAATAATCGTTACTATGTGTTTTATTGTTTCATCATGAAGTTGAAAAACTTCCAACAATACTTTTGTTGATAAATCAAACTCTCTTCCTTGAGTCTTTCATTTTTAACAGCTCTCTGCTGAACATTGAACTCTTTCTCAAGTTGCTGACACCAATTGGTCTTACAGGATAAAACTTTGAGGTTACTCTCCCTTTTGATTGCTAGTCAAAAGTTTTTCCCCCAAAGACATCAAACATCGTCCTGTTTTCCAGAATTCAACTTTGTTCCAAGGTCTTGCCATTGATATCATAGACTCTTTCATAATTCCTCTCAATCCTCCTCACTTAAGTCCAGGAATTTATTTTCCACCTATCCTCTTGCTTGAGTCCAGGAAAAGTTACTTTAACAAAATTTAGAGTTGGATCTTCATTTTTTCCCCTTGGTGTTCCCTCAGAGAAAATATTATTTTCCCCTCAAGCCTTCATGGTTGATTCAAGGAATTTATTTTCCACCCAACCTACTACTTGATTCCAAGAAAAGATCTTCTAACCATCAATCATTTATTGGATTTTCATAATTCGATAGTTCTAACATTTTGTAAAACATATACAATCATTTCAATAGTACTTCAATTTCCTTTGGTTTACACCTTCTATATTTTGTGAAGGATTACTTCATTGAGTCATTCATTTAATGATTTTTAATGTCTATGACAATGCATAATTATAACCAAATATAAACGTAGTTATGCTTTACAATGAGGTCTTGCAGTAAAATGTTGATACTGACTTCAAACTAGAGTATATAGATTATTGTGGTCAATAAGATAACATGTTAAAACTATTATAAATGAAACAAAAGTCAAGAGCTCCATAGACTAGGATCATAACCTAGTCATAGACTAAGATATTTAAGTAAATCTCCAGGGTCAAGTAAATCCCACCCAAGATCTATGGAGAGAAGGTTTCAAAAACCTTTCCCCAGAGCCTTTACCATGCAACCATATCATCATGATGTAGAAGTAGCAGAAATGGAATGCTTCAATTTCTTCAATATATAATTCATGCCTTAATAACTTCATACATGCATCTGGTGACAAACAGAATGCTTCAAAAGAAATTTAACAACTAAATTTTTTGATTTTCTGACTACAGATTTACTTAACAGGGAGGTTTGAGGACAAACTTAATTAGCGATTATTCTTAAGTTCGCTTGTACCAAATTAATTCATAGTTTATGCTACTTCCCTTGTCATTGATGCATTTTAATTGGAGCAACCATGTATACTCTAGTCATCAAAGAATTTTAAGGTTTCATTTAAAATTTAACTTTCTTTAGCATACATGTTGCATGATAAACTCTTATGCAAACCATTTTCATAAGCAGTAATTCACAGAGTACACAACTTACTTGTGTATATGTGGGTCCATTCGGTCACAGTGTTTGAACCTCAGGCTCTGATACCATTTGTAACATACCCAAAATTCCTCAATGAAAATCTCGAGAAAATGGGATAATTTTTTCACTTTTACTATATCAAATAAGTCAACTATGTTAGTCTCTTGAGAGTATGTAATCACATTATTGTAAACTCTACTATCATTTGCATCTATTCATATAAAGAAACTATAATTTAATTAAAATAAGTTCCACTCAGTAGTTGGCAATAGAGCTATACCAATGACCATACTAGTACCGGAAATAATGGTAAGAACTTTATACCTGAAACACAGAATCATACTTTATTGCAATTAAGAACCGTCAAACTACAATCACTCTAATTTAAATCTACATAAGTGAATTTTATTGAAGATTGAAATAGATACAACCATTTCATTAGTCGCGAGACATCCCCCGATTGAGATAGCAATTACTCATTAACCCTTTCCTTTTTGTCATCATTCCATACCTTCTACAGCCCGAGGACACAGTTTTGGCAGCTACTGCTTGAAGTCATGCAACCTCAACTTAAATATTAGGACTATATCTCATCATAAAAATTCAAGAGCATAAGACAAGATAAATCCATGTAACAAATTTTACTATTAAAGAAAATAATTACAAAGATATGGGAATGAGCAACTAATTTATTTACACTTGTCCTTCGAGAGTTATTCCAAGACTTTTCAATATTTTGAATGCAACGTCTGCAACCACCACTTTACATGACTTAACATGCATGTTAGTATTATAAAACCAATAGCGTAAGTTTATAAACAAAGTAAATTGCATCCATAAACAAATCTAGTTGTTAAAGAAACTCTTCTTATATTGGGTGACTGAAAATGTGTCTGCGACGTTCCTCCTAACCATAGGATTCACTTGACATATTTTTTCTCGTCTAAAACCACACCCGAGCTGGGAGACAAATCCACTAAGGTAAGGAAGTACTAGACCCCTTCCAAAGATCTATAAACAAGGCTAGCTACATAGTAAAAAGGGTTGTTTCATTGTTTGACTAGGAACAAGGATGACGGAGAAATGATTACACATAATCAAAGCAGGTGGCACATCTCAACATGTACAAAAACAAATGGTAGGCCTAATAGAGAATTATGAGTCCATTAAACTATTCTAATAGCTCACTGAAACTATACCGTCAGCAGGAGATATTCACAAACTCTTTATCATATAACCACAATATATGCTTATCTACTCTTACTTGAAATATGCATTTTGTATAAATAACTCTACACAACCTTCTTATTTCATGTCCTTAACCAAATCCAAAGAGTGTTGAAGAGAAAGTGGACATTTTCCAAAATATATTTTATAAATGGAATTTCACAATAATATCCATACATATTATTCTTTAGACTTTATTATAAGTTTATAAAATATTTACTTTCAACCTAGAGGAATGTTAAACTAAATCTTATAATTGAAAGATCCATTCCACGTCTAAACCCCATACTATAATATATATTATAAGTTTGTAAAGAATTTATGTCCAAATAAAAAATATGATAAACTAAATATTATCCATAAAAGATCTATTCCACGTCTAAACTCCATAATACCATATGAGTTGTTTACGGGATTATAAATTCAATGCAAACGGTAGGAAACGAAATGCAAGATTCAATTTCACCAATCCAATATCGATATTGGAATTCGTTATAAAGACCAAATCCATTCAATATAACATATAATGTTAACCTATATATTCAGTCATAGGTTTCAACTCAAGGACTTAATCTAACGTTGATACCGAAATTATCATCAAGTTCGGTTATATCCACCCAAATTTTGAATTAAGTTCAAATCATATCCATACAAATCAGTGTAGATTAAGTTCAGATCTATCAAAATAAAATACCTATCGGTTGGTGCAAGCTAATGTTGGTCACTTATGACGTGTTCGTTGCGATGGACTTCTGGAAAAACAGAAATCTGAACGTCAAAAAGCAATATTAGAGGTACCTACACATTTTTTTGGAATATGGTGTAATAATATGAAACGTGGACAATTGGATTACCTTTCGCGATATATAACTTTTATTTATGGAAACTAAATATAAATCCCAAAAAACGAGGTTCTTCTAAGGTTGGTATGTTATTTTTTTCCCCAAAAATAATGAATATGTTTGCGTTGGTCCACTCATTTAGTATGCAAATGGTGGAATTTTGTGAAAACAATTATATAGAGTTGTAGATAACAGGTGTGTCTAGTGCAGTGTTATTTTTCCATATTTATTTATATTATATATTTTTTTTTCAAATTAAGGAAGTCAGTGACGCACTAAAATGACAAGGTGAAGCGTTTCTCCATCACATCTTGGTCTTAACATAGTCAATGAATGATATCTTTTTTAGGATGTAAGTCTTTGTGTCTTCTTGTGCAGGTTCTTTTCCGTTTTCTAAATAGGTGAGCCAATCAAACTTTATAGCCGAAGCAAATAGCCTACCTTTTGTGTTAGATTGACATTAGTCTATTTAAAATGAAATAAAAAATAGAAAAAGATAATAGATTTAAATAAAAATTACATATTCAGAATCTACAGACAGACTTACACAAGTGTGTGAATTTTCATTAGCAATGGACAAGCGTGGCATATGCAAAATCATGTACGAAATAGGAGAAGTGGTAATAAACATGTTTTAAGTCATAAGACAGTCCAAACCACTTGGTTTGGCAACCCAAACCTAAAACCAAAGCAACCAAGTCAACCACCAACTAGGTTGGAAAAAAGGTGGCCGCCAAAATTCTAAATTTAAATCATGTGTGCACGTAGTTTAAAACACAACGCGCACATACTAGAAGTGCGATCGTGCTACTTTGTGCACATGTGTTAAAGATGCATGCACACATTTGTTAAGTAAAAACTTTGTTTTGATTTTATTTTCAAGCGTTTGCAATGGAATGATGATGATGAGCAATGATGATGATGAGGAGGAGGAGGATGACAATGTTGCTGATGAGGATGATGACTATGATGATGATGATGATGATGACGACAATGATGATGAACAATGATGGTGATGATGATGATGATGATGAACAATGATGTTGATGATGATGATGACGACGACGATGATGATGAACAATGATGGTGATGATAATGATGAGGATGATGCCAATGATGATGATGAGGATGATGACTATGATGACGATGATTTAATGATGATGATGATGATGATGACAATGACGACGACGATGGTGATGATAACGATAATGATGATGAGGATTATGATGATGAAAATGATAAAGAACAATGATGATGATGATGATAGGTTAAGTTGAAACTTTGCTTTGATTTTATTTTCAAGCATTTTCAATGGAATAATGATGATGACCATGACAATGATGATGAACAATGATGATGATGCTAAGGAGGATAATGACAATGATGATAATGAGGATGATGACTATGATGAGGATGATAAGGATAGGTTTAGTTGACACTTTGATTTTATTTTATTTTCAAGCATTTGTAATGGAATGATGATGATGAACAATGATGATGAGTAGGAGGAGGATGACGATGAGGATGATGACGACGACGATGATGATGGCGATGATGATGGTGATGAATAATGATGGTGATAATGAGGATGAGGATGAGGATGATGAGAATGATGATGATGATGATGATGGTGATGATGAGGACGATGAACAATGTTGGTGATGATGATGATGATGATGATGACAATGATGATGATGAGGATGATGACTATGATGATGATGATGAGGATGAGGATGATGATGATGATAGGTTTAGTTGAAAATTTAATTTTGATTTTATTTTCAAGCATTTGCAATGGAATGATGATGATTGACAATGATGATGAGGAGGAGGAGGAGGATGACAATGATGATGATGAGGATGATGACTATGATGATGATAGGAGGAGGAGGAGGATGATGATGATGGTCATGATGGCGATGATGATGTTGATGAACAATGATGGTGATGATGGTGATGATAAGGATGAGGATGATGATCATGATCATGATCATGATGACTATGACTATGATGACGATGATTATGATGATGACAATTACGATGATGAGGATGATGATGTTGATGACGAGGATGATGATGATGATGAGGATGATGAGGACTATGATGATGGTGATGGTGATGATGATGATAATGATCATGAGTAGTATGACTATGATGATGATGATTATGATGATGATTACGATGATGAGGATGATGATGACTATAATGGTGATGATGACGATGATGACAATGATGATGATGAGGATGATGAACCTGATGAGGAGGAGGAGGAGGAGGATGAGGATGATGAATATGATGATGATGATGAGGATGACGATGATGATGAGGATGACGATGATGATGAACAATGTTGGTGATGATAATGATGAGGATGATGACAATGATTATGATGGGGATGATGACTATGATGATGAGGATGAGGATGAGGATGAGGATGAGGATGATGACAATGATGATGAACAATGATGGTGATGATGATGATGACGATGATGACGATGATGAGGATGAGGATGAGGATGACGATGACGATGATGATAATAGGTTTAGTTGAAACTTTTCTTTGATTTTATTTTCAAGCATTTTCAAAGGAATGATGATGATGACCATGACAATGATGATGAGCAATGATGATGAGGAGGAGGAGGAGGAGGAGGAGGAGGATGACTACAATGAGGGTGATGAGGATGAGGATGAGGATGAGGATGATGACGATGATGGTGATAAAAATGATGATGAACAATGACAACGATGATGATGATGATGATGATGATGAGGAACAATGATGATAGGTTTAGTTGAAATTTTTATTTTATTTTATTTTCAAGCATTTTCAATGGAGTGATGATGATGACCATGACTATGATGATGATGATAAGTGTTGGAGAAACCCACCAACAAAGCCTCATTGGCAGGGGTTCCCACTCTGTCGATGCCCAACCAGCGCAATCTCCCTAAGCACCGTCTTGGACAGGTTTTACCCTATCCAACAACGTCTATGGAGCAGACGATGTCTCACCCGAGGCGTTCAAGGGAGATATGTTGGAACCAACTTTCCAGTAGTGGTGACAGAGGATATGGGGATCTAACGAAGGGAAACCATACCTACTAGATCAATAATTTGCAGTTGACTTTACACTATTTCCTCAACTTGCAAAGTTTGTTCAGAAATTATGCAATCATTATACCATCATACAGTTGTCACAATATTGCTAATACTGCAGCATTGTCCATAAAACATATCTACTCATAGTGCAACAGACAGTAGTAGAAAAATAGATCGCATTGATATAGCAAAAATACAGATCACATCGGTATAGCAGAAAGAAACTAAATCACATCAACATTATATCAAAACAACATCATAACAAAACAAGTCGCAACATCATAACAGACTAGATCGCAACAGTGATAACAGATAAGATTTGTGCCATAATCACCATATCATATTAATCTTGTGCAAAGGAACCACATTAGACAATTCTTCTCCAAAACCAGAGATTGCATACATAAGAAAAACCTAGATAAATTGCAGATACACAAGAAATTAATCACAAAACTAGATCACACTAGATCTTATGCCCAAATTATTCTCTGATGCGATTCTCCTATTCTTAATTTGTGGTGGGTGCCATCTACTTGCAAAACTAGATCTATAAATAGGCTTGCGCCATTACATTGAGGGTCCACTTACAACTAACTTATAACCTCTAATGACCTATTACAACAAAAATTGGTCAAATAACATATAAAAATATTCAGAGCAGTTATTCTTCCACCCATCGTGCTAATCTCGCCTTACACGGTACCGCATGAGGTTGCGTAGCTGCCGCGATGCTACGCATCTCACTTACCAAAACCTCTGCCAATGGGCTCCCAAAACAATCTTGTGGCTAATCCCCGAGCCACGTCAAGTTGATAGGGTATGTGTCAATGTCCGCACCTTGAAATATTCAAATTATTGTGCAATCTCATGTACCTGCAGCTAGACCTTATCGGCAATACTCTAACAATTAGTCAAATACTACTTCATTGGGTACTCTTCTTAGGCCTTGCTGTCAACCATATGTTGATTCTCTTGTACTGCATGCAGCATGGTGACTGCTTTAACAACCAACTATCCAGTGATTTCCTGAAATTCATCAAGCTGAGTGCATCACTTTTGTTGGAGTTCTTGCGCACGAGTGGCTCTCTGCTACAAATCCTTCAATTCCTCAGCCTATGTGATATGCACTATTAGTGGCATGGCCCTTAGTGATGTATTCAAGGTCATCAGTTGGCATTCGGCCTCTTGCACTTGCGCAGTCATCTGATCAAGTTGCTCATCCTAGACAACGCTCTGCCAAAACTGCATTATCGCTTCCATAATAGTTTTAGCCTCTTGCTCCATGGTTTTAAACTTAGTTGAAATGTATTCAATGGAGGATTTCCTTTCCACAACCTGATCTAGCATCGTCGTAGGTTGAACAAGGGTATTGAGCATTAGGTTGGTATCCTGAAGCTGAACAATAGTTTTCCCCAATCATTTGGCCTTTCGACTTGGGTGAGTTCAACCATGTTCTCGAAAATGTGTTGGAAGGCTTTAGAAATATCCTGCTCGACTTCGTTGTAGCTAGCACAAATCTATGCATGTTCAACAATCAAGCGATCTTGCACCTTTTTCAGTTTTGTAATCTCCTCGGTATCCTTTCGCTATAGCTCAACCTACGTCGCCTTCAAGGCATCGATTTCTTGAATTTTTTCTTCTACCAACTGCACCAGGACCTGATGTAGCTCATCGGCCTATTTCTGCAACTTCTCTATGATACTCTAGGACTGTGCATAGCCCTTAGTCATCTCTTTTTGTCATTCCCCCAGTTCCAAGGTGAAAATGTGCTACAGCTCCACTAACTGCATAGCGGACAACTTGTTCAAGTCCAAAGTGACACTTTGGATCGATTGCAGCACTAGTGAACTTCCTCATTTCCTGCGTTGATCATAGTTGGGGGAACTTGCGTGTTCCTGGAGTGGGGTTCAATGTTGATTGATAGGATGTCCTGCATTATGGGTTGCACAGATGTCTTCCTAGAAATAATGCCAAAATTTGAATCTAAGAGATCTCTTACCACACCAAATTCTTCATGTTTTGACTCTTGGATAACCTTTGTCACATCCATGAATGATTTAGTGACCACTTTGATAATCCGCTGCAGTTTATCCTCCATCCCTGACTTGGTACCACTACTTGCTTCATATTCCTGGCACCATTTGGTGTGATTCTCCTCCTGCATGCACTGCGCTGCATCCTCGGGGTTTGTTGATGACTCATTGTCAGAGTCATGAGTTCTCAAGTCCTTCTGGGAAGGATCTTATGGGGCATCCAATGGTTGTTCTTTAGATAACTCCTCCTGAGTCACTGGGTTTCGCCACTCCATTTACTACTCTTGGATGGTGGCATCCAATTCTTCTGTCATAAATTTGTATGGAAAAGGTAGCCACGGCTTGTTAGGATCCCATTGTGCCTGAATGTAGATAGAGTGGGGCCCAATGGAAAACCGAAGGATCCACTAATACTTGGTCGTGGCGTAAGGAGAGACTCAGGGAACGATAATAGACATAGCTTGCAATGTTTCCCAATAAACCCAAAAGTGAATGGCAGAGTCCATTTGTCGACTGGGTTCTTCAACCCACCATAAGTTTTGATACCTTGCACCACGGCACACCTTTGTCACATCCATTGCCATCGGTTGATAGTCTTCCAGTTCCATCTAGGAAACTAACACAATAAGGATCAACAACCAACTGTATGAAAATGACCACCCATCCTGAGCAGCCAGTGTGTCTTCTAGTAGTTGATTCAACAAAAATAGAGACCAATTCATTTGCACCCCTTCAACCCACTTCTGGGCATAGGCAACAACACCCGAATTACATTATACTGGTTGGTTTCCTCGAACGACCATTCTCACCAGAGTCCTTACACCAATGCGGACTACATATGAGTTAATTCTATCGATGTGATAAGCATGATCATCATGCTATAAAAAAAAGTGCTCCTTCAGCTGCTTTGCAAGCTTTTTGTCAGTATCTCTCCCGTGGATATATTGCTCCAGATATTCCTAGCCCTTCGGCAAGCCTATGATGCTTGCGATCAAATTTACGGTAACTAGGATCGGTGTATTCAACCAAAGTGTCCCTCCATGAAATAGAGCCAACAATTTCTTCACACACGCATGGGATTCATTCAATCACCCAAAATGAGGCATATTGATAAGCCCCTAAAAATCTCGATTTATCTAACCCACTCACCCACAGTTGAGGAATCCACCGAATTAGAGCACCAGGCCCCATCGAGATTGACTCATAGGGCTCATCCCTGACATCTTTGAGCAATAGTAGGTCATGGTATTCAAATTTCAACCATATTAATGCAGGGATGATGTCAACCAAGCACTTCATCCCCTCCGATAGCGGTAACAATTTTGGTGGGTACTTCTGATTCTTAGACAGTTTCCTCGGCTTGGCTCACGGACATGTAGGAGCGGCATATCCCAAAATTTCATGTATAGAGACACCCTAAGGTTCCATGGAATCAACAGCTCCCAAGATCGACGGCCCGATCTGTGCAGTTCCTTCCCCTTGCACTCTCACCGAGGTGCAAGTTTTCCTCTTCTATGGTGGCGTGGGACTGGGCCTCTGATCGTACTGCTTCTTCTTGGGAATGGACGATGAACCGACTAGAATAATCATAATTTCCTCTTCAATAGTTGTGGTCCAAATAAGGGATTCATACTCACTAGAAATATTAATGGCATTGAGATCGCTCAGCATGCCTCACGCCTTAACCCTTCAAACTTGAGAATACACTCAACAGATCTAACCTGCAACACTACAACTCACTCAATATCTCACACCACACTATACAATCCCTTATCTGTTGCACACTCTTTTCTCGCTCAACTAAACAATGCCATCCTTATGCATCCCGTGCATTGTTTTATAGACACCATTGGAATTTTTAGGTCCTAGTCATCGCGGTTAGCATTACATACCTTAGTCAACATTGTTTCCAATATTTTGTTGAATGCTTCAACGGTCCCATTCACATGTGGATGGTATGGTGTACACCTCTTATGTTGTACCTACAACTCCTCAGTTAGAGCTTTCACAGTCCGATTGATGAAGTGACTACCCTAGTCACTCATCAAGATCCTAAGACACCCAAAACGTGTCACGATGTTTTCAAAGATGAACCTTATTGTTGTCGTAGTGGTACAATCCACAATTGGTAGATTAATAGGACCCACAAAATCCACATCCCATTTATCAAATGTTTGCAGATTCACCTACAGTACTAGTGGCATCTCATCCTGCCACGATGGTTTATCGACACACTGGCAGACGTCGCAGCTACTTGCACAGTCTGTGGCATCGTTATGGAACATAGGCCACTATAGTCTGGAATGCAACACCTTCCATGCAGTAGCCTGACCTCCATAGTGACCTCGCGCAATTCCTACATGTGCTTCTTTGAGAATGGGACCCTGCTCATGTGGTAAAATATATCGTCGCAATATTTCATCTAGTCCAAGGTTATATAACTGTCCCACAATTAATTGAAAACCAAAATCTTTTACGACCAGCTGCTTCTTTTGGCTAGTTGACATGTCCTTCAAGGAAACATCAGTGGCCAAAAACTAAATAATTGGTGCATAGTGACCATCTGCAATGTCAACACGGAATAGTTGTGCATATGGAAATCCATCATCAATATTGGTCAGTTCTTCCCCATTCTTGACGCGAGACAGATGATCAAGGCCAGCGTTTAATCACCCTGGCTTCACAACTATTTCAAAATCAAAATCCTGGAAGAGTAACATCCATTGACAGATCTTCCCCTCCAACAAAGGCTTATTGACTAGGTATTGCAAAGCAGAGTGATCAGTGAACATCTTGAAATGTCTTCCCAACCAATAGTGCCAAAAATTTTGCAATGCATAAACCATCGCCAAGCCTTCTCATTTCGTTGTTGTATAATTTTGTTCAGCAAAATACAACTTTCTACTAGCATATGCAATCGGGTGATCCAGGTCGCCTTCACCTAGTTGCACAAGAATAACCCCCAGCGTAATAGAAGAAGCGTCAACGTGCACATGGAACTCCTTATCCTAATCAAGAAAAACCAGTATGGGCACAAAGGCCATCTTGGATTTTAGAGTGTCAAAACTTCCTTGACATTCCTGATTCCATTCATAGATTGCATCCTTATTTAGCAGTTTCTCCATGGGGGCAGTAATCACAGCGTATCCTTTCATAAACTTGCGATAGTATCTGGTATGTCCTAGTGTGGCATGAAGCATTTTGACATTAGTCGGTGGTGGTAAATTGAGGATAAGCGCGATCTTCATTGGATCAACCAACAGACCTTCTTTGCAGATGATGTCCCCCAGTAGCATGCCAAATGGTGCACAAAAAATAATCTTTTTAGAGTTTAAGGCTATATGATGCTGGCGACACCTTTCTAGAATTAGCTATAGGTTGTCTAGATGGTCCTAATTAGTATATAGACAGTCCAATAATCCATATACACCTGTAGGAACTTTTGAATAAAATCTTTAAATATAGCGACAACTACGCGAGAGAATATAGCTGGTGCATTCTTCAGCCTAAACGGCATGACTGTATATTGAAAGCAACCCCACTCATGACAAACTTAGTCTTATAGTGATCCTCCTTCGCAATCTAGATCTGGTGGTATCCCGAGAAGCCATATGTGAAAGAATACATCTCCTGGTCACCTACACCTTCAAGAACTTTCTCTGTAAAAGGGGTCAGGAACGGATCATGGACACATGCATCATTCAATTTCTGTTGGAGCAGGGTCCCGCAGCTACAGAAGAAGCTACTAATTTTAGCGGATAGATAAGTTTTGGTGGAGAGAATATAAGATAGAGCTACGATGCCGTAGCACATTTCCAGATAACAGAGCAGAGCCGGAAACCATGACTTTTAAGATAGAAAAGTCAAGGTAGATGATGGTACCTGAGCGGCCGAGAAGAGAGAGCTCACCCACTACATTGAAGGCAGCGGCGGAGACAGGAGGGCTCAGCAAACCTCATAAAGGAAAAGGAGCAACGAGGCTGAAGCATTGAAGATGAAGGACAGAAAAGTGAAGCGGTGCACAGTACCCATGATCAGCGCCGGGAAGCATGGAAGACTGCAGAGAGATGTGGTGTGACGGAAAGCGGTTACCTCAAGTAGAGATATGGCCGACTGTCACTAGTTAGGGTTTTGGGTTACTGTTGGGACAGGCCCACAGTGTTGTAATGGCAAGACCTTCGGGCTGCCTATAAAGGGATACATTTTGTATTGTAAAGGGTTAGACATTAGCGGGTTCGTCCAGTTGTTAGTTGTTTGTAGATTGTTAGACAGTTGTAAAAGTCAAGCTATGGTTTTGTTATTAGCGGTAGCAATCTTACTGTAACTAGTAGCTGGCTTATAGAGCATGCATGTAACGATCGGCAGGGATTGACAGAGAGGGAAGAGTATATTGTAAGAGAGACAATATAGAGATAGAAAGAAGATCTAAGAGAGAAGATCTTAAGCTGCATATGCAGTGCAGCAGAACTGTGTTTTACCTTCCCCTGAGCTATAATGAAAACACAGTTCTGTGGACATAACTTCCATCCTGGAGGTGAACCACATTAAAATCGTGTGTTATGTGATTGGATTATGTGTTATGTTACTTGTGCATTTATCAGTTATTTCATGAAATTTGTTTACAGTTTAATGAATGAATGTGTTAATCAGTTTACAGCAATATAGGAGGAAAAACATAAGTTGAAGTCTTTGGCATGTCGTATGTGGGTTCATTTATGCTTTGCTTGAACAGTCACTAGTCGCAGTATTGAATAGTTTTGTATGTTAAGTCTTGCACGTCGACACGAGCAATGCTAAGTGCAATAAGCCGCGAAGGTAGGGTATCACAGAGAGATGATACCGCACTGGCAGAGGAGCTGCGGTGCGAGATACCGCAGGTTGAGGACTTAGTGTTGGAAAGGAGCTGCGTGTCGCATGGTGCGCAACGATGCGGTAAGGTTGGAGATATCGCAAGTCAGTGGAAGTGCACGGTGTAGAAAGGGACTGCACGGCAGTATAAAGGGACATCTCGCGGCTAGAAAAGCTGCGAGATGAGGAGATCGCGCGACGCAAGCAGAGGAGTCGTGCGACGCACAGAGAAAGAGACCTCGCAGCTAGAAGAGCTACGAGTCATAAGAAAAGACGCCACAGAACCTGGTCCAAGACACTTGAGTCCTTGGACAACCCATTAGAATTAGTTCGGGTGAGACTTAAGGCCGCTTCGCTATCTGTTGCCGAAAGGGCCAGTGAGCTAGGGGTGTTGTTGGTTGATTATAGTAAACCCGGGTCTGCCCATGATAACCAACAAATGGTTCTGTTGTCAGCTTTGAACAAACAGAGCGCTGATGTTCTAACCTGAAAGAGTTTGCTGAATGAGAGAACATGAGCCCTAAACTGAACACAGAGGCCTAGTTACAAAAACATATCATTACAGACATACATGTGATATTCTTTGCTACCTTTGGAAACGAACTTTATGACTGGTTAGCAAATCTAAATGATACAGACATATTCAAAAAGAAAAGAGACATTGTTTGGACACCGGAGCTGATTCAGACCATGGAGAACCTTTATAATCCCCTCACGAGGGCAGTAGACTTCTAGCTTGTGAGTGTGCTAGGAGGCTTCGTCACAGATTTTGTAGTTGACCAGACGAAAAGCTTCAGCGAGGCTGATCGCTACTTCTTCAAAAGATATCGTGGTAAGTACCTAAGATCTTTAAACTTTTCCATTAATATGCTATTACATGAAAAAGGAACAATGGATCTAGTTTCAGATGAGTAAGTAGCGATAGTAATGTCACAAGAGTTTGAAAGTCATTTTGATGACATTGGACGAACACGTAGTGGCAAGAGGTATAAAGTAGCTTTCACCTCTCCTATATTTGGAGACAGTTCAGACAATATTAGGCAACCGAGTCATAGTACCGCAGAAGAACCAGAGGGGGTTATCCCTAACCACCCCTATACCCCACAAAAACAGACCTGGACTCAGAGTAATCCTGTAGGTACTTCATCCAGTAGCTCACAGACAGTACCTAATACCGCTACATCGCCTTCACCTACACCGCCGAGTGGTAGTAATCCAGTCAATCAGAACCCACCACAGAGAAATAGAATGGGAGATGATATGAAGCTAGCTACCTTTAAGGGTACAAGAGCAGAGGACCTGTAACAGCATTGGTTTCTATGTGAAGCCATGTGGACCATTAAAACAATCAATGATGATAACATTAAACTTGTACAGTTGGTCACCACATTGAGAGAACGAGCTTTAACATGGTATATGAAGTACGCTACTATACCCAAAACACTCGTCCAGGTCAAGACCGCCATGATTAAAGAGTTTAAGAAACCTAATTCTGAGTCATAGTGCATAACAGAACTCAAAGACATCAAGCAATTACCTACAGAGTCGGTGTGGGACTTTGATCAGAAATTCAAAGCCCTTATAGACCAAGTCAGTTTTGAGTTCGCGCCGGAGCAGCATAAGGAATGGTTTATTCCAGCGCTGCTCCCTCACATTAGACTACCGTTAATGCAGCAGAAACTCTAGACGTGGGATGACGCATTGGAGATGGCAATGAAACTCGAGGCTTCACCTCTAGCTGAGACCAGTACAGGCATGACAACCTTACATAACCAGTTAGCTAATCTTACATTACAGTTGCATGAGCTGAAGAAAGGGAAAGAAGTTGTGCAAGAGATATGGTGCATAAAATGTAAAGCACAAATCCATAGTAAAGACAATTGTCCGGTCTTTGTAGAATATATATAAATAGGGGCTCCTAACCCCTTACCATAGACCCGTGGGCCATGGTGCGAGATATGCAAAATGCGAGGACACTTACCTCACCATTGCCCTCTACTTCAGAAGTATGTGCAGACACCTAAGAACTTATACTGCATCTTCTACAAGTCTGTAGGCCATCAGGAACAAGATTGCATAGCCTATGACATGATGGTTGGAGCAAAGAAAGACTTGTACAGAGTCCAGTTAGAGACACAGGGTCCAACAGCAGGACCACAGTAGGATCTGGCTTATGGTGGTCAAGGCGGAGGATTTAGAGGACGAGGCCGAGGAGGAGGCTTCGGCCGAGCAGAAGGATTTGGACGTGGAGAAGATTTTGGCCATGGTCGCGGCCCAGTTACTTGTTACAACTGTGGAGTTGTAGGACACTATGCTAGGGACTTTCAGAGCCCCACTACCACATGTAATTATTGTAAATATTATGAACACACTATAGAGGAATGTCCTACCTTGATAGCTAAGATCAGAGAACCTAAGCCAGCAGCACACTAGAACATCTAGCTTATTGTTGTTGAGCAGGCAGAGCCAGAACCAAGAGTCAATATTGTGATTCGTAGCGGTGTTTCTACCAGTGGGACATCGCAGGAGACGAAAAAGAACACAAGACAGTCGTGGGTGCACAGAGCTCCTAACAAAGCAACACCACTCGACCTACAAAAGAACAAACAAACATTTCAAGAAGCTAAGGATTTCTTTGATGAACCTACACAATCAGGATCGCAGGTACCACCGTCTAGGAGCATACTACAGCAATCAACTTGTGGCGATAGCCCTGAACAGATACCGCAGGCTACCACATCAGGAAGAGGTGACGAGGATGAATCGACAGGAAGCGTACAATCCTTCCTACGCAGTTGCTTAAAACTCATGAGAAATGAAAAACCTATCGGTGAGCTCCAGTGCATCATAGATCAGTTCCAGCAACCCTCTCTCTCAGGTAGTGCACACCGCGCTGTTCATAATATTACAGGACATACAAGGACCAGAAGAGAGATGAAGCTCACAGCACAGATTGGAGAGTTTGAAATGGATGAGGTCGTCTTAGATCTAGGATCAGAGGTGAATGTTCTGACTAAGCAGACATGAGAACAGATGGGTAGCCCTCAGTTAGTCAGATCGCCTATCCACCTGAGATTAGCTAACCAGAAGCGAGTATCACCATTGGGTTGACTGCCGCAGGTGCCAGTTGACATTGATGGAGTTCGAAGTTTTGCAGACTTTGAAGTTATAGAAATTATTGGCAACAGTCGACTGTATCCAGCATTATTAAGTATCGATTGGGTGATCGGTAACATGGTTTTCATCGACCTAAAGAGAAGACAAATGACCTTTGAGGACACGCAAATCCGGGTCATCGCGTCGTTGGATCCTTTCCAGGGTCCTAGATATATTGAACCTATCCAAGCAGAGGAGGAGGCACGTAACATGGAGAGTCTCTATTAGATGACCACAAACCAGAGAGACTATGTAAATCCAATAGCATATGGGAACATTAGTTGGCGATGCGACAACTCATGAGCATCGGATTCAGATGTTGGTCTAGAGAACTGGCAGAACAGACTTGATGAGATCTCAGCACGCAGGTGCGTGTACTTGATTAATTCACTGTGATGGATTAGTGCAGAGATCAATGAGATTCTGTCATATCATGGTCTGACAGATATCTAGCACTTCCTTGAGCAGTTTGAGCAACAGATTCCTCATGAACAGAGGATCCTAGCTATGGATCTTGTAGTACGAGCCACACCTGCAAGATGGTGGTACACGCATAAAGAGAACATTGCATCATGGGATGATATTAAAAGATTGATGGCGATCAGATTCTCCATCGACACCAATTATGTCTAGCAGAAGTACACAAGAGAGAGTGACCCCAGGTCACACATTCAGACATGCGAACAAAATTGGTCAGACATTCCTGAGGATGAATGGGTTCACCGATTCATTCATACTTTGGACACAGTTCCAAGGAACTGGTATACAGAGACTGAATTGTGCAAGGGAACAACAACATGGCCACTTATGATAGACAGCTTTCTACTCACCTTTGCTTTTGAATCTGAGTATCCAGGTGTTGATCAGGCCCTACAAGTAATAAAGAGCAAGATATTTGAAGACTCTACCACATCAGTACAGACTCAGCCTGATTGGGCCATTCAGTTAACATAGGCGCTAGAATGCTACAACTTTCAAGAAGAACCAAGGGACGAGGATGAGGATCCTCGCAACACCAACATTTCAGAGTGAGAAGGGACTCACGATGTTTGGGGACCATAGTTAGAAATTCTAGCAATCACCGAACCCATCAAGATTAAAAAGATCAATATTGGCACAGACACAGAACCTAAGTTTGCCTCTATTGGAGACTATTGGAACAATGAAATAGTCGGACAGATTGCAGATTTGTTACATGACTATCAGGACCTATTTCCCACCAAGTTCACATAGATGAAGGGAATAGTTGGAGACCTAGGAGTCATGAGGATACCATTGAAGGAGGATGCTCGACCATTCAAGCAGCACCCATATAGATTGAATCCGTGCTACAAAGAAAAAGTAAAGGACGAAATCGATAAGATGCTGGCGGCAGGCAGCATCAAGCCGGTAGAAGAGAGTGAATGGGTTTGTCCCATGGTTGTACAGGAAAAGAAAACCAAAGGAGACATCAGGATCTGTGTCGATCTGCGCAAGCTCAACGATGCATCGCTTCACGATCCATTTTCGACACCGTTCACTGATGAAGTGTTAGATAACGTGGGAGGACAGGAGGTCTACTCCCTCACTGATGGATTTTTAGGCTATCATCAGATCAGAATCCATCCAGAATGCCCTTTGGTCTTAAGAATGCACCAGCTATATTTTCTAGAGTAGTAGTTGCTGTATTTAAAGAATACATTCATAAATTCCTAGAAGTATATTTCGATGATTGGACTGTATTTGGACTAATCAACAAGCACATAGGAGACTTAAGACTGATGTTAGAGAAATGTAGGCAGTACCAGATTTCTCTAAATTTGAAAAAATGTATATTTTGTGCACCATTCGGTATTTTGTTGGGTCATATTGTGTGCAGACAAGGCTTGATGGTAGATCCCACGAAGATCGCCATCATTGTAAATCTTCCAGCACCCAACTCAGTCAAGCAACTGAGGACAGTACTTGGTCATACCGGGTACTACAGAAATTTCATCAAAGGCTACGTAAAGATTACAGCACCAATGGAGAAATTGCTAAAGAAGGATGTAAAATTCCTATGGAATGAGGAATGTCAGCAGAGTCTAGACATACTTAAGGAGAAGATGGTTACAGCACCCATCCTAGTATTTCCAGACTGGACTAAGCCATTTCATGTACATGTGGATGCGTCTGGCATCGCACTAGGGGTTGTTTTAACACAACTAGGAGAAGGAGATATTGACCATCCTATCACATACTCCAGTAGAAAGCTCTCGACAGCAGAAAAGAACTACACCACAACAAAAAGAGAAGGTCTAGCTATGGTGTATGCACTACAGAAATTCAGACACTACCTATTGGGTGCCTCGTTTAAGATGTTCACTGACCATTCCACGTTAAAGTACTTGGTCAATAAGCCAGTGTTAGGGGGGAGAATCTACAGATGGTTACTCCTCTTCCAGGAGTATGATTTTGAAATCATTGTGAAGCCAGGAAGACTGAATGTCGGACCTGATCATCTATCGCAAATAGACTCAGGAGAAGAGCCAAGTAACATAGAGGACAATCTGCCAGATGCACCGTTGTTTTCTATCCAGATCGCAGACGACTACTATGCCGATATTATTCAATTCCTCACTACAGGAGTAGCGCCTGATGAGTTTACTAAGCAGCAAAAGAGGCAGTTGTTTGTAAAAGTAGCAGACTTCACCCTCATCGCAGGACACCTATACAAGTTAGGTCCGGATGAAGTTCTGCACAAATGTGTGATGCCACATGAAAAAGACGCTATTATCAGAGAGGCACATTCAGGAACCACAGGAGGACATTTCGCAGGAAAGCTGAATGCACAGAAAATACTAGAGGCAGGATTATGGTGGCCTACATTGCATAAAGAAACCAAGGACTTTTGCAGATGCTGCGATATCTGTCAAAGGGTAGGAAAACCCTTGCGACGCGATGAAATGCCGCTGCGACCGCAGGTTACGCTCCGTGCATTTGACAAATGGGCTATAGATTTTGTGGGTCCTATCAACCCACCAGGAAAGCATACTGGTGCGAGATATATTATCACTGGAACAGAGTACCTCACCAGATGGGCAAAGGCCAAAGCAGTAAAGAATTGTGATGCTGCTACAGCTGCACAGTTCCTTTTTGAGAACATCATCAGTAGATTCGGATGCCCAGTAATTTTGATGAGCTACCAAGGTACCCATTTCTTGAACAACACTATTGAGGCCTTAACAGAAGAATTCCAGATTCAGCACCATAAGAGCACTCCCTACCACCCACAGGCTAACGGTACGGTGGAGGCCTTTAATAATATTTTAGAAAATTCTCTTACTAAGATCTGCAATAGCCAAAGGAACGATTGGGACCTTAGAGTTAATGCTGTATTATGGGCTTACAGGACCACATGCAAGAAACTTACAGGACACACGCCTTTCAGCTTGGTGTATGGACAGGAGGCTGTTATGCCTATGGAGTATATTCTTCCCAGTTTAAGAATCACTCAGATCATTGGGATGACTGATACAGACACAATGGAGGAAAGGCTAGAATAGCTTCTTGCCTTAGAAGAAGACAGATTCATCGCCGGATTCCATCAGAAAGGCAGAAGGCCCGAGAAAAATCTTGGCATGACAGGCACATTAAGAGTAAGACTTTCCAGATCGAAGACCTAGTGCTCCTCTATGACAACAAATTCATTAAGTTTCCAGGGAAGTTCAAGATGCATTGGTTGGGGCCATATCAGATACAACAAGTTACAAAGGGAGGTGCCGTTCTGCTCAGCAAGCTGGATGGGGAGATTCTTCCCACTTGGATTAATGGCAGTAGGATTAAGCTCTATAGTGATAGCCACCCTGCCTCTCAGCCCCAGCTTAGCCAGTTTATGGTGGTGCAGATGTCCAGTGTAGTTGAAAGGAGGCATCACACCAGGAACTAGTCTACACCGGTAGGTATTTTCTAAGTATGAGGAATCGTGTAAGGCCGATTCATTTTGCGCAAGTCAAAAAAAAAAAAGTAATTGTTTTACGCAGGTGATGCAGAGTCGCATCGTGGCAGTGCGATGTTTCCTCGTGCCACATATTCAGTTTTGCAACCGACAGAGGGCCAGTCAAATCACCCTCTGACAGGAAGTTAATGAGGAAATGACCAGTATATCTTACTATAGATTGGGCACTAGTATAATCAATTTTTCCAGATTTGGCAAATCTTTGACGAGACCGGCGCCTGTACACACATGTTTCGAGGGAAATTCGATCGGATTTCCACATTTATTAAGGATCGGATGACGGGTGTGGTCTTGTCCAGGCATTTATTACAATCGACGGGTTCAGTCTAGATGACCGTTGTGTCTGGGATTATCGTATTTGGTATAAAAGTATAAAGTATTCAATTGGGACAGTTATGTTTGCAGAAAAACTGAGAGCTATAGAGTAAGTTGTTAAGCGTTCTCTGTCCAGAGCTCAGTTGGTTACAGAGTGCTATGATTTTTAGAAGTTACAGCCATTGCACGTCCGCCATTTTGTACTGAGAGGGTTTTTTCTAAGGACGAACCTCTAGAAGACATGCCGAGACGCTTCGACCTGGGTGGCCGTAGGTCCGCTATGACGATGCCGCTCAGGGTTGTGAAATTAAGTACATCACAGGTCAGACAACCACTAAGGATGAAGAGTCAAGTGCCAGAAGTAGAAGTTGTCACCAAAGTATCTGCTAAGGAGAAGAAGAACGCCGAGCCGATCACTGAAGATAAGAAACCACAGTAGAAGAATGATAAGAAGAAATCTCCCGCCAGGAGGAAAGTAAAAATGAGAAAAAGAAATCTCACTTATCTATTTATGTAGATTTATGTAGATCTAAATCTCCCGCTGGAAGTGGCTCAAGGGAGAGCCACAAGTAAGTGTTAGGGGACTGTTGGAGCAGGGTCCCGTAGCTACAAAAGAAGCTGCTAAGTTTAGTGAATATATAAGTTTTGGCGAAGAGAATATAAGATAGAGCTACGACGCCGTAGCATGATGTCGCACCAGTTTGGCATTTGGTTTCAACATGATTTTCATTTCCCCTAGGTATCCTAAAATTCCCTTTATCTCTGAAAACCGTATCAAAAAAAGGTCCTGGAATTCATGTAGCAGTTTTGTGATCCTAGCCATGGTCTCCTCATCTCAGTAGCCTCCAACATTGGCATATTTTGAGTTCTCTTCCGACCCAATGTTAACTTTTCGGATCTTCAGCGGCTGACTAATTAGGTCCATTAGTATGTTGGGGGCTACAAAATCGTGGCTTCCTTCAGACTCTGGAATATTAACATTCCGCAACTCACCATCATCTTTAGGTTCCCTTGTCAAGTTGTAGCAGGCCATCATGGACTGGATTGAAAACTATGCATGTGGATTAACTGGATAGGCGACAGGGGTGACCTTGAGTACCACATCGTGGATGATTTGTAAATCATTGCATACCTCTGGGTTGATGTCCTGCAAACTAAACATCTGCGCAAAACAAATAGACAATTCTTCCGAAGTGGTGATAGTCCTGCACAACTCTGCCGCCACATACCAGGATCTCGGCATTTCTTCCAGAGTGTGAACAAAAGCATGGACCCATTCATCTCTGGGTTGCGATGCCCATAAAGTCTAACACTCTATTAAATGACTAGTGGTATCATTCCATCCGTCATATCTCCCATCATGATAGACCTCTAAATCACTGAAGCATACCATCATCAATCTGTGGCACTGTTCCCAGTCATGGATCATATGTTTGTGTGTCACCCACCATCAAGCTGGAGTATCCTTCAATGCTACATCAAGAGTGAGTATCCTTTGCGGTTCAAAAAATTTCTCTTCAAATTCCTGAAAAAACTTTGATAGTCCCGATATTCCTTCGTAAATGGGCAACTCGATAGTCTCAGTCGCAACATGTAGGATAGACTATGTAATAAACTCACATTTCCTGAACGATACTTCATGCAACCGATTTTTCCAATTTTCTAGAGCATCTTCAGAGTCAGAGGATGCAGAAATTGCACTACGCCATCCAAGTTCGCCATCGACGATCACTAGTCCAAAATTAGGAATTAGCTACTAGGTGACTAAAAATTCTAGCCACCTGTCACATGCCCCAATTTTGCAAAAAAAAAACAATTTTATATTATTTGAGGAATAATATGTTAAATTCTATGCTAAGTTGTAATTGATGACCAGTGGGGTCAAGAATATTTAATGTTAATTCAGAATATTTTATTTATAAATAAATAAATGTAGAGACAATAGCTTAGGAGAGCTGTTAAAAGAGTGTTTACTGGTCAAATTGGTGGAGGAGACTGGGTGGAGAGCAAGCTGACATGTGGTAGCATCCTCAAACCACTTCCAACTGTTGCAGGTGGAAACATCTCTATATTTGTGGTCATGATTCCCCAAGAAAGTGGAATCAGAGCAGGTGGCTCACTTAATGAAAACTGACTCAAAAGACCGAGGCATCTCTATAAAATTTCCCAGTGAAGAGAGCTGAGGCTCCTCATTTCGAGAGAAGTGATCATTCAAGGTGAATGAATTTACTTCAGAGAAATTCAATGGAAGGGAATTTGGAAATTGTTTGAGGGGATAACTACTGATATTGATCTAGTTGCAGCTTTTAAGATCAAGATCATACTGCTGAAAGCATATTGTTTTACTGAGGTATTGAACTAGTCAGGTGACAAAGGGTTCTACAGTTGCATTCTCCACCCAATTCTCAGCCAAGAACACCAGGAACAGGATCGGGGGTCCCAAGGAAGCGTTGTTTGAGCACTCTCCAGGAGATTGGTAGGGAGGAACGACCTCCTCAAGTTGTTGTCCTCAACAGGTTCTATGTTATTTTATTTTACTGTTTTAGTTAAATAAATTTTAGTTTATTTGCTACCTGAATGTTAAAAGTTCATATTTTGTGAAATGTTATATTTAGTATTCCTATTAGATTTTTATAGAAAAGAAAATGGTTAAGGGAATAATGAAATATAAAGAAATTAAATTTTCTATGCTATGTTTTTCCACACCTGAAAACCAGGTCATACTCTAGCACAGTTAGAATGCTTTAAATAAATGAAACAATCCTTAAGAGAATGGAAATAGTAGATATGATTTTGTATCTGTAGGTAAACAGAGTAAATTTTATTTCAATGTTTTAAAATGCAATGAAACAGCAGTGTTATGTTTGTTTATATTTTACTGTTTTTACTTAGTTTAACTAAATGAAAATGTAGGTAAAAGAAATAGTAAATTACACTAGTATTACAGTAATAAAAGTTTATAGGAGATATTAACTAATCTTCAAGAAAGTATATAAACAAGTTAATAACTAAACAGTTTCTTCTTTTAAAATATTAACTTAATCTCAACTATTACTTAATAAAAACCAGATTAGGGTTTCATTTATAAACCCTTCATTTATGTAAAATAAACAAAGTTCTAGAGTTAACATTCTCTTCTCTACAGAGCTCCAAATAATTATAAATCACAGAGTAGGAAATAAAAATAAATGTATTTATAAATAATAAACGAAATAACTAAGAATTTTTATATTTGTGCATTTTAAAAATTTAAAACCAGAAAGGTTTATACTTGTGAAAACCTAAAGGTCGAAACCCCTTCGACTAATCTATTCAAATACAATTTAACCTGTAAAAATTTATAACCAGTTACATTATTAATTGTGTAATAAATTTAACAAGAAGGCTACAATCCATGCATTAGACTGATCACAGTCTTTTCTAGAAAGTAAATATCTATTATAAATATTTTATACAGAAAAAAAAAACACATTATTTACACGCTAACGAAACCACAGTTCACATCTAAGAGTAAAATGAGATAGAGCTCAAATGGAAATTTAAATCTTAATGACTCCTTTAAAAATTAAAAAAAAACCAACTATGTTACATTATTGAGCCGCAAGGCTAAGTCTTAACCAAAAAAAAAAAATACATACCATGTCTCAAGGGTCGGTATTACCCAGCGTAAACAGCAAGGGTTTTAAAGTAAAACCGGAGTAACAACATACTAAACATTTAAACCATTGAAGGAACCGAATCCATGCTTCCTTCCAACTGTAAACTCCTTCCAACAACCATTTGCAAGTAGGGAGATGCCACGACAAGACTGGAGCTTACTCATTGTAGGCCATGAATTTGACCAATGCTGGAGAGGCTTGCCTTCAAATCTGAAGCCATGACTGTAATCTACAAGTCCAAGCCAAATCGATAGTTAGAAATTTTATTCATCGTATTAAAAACCTTAGCTATAAATTAATGAAAGGGATGACTGTAGGGTGAAGCCTTTTACCTGCAAATAAGAGGTTTGGAGCTGAGAAGAGAATTGAACCAGTTCAAGTAACTGCATCTAGAAGCAACCAAACCCTCGTGTCAACCCTGTGAAAAAGGAAATGAGGTTATTCCTCTAATATTCCCAAAGCTGGAGCAAGTCACAAGCAGAGATAGGGGAACACTATTCCAGTTTTCGAGCTACTGATAGAGTTCTAAAATCACTCTCACCATGTTCCAACAACTCACAGAAAGAACTAAATCACAAACTATGAATCCCTTAACACTTGCACAAATAATGTAGTATTATACTACATACAACAGAGCCAGCAAATGGTGAACCAACAGATCTCTCATGGCCATGAAGAACTCCCTCAGTGTAGAGCATACCATCGATGGAAAATGAAGAGCACAGGGTTTCATTTTTGAGTTTTAAATTAAGCATTGCATGGTGGAGACTCCTCCATGTGCCCATCAAAAATTTTAAACAAAAGCGGGTCGATCCCTATAGTCAACCCTACACTATCGATTGAAAATCTTATCATTGCCAATCATATATACCATCCAACTAATGATATTGTTTTCTATTAAATTAGTTCTTATCAATTGCATTTCGATAACATTACAATCAATAATTTGTAAAAGCATATATATATATCGTGATCAATAATGGAATGCATGCCTTCGATCTTTAGTCTTTTACATTTCTAATTGCTCTTATTACAAACCTTGTATTCGATGATTTAAGCAATGTTTTAAGACTAGTTTTATGTAAGAACAAAACTGATAAAGTCATTTATCTATAGTTAACTTTGTGGAGGTAATTGCTAGGTAGTATTTCCACCCTAGTATAATTCTTACGATTGCATAAAGTCGACAGTGTTATAGTTTAAACCCTTCTTGGGGTTAGTGTTATTGTTGTTCTCTATGAAGAACCAAAATCATAATAAATCAAATCATTTATTAGACCACACCATGGTAACTACAAGGTAGTAGTACTACCTAAGGATATAAGTAAAACTACTTAGTAACACTATTAACAATATGGTAATGTAATATTACAAAAACACATGTGGCATAGTGATTAACTAGAAATAAAAAATTATAACTTGATGTCTAGTAGTGCAAGGAGATAATTATAACTATATACAAATAAGCAAGTTGATATTCTTCACTACTAAAGAAGATTTAAAAGTAGAGCTGTGTAATCTATGGTAAACTTATTCCTTGAGGATCATAGAATTATATTCATGCATATAAAGAAGTACATTGAGTATTAAACATAACAATAGCTGTAAACTTATGCTACAGTAAAAGTATTTCCATATTAAATTATGAGCCCTATGCTCATTAATAGATTATGTAGGTGACTAGGTATAAACCAATAGAAAGAAACTTATGTAGAATTCATTCTGGATAAAGGCACTAAGTATGTTAAGAATAGTGGTCTTTACGACTAACTTAAAATACTATCTTAGATCCAAAAGAAGCAAAGGAAGTTACTTTACTTCATCGTAGCCTTGTTTTCTATGAATAAATTTATGCTCTATCATTTTATTATGCTAAAGAAGTACTTCTTGACTTAAGGCAAAAATAAACTCCTACTTGTTCAAAAGTTTACCTGCTGAACCTATAAGAACTAGAAAATCCAGCTGAATTAGCAGTTGCTAAGTAATCCCTGATTTAGAACATGGATTTCTCACTTACTTGACAAAAGTAAATCATTAGTACAACTAGAAGCAACTGAATGCAAGTCATTTTATATAACTTACCAAAATTAAAATGGTATTATTTTTTATGGGTTTAAAGTTAATCACTACATATTGTTAACTGTTTCATTTTCCGCTAACCGTTAGCAGTTATTAAACTGCGACTTCATACATTTTATATTATTTTAGAAATTTTAATTTTTTGTGGAATTTTGGGGTTATGACATGTAAATTTGGGGGTTATGACATGTGGTATTATAGCACAAGGTTCAAACACTAGGCCTTGATGAAGCTCAACTTGCTTATATGAAACAATGAATTTAAATCATTTTCCTGATGTTGTTTTCTTTTAATGTTATCAACAAAAAAATTTTTTTTTGAGTTTAAACAACAGGTATGGAAAGACTAGAGGAATATGCGGAAGAGGAATCTCCCTATATTGAACAAGAAAATTTACAAAGAGAACCTATACAAGAAGACATAACCACTAATTCCTCGGAACTTTCACAAACAGTTAAAGAATTAAAATCTGAAATGGAATCTGTTAAAAAAGAAAATGAGAGGATTCTAAGAGCTCAGGAGGAGCTGAATCAGATCCTAATAGAAAGATTTCAAACTAAGGGTAGAGGTAAAAGAGATGATTTGAAAGATATAAGTTACCAACATAAGTATAAAAAGACTAAACAAAATAAAAATGAAAGTAGCTCATCTTCCGAAATATTTGGTGATCAACGTAATTCTCACTCTACTAGTGATAGTAGTGAGGATAACCACCATACTAGAAAGAGAAAATATAAACCGTATGAAGAAATTTTTGGAGAGTTTAAAAATATCAAGCTGCCAACATTTAATGGAGAAACTGAAAAGGGGGAGGAATCAGTTATCTGGGATGAAGAAGTACTTCCAGATTTATAACTATTCTAACCAATTAAAGGCTAGAATGGCTATCTATAATCTTTCAGGGAAAGCTGATATATGGTGGCAAGATTTAAAGAGAGTGAAAGGAATAAGGGAGAAGAACATAAATTGGAGTACCTTCAAGAAGTACTTTATAAATAAATTTTTCTATGAACAGTACTATGAAGAAAGGGCTAAAGAACTCTATGAGCTAAAACTAGGTACAATGACTATGAAAGATTTGAACAATAAGGTTTTAAGTCTGCTTAGGTATGTACCATACCTTGTGGATAAAAAACCAAAGGTACAGTGGTTTCTCAGTTTATTACCTTATCACATAAATGATAGGATTGAGTATGACAATCCAAAAACTCTAGAAGAAGCTATGAGGAAAGCCAATTTCTGTTATGAACAGAATCAGAAAAAGGAAAGTATGGCCAATTAGAAGGCCAAAAATAATAATAATTATGATCAAAAGAAGAAAGAGTTTGTGCCTAATCATAATTCTAAAAATAATAATGCCATAAATTTTTCAAATAAGAATTTCCAGGGGAATAAGAATAATTCACAGAACAATCAAACGAGTAAAGAGTCTGCTAATAATCATAGTAATTACGCAAAGAACTTTGAACGAAAAGAACCTATAAAGAGTTGGGATTGCAATGTCCCACATTATGCCTTAGTCTGTCCTAATCGGAAAAATACTGTCAGTAATATCCATACAATACAGGAGGATATGAGAGATTTAGCAAGGACTATGCCCAGGATCACTGCAGCTTTGGAGAATCGACAAGTAGAATATCAAACTTCCATGGTGGAAGTAGAAGTTAAGATAAACCAAACACCCATAGCTATAATTGATCCAGGAGCTAGTTTAAGTTATATTTCACCTGATTTGGTATAAAAATGTAAACTTCCTATTGAAAAGTTTGTAAGTTCTTGGTTGGCTCAGTTAGCTACTCGTGCAAAGAGGAAGGTAACTAGTTTTGTAAAGAATTGTGCAGTAATTATGGATAAATTTGAAACTTTTGTAAAGCTTAATGTACTGCCTCTGGGTTCTTACGACATACTAATCGGTATGGATTGGTTAGAGAAGCATAGGGTGATCTTAAATTTCTATGACAAAACCTTTACTTGTATAAATAATGATGCAAAATCAATAAGTGTAAAAAGAATCCCTAGAAAAACAACCATAAGGAAGATTTCTTCTCTACAGCTTAAGAGAGGTGTTAGGAAAGGTTGTAAGGCTTATGCAGTAACGGTAACCAATGAGAAAAATTTAAATGACATAGATAAATTAAAATTGGAGGATATACTATTTTTAAAGGAGTATGCAGATGTATTTCCAGAAGAAATTCCAGGACTACCTCCAAAAAGGGAACTAGATTTTACCATTGAGCTTGTACCTGGTGCAGTACCCAGCTCAAAGGCCCCTTATCAGATGAATATACTAGAACTTAATGAACTTAAGTCACAATTAAAATAACTTATTGACAAGAAATACATTTGCCCAGTGTGTCTCCCTCGGGGGCACTGGTCATTTTTGTTAAGAAAAAGGACCAGACTCTATGACTTTGCATAGATTATTGTCAGTTAAATAAGATGACTATTAAAAATAGATACCTGTTATCTCGCATAGATGATCTATTTGATCAACTACGTGGAGCCGCAATGTTTTCAAAAATTGATTTACGGTTTGGATATCACTAAGTTAGAATTAAAGATGAAGACATCTTTAAAACAACTTTTAGGACTCAATATGGCCATTACGAGTTTGTCATCATGCCATTCGGGCTTACTAATGCTCCAACTATTTTTATGTGTCTAATGAACAATGTAATGCATAAATATCTAGATAAATTTGTGGTCGTGTTTATCGACGACATATTAATTTATTCGAAATCTGAAGAAGAACATAAGGAACATTTAAAAATTGTCTTGCAAGAGTTACGATATCATCAACTCTTTGCAAAGTTTAGTAAATGTGACTTCTTTAAAGATAAAATCTAGTACTTAGGTCATGTGGTGACTAAAGAAGGATTTTTGTCAGATCCCGAAAAGATAAATGTGATTGAAGATTGGCCAGTTCCTAAAGACATAACTGATGTTCAATCCTTCATGGGAATTACTAGTTATTACCGGAGGTTCATTGAAGGGATTTTGAAAATCGCAAATCTGATAACCTCTTTGCAGAAAAAGGGAAAGAAATTTGATTGGAATCAGAAGTGCGAGGATAGTTTTAAAAAGTTAAAAACCTTATTAACCAACGCACCTATTTTAAGAATAGTTGATCCAAATAAAGATTTTACAGTGTGTACTGACACCTGCAATGATGGTTTAGGCAGAGTATTGACTCAAGAAGGGCATGTTATTTCTTATGAATCTAGGAAATTAAAAATTCATGAAAAGAATTATTCAACCTATGACTTGGAATTAGCTGTTGTCATACATGCTCTAAAGATGTGGCGACATCATTCAATTGGAAGAAAATTTATTCTAATGAGATATAAGTAAGGATTAAAATGTATGTTAGATCAACCTAACCTGAATGCTAGACAAGCTAGGTGGATAGCTTTTCTAAGTGAATATGATTTTGAAATTCAGCACATTAAAGGGACAGAAAATAAAGTTGTTGATGCATTAAGTAGAAATGAAAAGTTGAAATTTACAGCAGTTATTAGCACTTATACAATAGATCTGGAAGAACAGTTTAAAGCAGGGTTAGAACAAGATGAAATTTATCAAAAATTACAAGCAAAAGCAAAAGAAAATCCAATACAAAGTCTAAGTACAGGGTACAGCTTGAATGAAAAATGATTTTTACTATATAAAGACAGAATGTATGTACTTAATGTACCTAAAGTTAAGTTATTAATCTTAGACGAAATCCATAAAACTCCTTACTCAGGCCATCTAGGTTATCAAAAGACTATAACTATGTTAAAAAAATAATATTTTTGGCCAAACATGAAGACTAAACTGGCAGAATATATCGCTAGATGTTTTGAATGTCAACAAGTATGAAATGGAACATCAACATCCAACTAGATTACATCAGCTATTGCCCATTCCTAGCTGGAAATGGGAGATAATTAGTCTTGATTTTGTTACTGGACTGTATAAAAATCAAAACTTAAATGATTCTATAATGGTAGTAGTTGACAAATTAAGTAAAGCAGCCCATTTTATACCTGTAAAAACTACTTATAAAGATGCAAACATAGCTGATATATTTTTAAAACAAATTTTCCGACTACATGGGATACCGAAAGTTATAATCTCATATCGAGACCCTAAATTTATAGGTAACTTTTGGAGATCTCTATTTAAAGGATTAAATACTACACTAAATTTTAGTACCTCCTTCCATCCTCAGACTGATGGAAAGACTGAAAGAGTAAATCAAGTACTAGAAGATTTACTAAGAATGTATGTAAAGGATTAGCCAGGTAAATGGGAAGATTATTTGCACCTGCTAGAATTTTCTTACAATAATAATTATCAAGCTTCAGCCAGATTTAGCCCTTTCGAAATTTTGTATGGAAGGAAATGTAAAACTCCTATCTCTTGGATTAATCCAATGGAAAGGTTAGTATTAGGTCATGAATTATTGAAAGAAATGGAAGAAATTGTAAAGCAGGTACAAGGTAATCTAAAAATTGTGCAAGATCGACAGAAAAGTCAAGCGGACCTTAAAAGAACTCCAAAAGAGTTTCAGGTAGGTGAACATGTGTTCATCAAGGTGAGACCCAAAAAGATCTCTCTAAGGTTGGGTAGTTGTGCCAAACTAGCACCTCATTACTATGGTCCTTTTAAAATACTGTCCAGGATTGGACAGGTAGCCTATCAGTTAGCCTTACCACTGAATTTAAGAGTTCATAATGTCTTTCACATTTCTATATTAAAAAAATATGTGCATGATGCTAATCATTTTGTCAACTGGAATGATGTATAGGTGGAACCTGAAGGATATTTTCTGGTCGAACCGAACTGTATCCTCGAGTAGTGGGAGATCATACTTCGAAACCGCACCATTGGTCAGGTGAAGGTACAATGGAAGCACCTTAGTCCAGAGGAAGCCACCTAGGAATTGAATAGTCATATGTGGGATGCATATCCAATTCTTTTCTAGGGAAATTCTGAGGAGGAGGAATAAATAATATGGAGGACGATGTTATAATTTAAGGAGGTGTGTATGTCACATGCCCCAAATTTGCAAAAAAAAACAATTCTATATTATTTGAGGAACAATATGTTAAATTTTATGCTAAGTTGTTATTGATGACCAGTGGAGTCAAGAATATTTAATGTAAATTCAGAATATTTTATTTATAAATAAATAAATGAGGAGACAACAGCTTAGGAGAGCTGTTAAAAGAGTGTTTACTGGTCAAATTGGTGGAGGAGACTGGGTGGAGAGAAAACTAACATGTGGCATCATCCTCAAACCACTTCCAACTATTGCAGGTGGAAACCTCCCTATATTTGTGGTCATGATTCCCCAAGAAAGTGGAATCAGAGTAGGTGGATCAATTAATGAAAACTGACCTAGAAGACCTAGGAATCTCTATAAAATTTCCCATTGATGAGAGCTGAGGTTGCTCATTTCGAGAGAAGTGATCATTCAGGGTGAATGAATTTACTTTGGAGAAATTCAATGGAAGCGAATTTGGAAAGTGTTTGAGGGGATAACTGCTTATATTGATCTAGTTGCAGCTTTTAAGCTGAAGATCATACTGTTAAGAGTAGATTGTTTTACTGAGGTATTGAACTAGTTAGGTGATAGAGGGTTCTATAGTTGCATTCTCCACCCAATTCTCAGCCAAGAAGACTAGGAACATACTCAGGGGTCCTGAGGAAGCGTTGTTTGAGCACTCTCCAGGAGATTGGCAGGGAGGAACGGCCTCCTCAAGCTATTGTTGTCTTGTCCTCAACAGGTTCTATGTTATTTTATTTTACTGTTAGTTAAATAAATTTTAGTTTATTTGCTACCTAAATGTTAAAAGTTCAGAGTTTGTGAAATGTTATATTTAGTATTCTTATTATATTTTTATAGAAATGAAAATGGTTTAGGGAATAATGAAATAGAAAGAAATTAAATTTTCTAAGCTATGTTTTTCCACACCTCGAAACCAGGTCGTACTCTAGCACACTTAGAATGCTTTAAATAAATGAAATAATCCTTAAGAGGATGGGAATAGTAGATATGATTTTGTATCTGTAGGTAAACAGAGTAAATTTTATTTCAATGTTTTATAATGCAATGAAAAAGGAGTGTTATGTTTGTTTATATTTTACTGTTTTTACTTAGTTTAACTAAGTGAAAATGCAGGTAAAAGAAATAGTAAATTACACTAGTGTTACAGTAATAGTATACTGATAGGAAATAAAAGTTTATAGGATATATTAACTAATCTTCAAGAAATTATATAAACAATTTAATAACTAAACAGTTTTGTCTTTTAAAATATTAACTTAATCTCAAATATTACTTAATAAAAACTAGATTAGGGTTTCATTTATAAACCCTTCATTTATGTAAAATAAATAGAGTTCTAGAGTTAACATTCTCTTCTCTACAGAGCTCCAAATAATTATAAATCACAGAGTAAGAAATAAAAATAAATGTATTTATAAATAATAAACGAAATAACTAAGAATTATTTATATTTGTGCATTTTAAAATTTTAAAACCAGGCAGGTTTACACCTGTGAAAACCTAAGGGTCGAAACCCATTCGACTAATCTATTTAAATACAATTTAAACTATAATAAGTTATAGCCAGTTACATTGTTAACTGTTTAATAAATTTAACAAGAAGGCTACAATCCATGCAATAGACTGATCACAGTCTTTTCTGGAAAGTAAATATCTATTATAAATCTTTTGTACAGAAAAATAAACACATTATTTACAGGCTAACAAAACCATAGTTCACATCTAAGGGTAAAATGAGACAGAGCTCAAATGGAAATTTAAATCTTAGTGAATCCTTTAAAAAAAAAAAAACCAACTGTGTTACATTATCAAGCCGCAAGGCTAAGTCTTAACCAAAAAAAAAAAAATACATATCACGACTCAAGGGGCGGTATTACCCAGCCTAAACAGAAAGGGTTTTAAAGTAAAACCAGAGTAACAACATACTAAACATTTAAACCATTGAAGGAACCGAGGCCATGCTTCCTTCCAACTATAAATTCCTTCCAACAACCATTTGCAAGTAGGGAGATGCCATGACAAGACCGGGGCTTACCCATTGTAGGCCATGAATTTAACCAAAACTGGAGAGGCTTTCCTTCAAGTATGAAACCGTGACAGTAATCTGCAAGTCCAATCCAAGTCGATATTTAGAAATTTTATTCATCGTATTAAAAACCTTATCTATAAATCAATGAAAGGGATGAGTGCAGGGTGAATCTTTTTACCTACAAATAATAGGTTTGGAGCCGAGAAGAGAACTAAACCAGTTCGAGTAACTACACCTAGAAGCAACCAAACCCTTGTGTCAACCCTGTGATAGAGGCAACGAGGTTATTCCTCTAATCTTCCTGAAGCTGGAGCAGGTCACGACCAGAGCTAAGGTAACACTATTCCAGTTTTTGAGCTACTGACAGAGTTCTAAAATCACTCTCGCCATGTTCCAACAAGTCACAGAAAGAACTAAATCACAAACTACGAATACCTTAACACTTGCACAAATAATGCAGTACTATACTACATCAAACGGAGCCAACAAACGGTGAACTAGCAGGCCTCTCATGGCCGTGAAGAACTCCCTCAGTGCAGAGCAAAACCTCAATGGAAAATGAAGAGCGTAGGGTTTCATTTTTTAGTTTTAAATTAACCATTGCACGGTGGAGACTCCTCCACGTGCCCGTCGAAAATTTTAATCAAAAGTGGGTCAATCCCTATAGTCAACCCTACACTGTCGATTGAAAATCATATCATTGCCAATCATATATACCATGCAACTAATGATATTGTTTTGTATTAAATTAGTTCTTATCAATTGCATTTTGATAACATTACAATCAATCATTTGTAAAAGCATATATATATCGTGATCAATATTGGAATTTATGCCTTCGATCTTTAGTCTTTTGCATTTCTAATTGCTCTTATTAAAAACCTTGTATTTGATGATTTAAGAAATGTTTTAGGACTAGTTTTATGTAAGAACAAAACTGATAAAGTCATTTATCTATAGTTAACTTTATGGAGGTAATTGCTAGGTAGTATTTCCACCCTAGTATAATTCTTACAATTGCATAAAGTCGACAGTGTTATAGTTTAAACCCTTATTGGGGTTAGTGTTATTGTTGTTTTCTATGAAGAACCAAACTCAAAATAAATCAAATCATTTATTAGACCACACCATGGTAATTACAAGGTAGTAAGACTACCTAAGGATATAAGTAAAACTACTTAGTAACACTATTAACAATATGGTAATGTAATATTACAAAAACACATGTGGCATAGTGATTAACTAGAAATCGAAAATTATAGCTTGATGTCTAGTAGTGCAAGGAGATAATTATAACTGTACACAAATAAACAAGTTGATATTCTTCACTACTAAAGAAGAGTTAAAAGTAGAGCTATGTAATCTATGGTAAACTTATTCCTTGAGGATCATAGGATTATATTCATGCGCATAAAGCAATACATTGAGTATTAAACATAACAATAGCAGTAAACTTATGCTACAGTAAAAGTATTTCCATATTAAATTATGAGCCCTATGCTCATTAATAGATTCTGTAAGTGACTACGTATAAAACAATAGAAAGAAACTTAAGTAGAATTCATTCTAGATAAAGGAACTAAGTATGTTAAGAATAGTGGTCTTTATGACTAACTTAAAATATTATATTATATCCAAAAGATGCAAAGGAAGTTACTTTACCTCATCGTAGCCTTGCTTTCTATTAATCAATTTATGCTCTAGCATTTTATTATGATAAAGAAGTACTTCTTGACTTATCGCAACAATAAACTCCTACTTGTTCAAAAGTTTACCTGCTAAACCTGTAAGAACTAGAAAATCCAGCTGAGTTAGCAGTTGCTAAGTAAGCCCTGATTTAGAACATGGCTTTCTCACCTACTTGACAAAAGTAAACCATCAATACAACTAGAAGAAACTAAATGCAAGTCATTTTATATAACTTAGCAAAATTAAAATGGTATTAGTTTTTATGGGTTTAAAGTTAATCACTACATATTGTTAACTGTTTCCTTTTCTGCTAACCACTAGCAGTTATTAAACTGCGACTTCAAACATTTTATATTACTTTAAAAATTTTAAATTTTTGTGAAATTTTGGGGTTATGGCATGTAAATTTTGGGGTTATGACACCAACACAGGTTTTTCAAGTGATTTACTGCTAAATATGAGCAATTTTGGTTGACCCAACTATAAACGACTAAAATTAACGGCCAATTTAGTCATGAGTTAACGAATATGACTAGATAATAAGTGACAGAGTTAAAAATGACTAACATAAACGACTAATTTAGTCACAAGATAAAAAATGACTAGCTAGAAGAATATGAAATGTCATTTATGTTAGTCAATTTTAATTGTGTCATGGAAAATTGCAAATTTGACAATGAAGTGTAAATTTTATAAATTGTCTACCTAATATTAGTAAAATTGGTGTCATGCACCTCAATCTTCAAAGATCCAACAAAGCATTTACATGAATTTTCTCTTGACCATATTTATCCCTGCTGCACCATTGAATTAACAAACCCGGTTAAGTGCGTTCCAAAGGAATATTAGGATCCTATGTCGTCAATTATGAATTAGGCACTAGAACCTATACCATATTGATACCTAGCTGGAAGCATCATAGCCCTACATCCCCTCGAGAACCAGTCATTTGAATGTGCTTCCTCCATGTAGACTTACCAAATGCATCCAATATTGCATGGCCAAAAAACACGTCAACTTCGGATCTATGGGCTAAAGGTATCGTTCGACCCCTTCTCCCTTGTTTTTGCACTCGATACCATATTTTTGCAGAAGATAGGTTGGTTCAGGATCTCGCAGTGACCAGTCAGAGCGCTTCAAAGGTATGGTTCTAGCCACTCTAATCGTGTTCATCACTCCAATCAATAACCAGACATTGTTATGGCTTTTTATAGGTTTCAATGCTACCAGAGTTACTGCTTCCACTTTACATTCACAATTAACACCATCTCGAGGCTATGCTCTCATAACCATATGCATTTTGAGCTTCCAGCCTGGGAAAAGCATGAGAACTCTCATGCAATACCACTATTTGCAAAGGTCATTGGTTTTTGCACATCGGCATTCCTCACACGCTCCAAAGGAAAACTGAAGCAGATATTAGAAGAAGTGATTAAACTTTGCAAGAACGTTTACTCGTTGCAGATGTCATTATAGAATAGGGGTGGAATGATACCTTCATCCCACAGATGCGAAGTTGAGGTGTTTTTTTGGCCATGCATTGGATGCATTTGGTAAGTCTATGTGTAGGAGGTGCATTTGAATGACTAGTTCTTGAGGGGATGTAGAGCACTCATCTATGGTTGTCGCCGGTCGTCGTCCCGAAGAGTATTGATCAGGTTTTGGTACCAATTGGAGTCAATGATTTGGACGAGAAGTGGCAACAACGACCAGCTTTCGGGCCAAATCGTCAACTATGTAAACTAATCCATTTATAAAACTAAACAACTTATATGATAATTATTATGTCCCTCTGAAGTAGTTTGAAAAGGTCATTTATGCGCTTATATGCCCTAGTGTTTACTCATGCTTTTCTCGGCGGATAATTCCTATCCCTTAAGCTATGATGTTATAAGCCATATCCCCTACTTCTATTGGGTCGGGTAATAATTCCTACCCCCTAAGCTAGGTGTTGGTGTTATATCCCCTTTGGTTTCTCTCGCTAGCTCACTAATGATTCAAGCCATACATCCAAGCAAACCTACCTCCTACTTACTTGTTATCTCGAACCTACCTTTACTTACATATATAACCAATTAACATAATTTATATAATAAAATATAAAAATAAAACAAAAACAAAAGCAAATCTATATAATTTATATAATAAAATAATAAAAATAAACAAAAAAATCTATATAATTAATATAATAAAATTATATATATATATATAAAGAAACAAAAAAATCTATTTGCATTTGTAGCTCAACCCAGCTCGACCCAACTAGTTAGTGTATCAAACAACTCTCCACCGGGAAACGACATTCATGGAAGATGACAGATTTTCCTAAACAACCTACTCGTTCGCGCCAAATAGCCTTTCTGTTTGCAGCATTCCAATAAGCAGATAAACAGTGAAGGAAAAGGTGGTGACTATAATATGCAAAGTCCTATACTAGGGGCAAAGCCGAGTACAAATACACTACCATCAATAGGAAAGGAACCACCAGCAGCATTGGTGGCCAACTGAGGGCTTTGATGAGTTCAACAAAGGGAATATAGGGACCTGAGGTAATAATAAGTTTATGTCGGGTAAAGCAACTGGAGAATCTTCCTGAATAAGGCTAGTCCAAACATAATTTGGACTCAGACAAACCGAGAATAATTTGGTAAGGTAACATAATTCGGAATCTTAAAAAGAAAGAAGAGGCCCACCTGCTTCCACAACCCTGCCCCCAATTTATAGATAGCGTTGTCCAATAGAGGGAGGGAACCAAACATAGGAGGGCTTGGTGGGTTATGGATATGGATATTGGTAATACCCGTTGAGATATTGAGAGAACTTAATTGCCATTTCGATTTTTAACTGCCATAGCTACCATGAATAAAACAACATTGGAGAGAACTTGGAGGCTCTTGAAGAGGTGGGCCACGAATTTTGCACCTCTGACGTCAACATCACCTTCTCTGCTTACAAAATCCCTCGTAAGTTTATTGATTTACTGTGAATTGATAAATTTTTACTGGTTATATGAGTGTATTTTGGATAACAACCCATATGTGTTGTGTCGGTCGATAGCTGCGCCAATAATTTTCTATGTTGTTTCTTATTCCTTTTTCCACTAGCCCTCTTTTGGATTATGCCTGCAGCCTGTCTATAATGAACGATAGCCTACAGGGTTCCCGTTACATGCAATGTGCCTTGTCTTCTAACGTTTGTTATGTCGAATACTCTTTGAATGTGCCTTGTCTTCTATCGTTGGTACTTTTTCTAGATATTTTATGATGTAGTACCCTCTCCTTCGATGTGTCCACCCATGTGAAAGTTCAGCACGATGGTCTAAAGTTGCCTTGAAAATATAGTTGGTCTATAAAGGGTAACTATTCCCAGTAGAGCACGATGGTCTATATGTGTCTTGACAATATAGTTGGCTCGATATTATCTACAGAGATGCATGTGGAAATTCCAACAAACTCTTCACAAAGGCATTCTCTTTGACCAGCGATCTCACAAATGGACAAATCATTGAAAGCATAACACACCTAGCAATCCATAGTGAATCACCCTCTCTCCAGTAGCTTAAAATGTAGATGAACAAAGTGGAAACTCTTTTTTGGTGGTTGTTGCAATGGTGGCTTAGAGTTGATACTGGAAAACAGCTCTCTTTTGATGGTTGTGACAACAAAAAACTATTTGGAAGTGTGTGGCAGAAAAATCCCTAAAGGACAGGACCCACAAATTTTCCATATTTTTCCCATAATTAGATAATGACACATTTGTCCAATAGTTCATAGGGGATTTCGCCTGCCAGAATTTCATTTTTTATACACAGTGAACTTCTTCATGATTGGCAGCAAAGTAATATTCATAGATTCTCTAATTTTCTATGATCATGCTTTTTATCTTTAAGTAGTGTTCATATTCTTCTCAAAAAATCTCTTTTGTAATTCCCTTTTATGAATTCTGGTTTTTTTGAATTGGCAGCAGAATGATTTTTTTCTTCAATAGAATTTATTAACTTCAAATAGCTAAAAAACCAATTGTTGTAAAAGACCTAGAATTACAAAAACTCTGAAAATTGTGTGTGGCCAAAAGCCCCCAATTTTGTTGCCAAGGGCCACAAAATTTTGACTAGAGGCCAAGTGGTATGACCTCACAATATCGGCTCAAGTTGGGCACCGGTACCAATGTAATTAACAATAGTTCATATACAAGAAAATATCCAACATAAGGACAACAACTTGAAATCCATATAGGATAAATAATTATATAACTAATAAAGAAATGAATGAGTCGATACAATGAGCCCTGTGGTAGTATTGAGTAGTCATGAAGATAAAGGGTTGTGTCCTTTAGATATTATTATTACTATTTATGTATTTTATATTCATTACAAAATCCTGTACCCTGGTCCCACCAAATCATCCAGCTAAAGTGGGAGACAACTTTGATTTTAATAAATACAATACCTCTCTCCAGTAGCTTAAAATGTAGACGAACAAAGTGGCAAATATTTTTTGGTCGTTGTTGTAATGGTGGCTTAGAGTTGATACTGGAAAACAACTCTCTTTTGATGGTTATGACAACATCAAACTATTTGGAAGGGTGTGGCAGAAAAATACCTAAAGGACAGGACCCACGAATTTTCCATATTTTTCCCACAATTAGATAATGACACATTTGTCCAACAATTCATAGGGTAATTCAGCCTGCCAGAATTTCATTTTTTATACACATTGAACTTCTTCATGATTGGCACCAGAGTAATCTTCATAGATTCTCTAATTTTCTATGATATTTATTTTTATCTTCAAGTAGTGTTCATATTCTTCTCAAAAAATCTCTTTTGTAATTCCTTTTTCGGAATTCTAGTTTTTTTGAATTGGTAGTAGAATGATTTTTTTATTTAATAGAATTTATTAACTTCAAATGGCCAAAAAACCAATTGTTGTAAAAGACCTGGAATTACAAAAACTCTAAAAATTGTGTGTGGCCAAAATCCCCCAATTTTGTTGCCAAGGACGACAAAATTTTTACCAAAGGCCAAGTGGGATGACCCCACAATAGCAACTCAAGTTGGGAACCGATACCAATGTAATGAACAATAGTTCATATACAAGAAAATATCCAACATAATGATAACAACTTGAAATCCATATAGGATAAATAATTATATAACTAATAAACAAATGAATGAGTTGATACAATGAGCCCTATGGTAGTATTGATTAGTCATGAAGGTAAAGGGTTGTGTCCTTTAGATATTATTATTACTATTTATGTATTTTATATTCATTAAAAAGTCCTAGACACTGGTCCCACCAAATCATCCAGCTAATTTTCAAAGTGGGAGACAACTTATATTTGAATAACTACAGTACCATCATGATTGGGCATGCATTTGCTAAACTCTATGCTAGAATGCAACCACTGTCTCTTTCCAATGAGCTCAAGCAAATAATTCTCAACCTTTAAAGATAGAGAATCCAAGTTTTAAACCTAGGCACCAAACCACTAATCATATCTTTATGCTCCGATCCATTATTGAGGAGGCACATCATCCCTCTTCAAAATCCTTACACTACTTTATAGACATTCGTATGGCATTTGACTTGGTCTTGAGAGGCACTATTTCAAAGATTGTGGGAATTGGCATTTCTAAGACTCTTAATAGCCATCATGAGACAATATGAATTTATTCTCAGGCATATTTGCATAGTGCAGGGCCTTTCTCATTTCATCATGAGCACTATCAATGTCAAAACAAGAATGCCCTCTCTCTTAGACTTTGTTTGGGATCTATATTGATGAGATTGAGTCGTTTCTTATAGAGCTATCCAAGAGAGCAATGGATTTCTTCTTCATCATGTGTTCATCTCCTTTTATTTTTTCATCATGTGATATTCCTAGCTTCCTCACCCAAGGTACTACAAACTTACAAATACAATTCGATGCCCCCTCACTATTTTGTTATCTTGGGCCACTAACAATTAACCTTGGTACAACCAAGGTAATGATCTTCTATGCATCACAAAGGACCCTTGGTTTGTATCAATTCCAATTTGAAGGGGAAGAGAATGAGGTCACCACAACACACCTACTTGGGGGTTTGATTTGTGGTACCTCAGATTAAGACATGCTTTCCAACCATAATTCAACATGGGCTATGTTTTTGTTGCCCTTCTAAAGAGTTGGTGCTTCCAAAGTCAATTCCAAGACACACCATTGGGATACGATCAGTAGACCCACGGTCCTCTATAATTCAAAGGTATGGGGACCCATCCTTCTTCATTCCAACTAGGCTCGGACAAAGAGAGTGCAACCTCTTATGCTACAATGCATCATTTTGTGCAAGTGAACAATCCTCCAATGCATCATCCAGGTAGAGATCAAGAGATATCCTTTGCACCTAGAGGCCATTTTTAAACTAGTCTCCTTCCTTCATAGAGTTTGGAGTTTTATCAATTCAACCTCAAAGAGGCTTGAATACCCCTATCTTTCTCTTTGCTCCTCAGAGTCCCTTGCCACTACTGACCCATTTAAACAAGTTTGATTCTAGTTTTTGATGAAATCCAAGTTGCTTTAGTCATTGGCCATCGCTCCTAAAAACCTCTCTCATTCAAGTATTCTCTAGAATCATAAGGCTACATCCTATCCATTAAGTAAGACCTAAACAAGGTTATCCATGAGAACATCTACCAATGATATATACAGGTTACCTGGACTTCGCCTCCAAAGGGGCTCAACCCTAAAATGGCCTTGTATCAAGAGTAGTTAATATAGTTGCAATATGGCCTCATTATTCAACCCACATACATGCACTGACACTAAATGCATGCCCTCAAGATCTCCCTTGGAAAGTTCAGAGTGGGTTCACATTGACTCTAGTTTGAATCAAGCATTCATCTTCTATGATCCTACAAGATGTGTGTGCTTTGACACCTATAAGACATATATTTGTAGATCACCTTATCTTTAGACACCCCATTTATGAAGATATCCAAGTGAGGTTCTTTTTTCTTCACCATGGTTCAAATGGGTCCATCTCCACATTTTTTTAGTAACCAAATAAGAGGTATCTAGCTCTTTTATGAGGGAGGTTCTCAGTTTTAAATTGCAGACCCTTCATGGCTCTCCCCATCCCAACTCTTTCAAAAGGATCACTTCCTTTTTTCTTCTTATCCAACCTACTCAAGGATTAAAACTATAGCAAGAGACTCACTTCTCCAACTATCAAATTGGTGATGGCCCAAGCCTCCTTCCAATCCCCTCCTGCCCATTGGGGAACCCATTCAAGAGACCCTTGAGCTCTCATCCTAAATCACAATTCAAATATAAAGTCGCTAATTCAGAGGTGTAACAAGTGGCAAGAGTATGAGGGTTCTTCATGTTGATGAACACCTCAGGATCTCACCTAGGATTGTGCTGCAAGTCCCCCTATGTCATGGTTATTCTCTATATGAGACCTTATCAAATGGTGTATCAAGGCCTTTATAGTGATTAAATACTTGGAGGAGGACAGTCCCCTCCATTCTCTTCCAACCTCAACCTTCAACTCTAATTCCACCTAACATTCTCTGCTCATTGGTGTTTTCATTATCGTACTCATTTCATTTATTTTCGTTACACACTAGACATTATATATTTGCTTAATGTTGCTAGATTAGATTTATGAGATGCTATGACACTTCGACTTTGTCCCATTGCGTACTTTTGTGGTCATTTTCTAGACACAAATAAAACTATATTATCTTACCTTTTCCTCCAAGATACCCTATTTTAATTTATCTTGATTTTAGTTTTAAGCAATTTGGGAGGGGTTCGAATTTAAAAAATAAAAAAATTGTTATAGTAAGAGATAATAGAGAAACTTGTCTCAAATACATACTTTTTAATTTATAATTTTGATAGACCATGGATACCTCCTTGCCATCCACTATGGGTATTAAAGGGTTTCCCAATATCCTTGTTGTGTGGAAAATCCCAAGAGCACCCACTTCTACAAGAGTATTTTTCCCCAAGCAATTCCCAAATTTTCCCCAATAAAAGGGGATGGGTAGGGATGTCTTCTCCTTGTCCTATTGTCCCCAACACACAAGGTACTTGAGGGAACATCCGCCAACACCAAGAACATATCCCTATATAATACTGTAACAATGTCAAGGAATTCTTTTTATAAGAGGTTATTCAAATCCTCTATAGCTAAAATAACTTATTTAAATCTAGTTTAAGAGTACTGGAATATCATACCTTCTTGTGGTGTGGGGACATCTTATTCTTGCACAACTAATTAGTTTCCCATAGTAGAGTTTCAAATACTTTTACAAGAAAAAGAATTTATTAATATGCTTATATATTTTTAACCAAATAAAAGATAAGGGTCCATCATCTTTAAGTTCCCCAATTTTATAAACCATAAATGATAAGAATGGTTTCACTCACTCTTCTCATAAAAATTTAAAGAATTACAGAAGGGTTATTATTATATTCATATTCAAATTGAAGGTCTACAATTAGTATTGCTCCCTAACTACATTCTACATTGTGTGTGACACTAACATCAGGGAAATATTACGATTTTTGATAATCAACACCCAAAACTGACCAAGCATTTGTACAATTCAACTACAATTCGAGAGAAAATAAAGGTTGAGCTTAAACAACTAAATATTGAATTTATAACTGTCCAATACTTTATGATCAACAATGCTATTTGCATTTATTATTGGCAGAAACATACAAACTTTTTTATAATGGCAGTTATTGAAAACGACACATCACCAAATGCCAACAATAAATTTTTGGCTTGTTGATGTATATAAAGGGTGAAGGGAGCAAAAGAACACTCATAAGAATGCAAGAAAGAGAGATTACTGCAGCTGTACACATTGTATATTCTATTTTCCAACAATGCAGATCTTGTTTCAGGGAACATATTTCCGAAGGTTCAGAAAGAATCTCATAAAAATTATCAAGGAAAATATTGGAAAGCATAAACTCAAACTTAAAAAACTAAGAAAAACTTGGAAATATCAACAACCTGAAAATCTTGGAAAAAATTGGAAATATCAGGAGAAAGCAGAGATATTTATAATACTGCTATATTACACATTATGGGTATTTAAAGAGTACAAACTTAAGACATCACCTGCATGTACATCCATCATAATAATTCAATAAAATAGAAGGACAACTATCAGGGTGCAAACTAAAAAGCATATGTCCATATCATCCTTGTTAGGAACATCTTATTAAACTCCTATGTATGGCATTAAGATATTTGAAAAATGTGTCAAATTACCTAGTTGCTAGTCGTGGGCTTTTGTTCTTTGTAATTAGTTGTGACTCTTGAGTGTTTGCCTTCTCTAGGACGCCAATACTATCCAAATATATACTTCAATGGGGGTATAATATGGAGTGTTGTATCTTGTTTTTGGCTACAAAGATGCTAGATGTTAAATATAACCAGGGAGAAATTTAGAGACATGCTCAAAATTACTATATCATGTGATGTACTTCTGAGGATCGCCGACTCGTGAATGTTCAAATATTATGGGCTACAAACCATTACTATCTGTGTAACCACCTCCTTGAATTTTAGAAATGGGATAGTGATGACTAAAATGGATGAAGATCTGTCTTGTTTCCCTCGGCATTCTTCTACTGACATGTAGTGTAATTTAGTGCACAACCTAGGTTCCTCCTGATACTGTGTTGTCCAACTTTTAGTGCTTTTATGAGATAAGAAAAGATCATTTTATTATGTCCCCAATTGACAAAAAATACATCAATGGGACTGGACAATACATCCAGTTGATATCGAAATATGGGAGTGTCAAGATCACCACTAAATGATAAAATATGAAAATATACAAATGAAAGTGTAATAGGTGAAATAAAATACTTGAGAAAGGGTGAACTGAAAAGGTAAAGCCTAGAAATGGAGGAGCCATTTCTCAGAATGAGGGGCATAAATAGAGGTGGAAGTAAAGAATAAATGCTTTCTTTGTGTGAAATCAAATACTTTTCCAAGTATGTCTCCTTTTGAGCTCTATATATTCCTACTCATTGTAAGCAGATGCTTAGACATACTTAATTAAAATTAAGCAGGGATTATGAACATAGATTGAATAGAAAGTATTCAAAATTTTATACAAATGCTATGCCTTAACCTGAGTAACCAATTGTTAAAGGGCAAGGTTGTAGTAATGCTCATTAAGGATGGTAGTGGAAGATCAAAAAAAGCTAAGTCTCAACCAACCCTAACAATAAGAGACTGATAACCCTAATCTAAGTGTTTGGCAACTTAGGATTGAGTGAATCACAGTCTCACCATCACTGATTTTGGATCCATATAGCTTGTTAATGTGTACTAGTTATGCTATATATGCTCACAATCTAGTTATTGTGCTCTAGATAGCAGGATTAAACCATAGTAGCAACATTCATATATGAATTTGAATTTGAATACATTCAATATGGAAAATATACATAATGAAAAAATTCAGTATGGCTCCAATACAGAAGTATACATCTCATAGATATGAAAAAATGTGTTTTGTTCCAAATTTTAGAAGAATTTCAACTTCAGGACAATCCAATAAATCAGAGAAAATAACTTTAAATTTTTTCCAATCAGTTTATATTTATAGATGTATCAAGATATATTTAAAAAAATATTTTTAAGGTTTTTGCGATGTTTGTTTTTTGGGTTTATGAGTCTCTAGGGATTAAATACATGTGTTGTATTATCAAAAGATACTCAATAGTAAGCTGACCATATTGTATCTGCACAGTGGAAAATTCACCAAATTTTGTACTAGGGCTGAATTTTTGTACAGCAAAGTCCAATATGGCCAAATCTTTCTATTATGTTTTAAACTTTAAAACCTCATAACTGTTTTTATCTACCAAATCCATTAGAATTTACATCTATAATTTTTTAAGTTTCAACCCTGATTAGGCCTTTGAATGTGAAGTTTAAGTCCCTTTGCTGCTACTATTTATTCCTTGAAGAATATTCAATTGCAAAGAAAAAGTTTTTTGGCTAATTTGTTTTCTTTTTATACATATGAACTTGTGGTAATCCTAATTGTGTGTATATAGCCCACTTCTTTTTTATTTAGAGCCTCTTGTTGAACTTTTTTATTTTATCCTCTTACTCAAATGTTGAAAATTGTTTTGATCTCAGTGACAATGATAATCTAATTTAAGGTCACAACCTAAGCAGAGGCCAAATATTGATGTATAAGAACCTTTTGGTACCAAACATTACTTTTGGTTAAAATTACCCATAGACTGGTCTTGTCATAAGGATCTATCATCTCTAGATGGTTGGTTTCTTGTCAGTTCCCAATGCCTATTTGTTCTTTATCTACGGGAAATTCAGTTTTATTCATCTTCTTATAGGAAGACATGGAAACTTTTCTGGTCTGCCCCTAATTGCAACTGTATTAGAAATTCATTCATTGATGTTTGTGAATATTATAATATAACCATTCCCTACATTAAACCACCAAGGATAATAATTATGTATGCTCTCACTTTTTAACCAAGCTCTATAACCTTCTATCCTCCTCATCCAGTGCAGATTAGCTATAAGTTAAAACATGGCTTCTCAGATGGTCTATGAGTAGGGTGTGGAACACAAGAGGATTGGAAGAATATGTTTGGGATTGCAAGTTTTCTAGGTAGTTTTTGGATTTACCATAGGTCAATGGTTCCACGATATCCTTTGTAGACCTCTTTGTTGAACAACAGTCTTCTGTGGTGATTCCTAGTTTTGTAGGAAATTGTTTTGATATTGATTTTGAGATGCTAAAGTTAAGGGATCAAATGAAACTCCATTCTTAATAGGTAACCATGTTCTTGCTATGGCTTGGGAGGTTTGCACTGGCCTTATATTGGCAATTTGCAGGTTTCTTATGTATGTTATTAAGTTAATTTCTCACCCTTTTCTTGGAAGGTGAGCTGTAATCTGAATTTTGGAGGCTCTGTAGAAGAAGCATGTAGCATGCAATTTCATAGGTATTTGGATCACTTGGCTAGTCAAGCTTGTGCGAAGATCATGTTGCTTGGGAAGTACATTGTGCATTCCTATTGTGCAGCTCATCCAGGAATTATTTCCATTCTTGCTTGGTTATGAAAGGGAAGGTGTATGATGCCCTGTTTTCTATGATGCACTATCTATTATTTAGTGTAATAAAATTCTCTTTTTTCTTACAAAAATAACATGCTTTATAATCCCTTTTTCCTTTACCTAACAGGATTAACATAATCCCTTTTGCATGTACCTTTATTTCAGCTGCTTTTCAACTTCTACAAAATTGTTCTTGGGCATGTATTTACATATTTTGGTTGTTAAAATTCAATGGGGGTAACCAGCGTAGAAGATAACATAGTATTTTTAGATGGTTCATTTGTAATCTATACTATTTGTTATTTTCAAAAGATTTACCTATGGCTGTTTTATTTTAGATAAGTATACCAGAAAATAAACCATGGAGGACAGACATCTCTGCAACTTGATTTATCTATTTATAAAAGTTTGATTGGAAGCATTTAGGGTTGGCATTATTGATTTTTTAGTGAGAAGGTATGATTTTTATGACCATCTAAGTATGTCTTTTTCCATGCAGTGAACGTGGTTGCTTCAATGGATTACTTTGTTATCGTGTCATTAAACACTTTGTAATTCAAATTGGGGATCCAAATTTGGCAGGAACGAGGGAAGAATGGACTGTTGGTGGTCAGCTCAATGTTCAACTTGAGTTCAAGTTTGTATTATCAGAATTTTTTTAATTAATTGATGAATTTGGTGTCACATTGTATTGTCTTTTATTGTTGTAAATTGGGCATGGGAAAAAAAAATTTCCTGCTTGTTATAACTTGTCACAGAAAAGCACTACAAGCCAAGATGTAAATGTGTATATCTCGATAGGAATGTGTTAATGGTGTACTTAACTGCTGATTTGCATATTCTTTTGGTTGTTTTTGTCTATTAGAAGTAATATGGGTAGTTATTTAACTACCATAGCTAATCCTATATAGTCTAATAAGGCTATTAGCTTTCTATGTCAACTAGTGGCCAGTAAGATACTCTTTATCTAGTAAGGCATCACAATTGTTTTTTATTAACAAATTAAGCTTCCCATTTAAGTCTGACAAAGAGGTTGCTTTGTTAGCTACGAGTTTTTAGTCATAAGTGGATTGAGCTGAAAAATTGTTCCTTTTGTGCAATCTTGTTATTTTATGGTTTTCATTGAATTTTATTTAGATACTAGTTGTATAGCATTTGCTTCTTTTAAGATAGCTAATAATGTTATTTGTTTGGCTTGGGATTTTAATCAGTCCAAAGCATGAAGCATTCATGTTGGGGACCTCCAAATCAGAGGATCAAGGAGATGGATTTGAGATTTTCATAACAATAGCACCCGTTCCATATTTAAATAATAAGATTAATGTCTTTGGGCGTGTTATAAAAGGTTAAGATGTAGTTCAGGTACTGTCTCATTCACTGAGTTATCTTCAGAGATTTCTAAGATTAGATTATACATTGAGGATCATATGGCTGATAAATTAAAAAGGGTTCTATCATATTCAATTTACAAATGCTCCTAAGGTATAAGCCAATTTAGATGCTTGGAGTTTAATGGTTGAAAACTTTCTGATCACATATCTCGATTGATGACAAAGTTTAGTTACTAAACGGACAACACACTTAATAGACCTGAGTCTTGCTGTCTATTTCTGTGCAATGTAATTAGTTAGCTTCATTGATCTCCACATATATAAACTATTATTTTTCCTCTAGATATAAAATCAAGTGCTATTCTATCTTACTCATTTTTTTGGAAGTAATATATTATATTATTTTTTTCTATTTTACGTTTTCATGATTATCCCAAAATAGAACTATTTCAGTTCTGTAGGCAATGTGACATCATTGAAAAATCAATGTTTTTACTGAAGAAACATATTAAAATATAAAATGATGTTGGAAAAGAAATCCATGGCCCTGGTGTACATTGAGCCTTAAAATTGAATCATTATCTTCAGACAAGTTTGTTGTACAAATCATATTCTGGACTTGAAACATAATTACACAGAAGTAATTACAGTGTTCTTCACACTTTCAAATCTACAAGTCCTACGCATTGGTGTTGTAATTAAACTCCAAATACAACCTCCAGTGCTCGATATCCAGCACTAATCAATAGTATTACCTCAAAATTGCAGAATAATTGTCTCACCCTTAAATATGAAGGAGGTGTTTGCACTGGTAGATAAATCAACTAGACAAATGACTGGTTAACAATGCAAATACTCTGCAATTACAAACATAGGATCCATCATCCATAATTTAAGCAACAGTACTAGATGATGTTTGTTTTCCTTTTGTGGAAAAGGTCAATTATACAGTGAAGCTAGGTTGTCACTGTATCAAGACAGATGAGCCAGCATTCTTAATATCTCTCACTGCAAGGACCATACACAGGTATCTGTATGTATGCAATATTCTTGTCATCGGATCATCTCAAATTCTTCGTAGATTCATGTCCTCTATAATAGATACCCTGTAATAGATTCATGTCATCCATAGTAAATTCCCTGACAGTAGTTTATGTTGCCAAGAAATTTTGTAGCCACATACAATAGTCACTTCCATTTTCTATTACCCAATGACTATTTTCTTTGCAATTTTTGTCTCTTTAGTGCTCTCTCCCTCTCAGCCCTTTCCTCTACCTCAATTAGAGCCAACTCCCTTTCATCCACTTCCCTGGCAATTTTTTCACTACAAATACAACCATGCAAAAAACAATAAGCAAAATGTTCAAGTTTATCTTCAATGACCGAAGAAATAAAAAAAGAAACTTATATACTTCAGAAAGGAGAGCACTAAACATTACCTCCTCCTCTCTTCATCCTATATAGTAATAAACCCAACCTCCATGTCACGGTCATCGTCATCATCCATATGCTTATATTTATTTGGATTATACCTGAAAGCATTAATCAATTACTAGGATCAATAAAGGCCAAGAAGACATTATAATAAAACCATAGTAACAAAAGCTCAAGGGCCAGATTTCAATCATGTTAATAGTATTTCACAAGGAAAAAAATAAAAGATAAATTACCCAAACGTCTGTCTGATGAGGCTACTAACATTGCCCTCATCTTCTAGATCATCATAGTCATCATCTAAAGGCCTCCTCTTCTTAGGCCGGTCATAACATGACTCACGCGATAGAGGGGCCTTTGCAAGCTTTACCTGTAAGATGAAATAAGAAAAGGATATCTCAATTAAAAATGTGATAACAAGATGATATTGAACTGAGATCAGAATGCACAAACAAATAAGTTCAGAACCAAGATAGAATAGATCAAACCTGAGACTTAGGCATCAGTTTCGGTTGTGGTCTTGATGCTGGTTTTGGTGCTAGTTTCGGTGGTACTTTTGTTCCCAATTTTTGCAATGGTTTGGACAACGAATTTGCCATCACTGGAGGATTTCTTTTCTCTACTTGAAATGTCTATGATGGAGCCTTAATAGGGACTATCTTTTGCATATTTGTAGGTTTGGAGTTTGATAAACATTTTTTATCCTTCCCAAGTTTGCTACCATTTAGTAAAGGTTCCTTTCTCTTAACAATGTCTGAGTTTACACCCTTTACAACATTACTCCCTAGAGTTACAGCCTTTGCACCATTTCTCCCTTGGTTATGCAAGGAACCATTATCCTGAATAATAGAACGACCCAATCCAGATCCTGGTTTACTTGCTTGATTCTTTGGATTAGATGATCCATTTAGACTGGAAAGTGGAGATATTGTATTTGAACCAGCCTTGGCAGACATTTGTATAGAAGTTTTTACCATGCCTTTAGTTTCCTTGAAGGAAGGTATTGGCTTACTGGATGCTGTATATTTCTTTAATGCCCCCATAGAATTTTTCCCGATTGTTTGTTTTTGTTGAACATTACCGATAAAACTAAATTATTTCAATGATTCATAAAAAATGTTTGAGCTAAAAACAATGGCGTTACCTCAATAATTACAAAAATGGCCTTACCTGGTGTGGATTTGGTAGTAGATTTAGGATCAGACGGGGACCCTTCATTAGGTACAGGAATTTCAGCATTGTCACAAAAGAGGAAGGAATAGTCCCTTATTGCTTTTAATTGTTGCACTTTTGTCTTGGTCTATAAAAGATAACTTGTAAATAGAGACAAATAGATTGTGAAAAAAAACACTTTTCAAGAAACCATACAATAATTGTAACTCCATGAATGAGATAAATCTAGGACAAACTTTAAATATGCTCTTTTCATGTATTATCACACAAAGAATGGTTGCTTTGAAAACCAGTTTGACCCAATAGCATACCAAATTCTAATTGTTTCCATTGCATTCTAGTTTTCGTGCATACCTCATCAACAACCTTGCGTGGAGTTGGATATTTGTCTTCAGATTTTGTATCTAATTCAGGTTCATATACCCTCTAAAACCAACATGCAAAAAAATTAGTGGAAAGCCATTAAAAGTAACATGAAATAAAACCTAAAAAGTAACATATAAAAATATATTTATAAATGCAAATAAGCAGAAGCAACATGTAAATATATTTCTAAATGTTAATAAACAATAGCAAGAAGAGTTCTGAAAAATACTTTTGGGTTCAAGTTGGAAACTTTTGCTGCAATACAATTAGCATCATTCCTTGCACGTGTGTCTACAATAACTCTTCTTGCAACCACTATTTCAGAAGGACCAAAGAAAGAACCACTACAGATGTACTGTAAAATCAGTTACTAAATGTATTCAAGGAGTTGTAGTCATGAGAAAGTTGCACATGCACTGTAAATCAGTTACTACATGTATTCGGGGAGTGTAGTCACAAGAAATTAAAATATATGAAAATTGACAGATGTCTATCTACAGCCAGCATTACCCTTACATTTTTCTTGACAAAATTGAGTGCTTTACTTCAATATAACTGCCCTAATACTATTATCGAGTAATAATAGATAAAACCTTTTTCACCTTGCCCTATTCGTATGGTGACGGACCTACAACTACCATTTGTAAGTCAGCTTCCAAAGTCCCATTATTCACCAAAGGAATTTGAACCTTATCTAAATCAAAACTCTTAGATTCATCTGCTCTCTTCATTCATCATGATGAAGTATCCATAGTTATCACAGCCCCTTGATAACATAAATCCAAAGGTTGTACACATTTTGTTGTGTGTTTTATATCCTCATTTTTTTATCCTAGATTCTTCTTTATTATCTATGTCAATTGCATTAGTCAACATGTTTATGTTTTTGCATTCTATAAGAAACCCGAATAGCTTTAAACTTGATGTGAGAAGATTGGAAGAGGCTGCTCTATCTATGAGGGTAATGGAGAGGGTCCATGAACTATGAAGGTGGTTGGTTGCCATCAGGGAAATTAACAAGGATCACAAATCTTTAGTTCAAATAGGAGAGACAAAAAATGAACAGGTTCACATATCGAATGATAGCAATGCATCGCCAAGAAAAGCTTCTTTGGTGAGTCTACTTGATTGGGAATTTGGGATTATTTTGTTATGCTATTTTATTTTCCCAGTGCATTACAAGTTCTACTCAATACCTCAAGATGTGGAGTAACTGATTATTGTAGCTAAACATTGTATGGACTAAAATTTTTCATTACTGCATTTAAGAAATGCCTGCTAAAAATAAAGCAGCAATAGATGTAAAAAAGAACACACTCCATGAATGTTTTGTAGACTGGACTGTCTCATTCTTTTACAGTATAATTTCATAAACTATATATAATTGGATTTTATATAGTTCTAATTAATTTCTATCCATATGCTTCTATTTAGTCTGCACGTATAAAAATCCTGACTATTTGTAGTTCATGCAAGTCATGTTCATGCCTTATTTTGTTGCAATTGCATGCTAATTCTAATCAAACAATTTTCTATCATAAAGTATGTTAGATGCTGATGTGCCATAACTAATATGTTAACTAGTATACATAATCCATTTTATTTTCTATGACACTAAGCATAACTATTGTGTTAGCTAGATGCTAATGTTCCACTAGCATGGCAACTAGTATACAAAATCCATTTTGTTTTCTTTGATTCTAAGGATCTAAACCTTTGAAATTTATCCTTGATCATTGGCTTAGTGAAAATATATGTTTTCTGATATTGACATCTGCAATAGATCAATTATATCCCCTTTGTCTATGCATGCTTTCTCTGATGATGTATTTATGAATCTTAATGTCCATGGTTCTTGCAAGAAACACTATTTTTTTGAGTTCTATACACTACTTATTATCATAAGAGAGAGGCATGGCCTTAACTTGTTGTAGGTTTAGATCACTGAAAATCCTTGTGAACTATATTGATGCAATGACTGCTACCTTATACTCCGCGTCTTTGCCATAAATGGTATCAAGAAACATGACTAGTATCCAAAAATATGAACTTTCTAAAACTAGGAACTTTCCTAAAAACCAAATCTTAGAAAATGAGAGTACCCTTTTGAAACTCTCACTTCTCCATAATGTGTATCTACAAACATGATCAGTGTCTAAAAATATGAAATTTCTAAAAATAATAAATAAAAGGTTTACCAGAAGAAGAAAAAAAGTCTCAAAAATCTAGAAGTACCCTTGTTAAGCTCTCACCTTCCAATGCATGTGCCAAATATTGCATGTTACATGCAAGCATGAGAAACATGCTGAAAAAATAGTATTAAATTCTATAGTGGCATGGGCATGACTGACCCCTAAAATAAATTTCTAAGAATATCCCATGCGAGAAATGTGTTCTAACTCTAGGAATGAAGTCACGAGAAATTAAAATTTATGAAAATTGACAGATATATGTCTACAACGAGCATTACCCTTACATTTTTTCTTCACAAAACTAAATACCTTACTTCAATATAACTTCCCTAATACTATTACCGAGTAATAATAGATAAAACCTTAATGTTTCAATGAAAATATTTCCCACTATGGGCTTCCAGCCGATCCTCTGCTTCGAACATTGGAGTTGTTTCTTCATTTTCCATATCTCCATGTCTCTATTGGACTGTGTCTTCCTCCATATCCACTTCTTTTGTGGAGCTAACTAAGTCTTGATGGGGAGAAATCTTTGAATTTTAGCATTTGGCTAAGTCTAAAACTGCAACAATTTTCTTAATTTGTTCACCTTGTATTGCCACTTTGACTTCCAGCACTGAATTTCGAACCAGTTGAAATTGTAATTGTGAAAACAATCTATTGTTGAAATGGGATACTGCTACTTGAATATCTTCAGTGTTGTGCACCATCCTTCTTATTACCATGCAATTTTTTTCTATTTTACATGAAATATGACTTATATGCCTATGACCATCCATTGTAGCGGAGGTAGTCTCACAACTTTGTGAAGTTAGGAGGGTTTCCACACAGAGCAGTGAGGAAATGCAGACTCAAAATATTGGATACCCAAGGGCTCAAATGTTCCTAAAAAAAGATTGAAAACCAAGTTGGATTACCTTCTCCCATGTCCCAAAATGCCTTACGTCAATAGGATGGACCACTGCAATGAAGAAGAGCCCAAATTGTTGCCAATCTTTTATAAGATTTGGTGTTCTTACATACAATATTGAAAAGCTAACTATATATATATATTTCCTATTTACAAACAGCAATGCTATCAGCACTGTCATCACTAGAATCAGAAGGAAGTGAGAAAATAGATGTAGCCAAAGCTGAGGAATTGCTTGCTAAAACTGATGATGAGATGAGTATTCATGCTACAGTTGCATACTTGCTTTAGAAAAGTAATGCACAGATGTAAGATTCTCAATCACATATTTATGCATTGGATCAATTTGCAAGTCAATTGAATTGGATGCTGTTAGATTTATCCTTTTGGATATGTACTATTTGTAGAAGATATTCAATGTTTCCAACATCTCTTATTTTGATGTAGAATTGTCAAGCAATCCAAGATGAAGGAGAAAGAAAGAAATGAACGGAAGAGTGAGATGGAACAAATACGGTTGGAGTGGGATCTGAAAAGGGAGAAGGTTCAACAGGTTAGTTGGAATGTTATGGAAGAATGCAAGTTTTTAAAAACCGGGGTTTGGAGTTTTTACTAACATTTTTTATTACCTTTGTAGGAAAAGGAACAAGCTTGTGCTCAGAAGGAAGCCATAATTCAAGTAAGATTCCAAGGCTACATCACTTTCTTTGATTGCTCATTGAAACACATTTGCATGATTTATTAATCCAATTGTTGATGCAATTGTGAAAGTGATAAGTTGGCAATATCAACTTTATTTGTTAGATTATTACAACTACGAGGACGTGTTATCCTATATTGAGTTTATCTTGTTTTCTATTTATTCCATTTCATCAAGTTATTTATTTTGTCTTCTACTTCTGTAGTATATGTGGAATATACTTGTCTACTTGTCTTAACACTACAATTAAACTTTCAAATTCAAGAAGGAAACCTATTTTTCCAATTTAAGATTTATATCATTCCAATAGGGAAACACTTATACTCTGTGTTCCATAATGGCACCATATACAGTTGTTAACATCTTTAGTTGGCTTGAACCAGGAGAAGGAAAAGAAATGGCAGCATGAGGAAGCAGAAAAAGAACAGAAGCAATGTGAAAAGGAAGAAGTTGAGATGAAAAAGCAACTTGCAATTCAAAAACAGGCCACACTGATGGACCGATTTCTAAAAAGGAGGCACCTAACACTCAAACAATTCCCTCTATATAGAATGAAACAATTTATAATTCTTTGCAAGAAAATGCACAGATTTGCAGTGGTGTTATGTTGTCAATGGATAAAATATTATTGAAAGCAACAGAGACAGAGATAGGGGATCTTCTAAGGTTCATGTTCTAGAATTTTTATAGATGTCTAAATGTGGCATGAATAAGTCGTGTTCTTTCCATATTCTAAGTACTTTGAGTTGAATCGATTTGATTGTGCGATGTACTTAGGTCACAGCTAGTATCTTGGTGCCATCTTAATTGGCACACTTCTGCACAAAGACATCTAAGTTGGATTATTTGACATAAACCCAAAGTTGCATTATTCAATGAACTTCGGTTGCAGGGGGCATCTACTGAAGCTGTAGCGCTGCCAAAAGTGCAATCCTCTACAAACAAAAAATGAGTGTATAGGGAGGTTGAAGATCATGAGTTCATGTCAAAGAGCCTTGTAAATGACTGGGAAGAAGTTTTGAGTGATGGTTTTCCTTGCAATAATGGGAATACCATTGTACATAGAGAAAATAGGCTTCACAATAAGAGAAGAAAACTTTTGCAGTTTGATCATAGCCATAGACCTGCTTATTATGGAACCTTCTCAAAGAAAAGGTGAATATACTTTGCATAATTTTAAGTTTATTAATTATCAAAGAAACAGGTTGTGTTTTAATTTTGATAGCCCATTATGAGGAACATCTGAAATACCTTGAAGCTCATGGATTCTAATATTGCAGTAGACAATAGGGAAAGTTTTGTTTCAAACTCTTTGTTTTTTATGCAATGATGGCATTGGGCCTCGAAATTCGTTCAGGAAGGACTCTTCTTTGGACTACGATAATGGTAGTGATGAAGAATGCGAAGAGGTACTCATCACTAAATCTCTTTGGTAAGAGTATTTGTAGTATTTTTATTAACTTTCTTACTTTGTTAAAAATTTCAGGAAGATCCTGGGGAAAACCTTTCTGACTGTGACAAGGATGATGAGGAAGAAAATAATGAGGTTGTCACAGATAAGTTTAAATCTAAGGAAGATGATGACAGTGATGGGTTTTTTGCACCTAATGGATATCTTTTTGAAGATGAGGTAAATTCTACAAAAAAAATTTGTTTGATGGGGTTCTTTATTCTTGAGTACATAAAAATCCTTTGCTATTATTTTAGTGTTTCCTGTTGTAATGTCCAAGTTTTATTTGGGGTAATTAAAGGTTCATCCCCTTGTTTTAGTGTTTCTTGTTGCAATGTCCTAGTTTTATTGGGGGTAATTAAGGGTTCATTCCCTTGTATTTTTGTTGGAATTTACCTCAAAAGCAGGGTTATTATAGAAGTATATAAGTTGAAATCAATCATTTAATTACTTAGGGGATGTATATAGTTGAAGATATTTATTGGCCGTGATGACTATTAGTAATCTGTCAAACTGCGCATCTAATGGAGTTATAGGAATGGATCCAGACAGAGCAGTTGTTGCAACTCCTATTAGAAGAGACCATGGAAAAGCTACAGGAATTTCTATACTGAAAGAGGCCAAGGATCTTAAACACTCTACAAACAGATTGAAGGTCCGCTTGACGTTAATTATCCTTATTGCTCCACCTATACATAGCCTAAACTTATTCTCGTGATTTGATCCAATCCAATGTTTAAAATGCTAACTTCCTTAGAAGTCTAACATAGCTGCAATAGCAACCTTGAAATCAGTATTGGTCATTACTTTCAAGCGGCTTTAAAATTTCTTCATGGTGCTTCATTATTGGAGCCTTGCAATTCTGACAATGCAAAGCATGGAGAAACAACTCAGGCTATGAAGGTGTATATAGATACTGCCAGGATCTATGAGTAAGTCTCATAAGCTCTTAGAGTTTGGGTTAAAAGTTTTATCCATTTTTTTCATTAGTCAATTTGGATGTGAGCACACTGTATTAGCTTTACTTTTGGAAATTTCTCATGCAATTTTAAAATATAGTCATGCTAATTCAAATATTGATAGGTTAGCTTCTCTATTTATCATAAATTTGTATGAATATCATCATTGTCAAGCATTAACAACTTATTAAAGGGTGCTAGCTCAATGGTAGAGTGTTTGCATAATTATAGGCAGGAAGTTGGTGGTTCGATTCCTCCGTGCCCTATCATAAATTTGTGACTACAAAAACGACTAAATTCGCATATATACAACTATTAGTAGCTAATTTCCTATATCTTAGTCGTATTTAGCTTAGTAATTAATATGTTATCATCTAGTAGTTTATTTAATCATATATTTGGTCATTAATTGTTGCAATCAGTCACTAAATCAATGACTAAATCAATGAATAAATCCATGACTAATAATTCAAGCTATTAATGACTAAGTGAAATACGACTAACTATAAGATAGTGGAAATTAGCTACTATTAGTCGCCGACTCAAAAATACTCATTCATAGCCAGATTTTAGTCATTTTTTAGTCATTAATTTCTCATTTTGTATTAGTGGGTAGGATGGATATAGTCCTTAGAGATGTTATAAGCATGACCCCAAATTCTCCCTACTTCATCCTTTACAGGTTCAATATATCACCCTCCTTCCTGAGGGTCCATAGGAGCAATGACCCTGACATCCCAGTTTTCAAATGTCATAACTCATATTTTGAAGTTGATAACTTCCATGCTATCATTATCCCATCCAATCCATTGCAGCCCAGGATAGGAACCACCATCTTCTATGACTTCTATCACATCAAAGTCAGCATGCATTTTCATACCTTCAATGTCGACAACCAAGTTTCAAATGCGACCAGTGGGCTGAACCTTGACCTGATTTGCTGGTCGCAGTTGTATCGGCGACCATCCCAATGTTGGATTTCCCATCAATTACCAAGTTTGCATGGTTATAATGCTTACATCTGATCCAAGATCTAGAATGACTGAGTCAACCTCATAATATCCAATCTAGACATTCATCCTCATCTCCTTGCCTGTCTTCCATAGCAAAATCCTTCACTATCTTATCTGGGTGGTGCAATAATACCTCAAGCTTGACAAGGTTGTTAGAGTCCCTTGCCAGTGATAGACAACTCTCAAATAACTTCTACAAGGTACCATGCTGCTGCGATGGTCCTACCTCTACAGATGGATCAAAAGCAAATGCCATATCAACAATTGGTAACTTACCTGGATTTTGCCCGATTGCATTCTTTGTGTTGAAGAAGGTATTTTTCTTTGTCACAATATCAAATGCAAACTTTTTCTAACCAGCAATCCAACCTTGGAGCCATGGTCCATCGTCTCCAATTGTCACACCAATGCGAGTGACAATCTCAACGTCGACATCTTTCATTCACGGCTCATCCTGAATAGTGGCAATTGTTGATCCTTGATTCAAGTTCAATGGAGGGTTCTAATTCAATGGTTGATTCATTGGTTGGTTCTTAGTCTGAGGTTGGTTATAAGTCTAAGTCTATAGTGGGACTTGGTTCTACATTATCGGTTGGTTATGTACTTGGAATGCAGGCTGATTCTGATTCTGCACATTCTGTAACTGAGGAATGTTTCTTGCTTGCCATTTTTCAATCAACTGAGGGAATATTTCAACATTATGATTGCTGGCTGCATAGTGTGTACACTTCACATGAGCGCATTCCCTATGATAATGCCTAAATACCCCATAGGTGTAGCACTAGATTGATTCGCAACCTCGTCCTCCTCCTCGACCAAATCCTCCTCCTCATCCTCTGAACCCTCCGCGGAATCCTCCTCTGACTCCTCCTTGTTGAAACTGCTATTGGGCCATATGTTGTTGTGGTGGGTTTGGTTACTGCTAGACATAGTGCACGACTTGAACATATTCTAGATGATTATACTGTAGTCACGGTACCAGGTTATAATGCAGTTGTACCACCATTTGAGGCTGAGGTTCAAACTGCAGCTGCGCTATAAACTATTGTTGCAGTTGCATGGGGACAAACTGCAATGGAGGTTGTGGTGTATATGGTGCTTGTGTTGCTGGTTGTACTACGTTTGGTTGTGATTGCACTATCTGGGGGTCCTCACCTTTCACAAAGTATGAATCATACATCCTTTCATGGAACAAATCATAAGCATGGAATTTTTTTCGTCATGTCCAACTGACTGACAAAATGTACAGTACAAATTTTCTGCCTTGGTAACCATCTTATGCATGTAATAACAGTTCTCATGTCAATGCCCATAGACCTAACATATGCGACACCATGGTACACTAGCACAGCTTTGTATTTGGGGCTCTCGACCAAAAACAATTCTAAAATGTCAGATAGGTGTCCTTGGTATGTCTGTCTGCATGGAAACAGGTGCACCAAATATCATCACAATCTTCCTTGGCCTTTTTGATGTCTTGCAGTTGGAGTGTCAGATTGGCCAACTGCGCTTGAATCTGGTTCATTCCGACCAGAGATTTTGTCTTCTTAAATTCTTCCAATAATCTTGTTTGGATCTCATCCAATGTCTTCGCGGTACCTCCCTGAGGGATCCGCATGAACCTCATGGACCATTCCAGTGCATGGCCCCTTAGAGTAGTGGCTAGCTAACTTTTCTTCACATCATCATCGACATTTTGTCGAGAGGTCTAGATCACCTCACATAAGAACCAGTACTGCTCTAGATCATCAGTGCCATTCCCATTGAATATTGGTAACTTCATTTCATCGCCCGCAATTCTAGGCCTTCTTCCTCCTACTAGTGCTCTATTACTAGACTGTTGCTGACACCTCGGGCAAGTTGATGCAGAGTGTGTATTTTTTCCTTTAGGTCGAGTAGTGTGCAGAGGTGTGGGCACATTACTGCTGGGGTTCGATCCTATTGTCCTTCTGGGCGTAACCTGGGCCTAGTCGTCCTCATCATCACAAAAAGTTTGCTTCATCCCGTATGGTTGTTCTTCACTACATTACACTTTGATCGCAGTAGGACCTTCTCTTGTCCTCTACCTCTTCTCTCAAAACCTTGCTCCTCCCCTTGTACAGCCACTTGTTTCCTCGACGACCTTCACATTGTCACCAAAACTCATGCCGATCTACCCCTTACCATTTCATGCATATCCCCCCTTCTGTCGTGATTCCTACATCATCCACACACTAGAGTTCCACTACTCTTGGTCCATCTTCAGAATACAATTTTCACAGACCAGCTACTTAATGGATAGCTACAATGACAACAAGAATCTTCCTCGAGATCCACTGAAGAACTCTCTTTCTGCTTCACTAAAGGACTTATTGGTGTCAACTACAAACTTGGTGATGTATCCCTCTAAGATACTATCCAACCACACTTCAACTACCCGCAATTCCTTATTATTGGTTTCTTCCAACTCTTGGATCAACTCTGGGGTCCAGGATGTCGGCTCTCCTCCTTGAAAGTTTTTCTTCTTCTTAGTCATATTTGTCAGCCATTCCTGCAAGAGAATAGGAAATTCACAAAATAAACACTCATGAGGACCATTGTGGATATACCTGTCCAGCCAGTGGCCCGTCGACAACTTCAGATTCTGATTTTTAGCTTCAGCAAACTCTCGCAACTTTAGATCAAACCACCCTTCGATCTTCGGTTGAGTTGGATGCCAAAACATATCCTCCTCTTAATAAAAACTCAGTCCTAGAAACAAAACCAGTTGTTGGTGAAACCTACCAACAAAGCCTCATCTATAGGGGTTCCCACTCTGTCAACGCCCAACCAGCACAATCTCCCTGAGCACCAGCCTGGAGACGTTTTACCCTATCCAGAAATGTCTGCGGAGCAGACGAGGTCTCACCCAAGGAATTCAAGGGAGAGCTGTCAAAACCAAGTTTTCGGTAGTGGCAATGGAGGATATGGGGATCCAACAAAGGGACACCATACCTATTAGATCCAGATTTTGAAGTCGACTTTACACCATGTCCTCAACTTGCAAAGTGTGTTCAAAAATTATGCAATCATTATAGCATCATACAGTTGTCGCAATATTGCTAATACTGCAACATTGTCCATAAAACATATCTACTCATAGTGCAACAGACAGTAGTAGAAAAACAAATCGCATCGATATAGCAGAAAGATAGATCACATCGATATAGCAGAAAGAGACTAAATCGCATCAAAATTATACCAAAACAACATCATAACATAACATGTTGCAACATCATAATAGACTAGATTGCAACAGTGATAACAGACAATATTTGTGCCACAATCGCCATATCATATTAATCTTGTGCAAAGGAACCACATTACACAATTCTTCTCCAAAACCGGAGACTGCATACATCAGAAAAACCCAGATAAATCGTAGATACACAGGAAATTCTTCACAAAACTAGATCGCACTAGATCTTATGCCCCAATTATCCTCGAATGCGATTCTCATATTCTCAGTTCGTGTTCGGTGCCATCTACTTGAAAAACTAGATCTATAAATAGGCTTGCACCATTACATTGAGAGTCCACTTCTAACTAACATATAACCGCTAATGACCTATTACAACAAAACTTAGTCAATTAACATAAAAAAGCATTCAAAGCGGTTATTCTTTTGCCCATCGCGCTAATTTGGCCTTGCGCAGTACCACATGAGGTTGTGCAACTTCCGCAATGCTGCGCAACTCACTTACCAAAACCCCTGCCAACAATAAGGATGAAATTAGTGGTGAAGACTATATTGTAAAAATACTCGAACATGTGTGAATACGAAGTCCTTGTTGAAGAATGTTATTCATTAAATGAGATAAATGTTAGTGAGTAAATGCTCTAAATGTTAGGCAGAAGCACACATGCGTCTAATTGTGCGTGCATGTAAATACGCACGCGCACAGACGTTATCATCATATCGTACGAATTCAACCTCTTTTACAACTGACATACATTGACATAGACCCCAATCAATCCACTTTTCATGAAGATAGGACTATCAAACTAAGAATGATTTCTAGCGAAGTCAAAATGATTATGACAGTCCAAAACACTAATTTCCAACTTTCCAAAATGAGTGTACAATCTCAAATGCAAGTACCAATGATAAACAAAAGTTGAAATGGCACTTTGAATTAGTGAAAGGTACCATCAAAACAAAAGTATTTCTAGCCAAGCATTTAGCATTATGGCAGTCCTATATTTCACTTTTTAGCTTGTCAAGAAAAAGGTACAATATTTTTAAGTAAACATCAGTGATAAACCGTATTTTATAAGTGCCAAGTTTCCAAGCCAATAGGACTCTTAAACCAAATCAAAATTCCAGTCAAGTAAAATATCTTATGACAGTCCAAAATGTAATTTCCAGTCAAGTAAAATATCTTATGACAGTCCAAGATGTAATTTACAGTCAGGTAGGAATGATAAGAAGTCTATTCACTTGGCTTTTGATGACACAATAACTTGCAAGCAATTCAAGGCCTTTTCTAGTATTTTTCCAATTTATGGATGTTTATATACTACTGTCAAATTTGTTTAAGTATGGCTCGGAATGATTTTTTATATACAGTCCCTTTAGGGTGTCTTTGTGCCACTTTAAATTGGGTTATGGAAAAAATTGAGGTGAGGCGTTAGTGAGTGGGTAAGATAGGAAGGAAAGGAAGTGACCTTAGGCTATGATAGGTTGGTAATAAGGCTATTAGGGCTGCCCTAAATAGGATATTACAGTGAAGAAGTTAGGGTATCTTAGGATGAGTTAGTGGTGTTCTAGGGCTGTCCAAAATGGATATTATAGTTAGAGATATAGGGAGAGTTGTGGGGGTCTAAGTACTATGGAAATGAAAGGAATAAGCCTTTATTTAGAGAGAGGGAAAGGTAGGAGTCTATGGCAAGGGTTTTAGCAAGGGTTAGGCTAGAATATAATGGTTTAGGTGTGTCTTATGGCTACCTAATAGGTAGTATTACAGTCTAGTTGATAGACACTTATAGGGTTAGTAAAGGTTAGAAAATCGAGTACAATTCCTATGGACAAGGCAAGTCCAAAACACATGTAAGATGAAGATGAGCTATATTTTACTTATTTCACTATGGTTTATAAAAGGATTGCTCATGAAGCTCTGACCCTAGCTTATGTGAAGTAATCCATGCTTAAGCTTTGAAGTATTTCATTTGATTAGTATATAAAGAATATGTGACATATGACTACAATCCTAGGCATGCTCATATACAAACAAAAAGATACTTTATAAGAGGCCACAAGAGATGGTTAGGTAGGGTTGGTGTTAGGGTTCCCCTCCTAGGTTTAGGGTTTCATCATTGATTCTAAACCCTAGTTAATGCATGCTTACTCCAAAACACCATTTGGGTTAGGGTTTCCTCATTGATTATAAAGCCTAGGTTATGCATGCTAACCTTTAAACTTTAGTTAAGATTAGGGTTTCCTCATTGATTCTAAACCCTAGGTTATGCATGCTAACCCTTAAATCATTAAAATTGCAACTAGTACAATAGATCGTTAAAATTGCAAGTGCTCAACAATAGCATAACAAATATCTATGTATTCAATGAGAGTAAGCAATGTCAACTTCGTATTCAAATGATATGAATTGCCAAATTTATCAAAATCAATGTTTGCCAAGTAGATGTAAAAAATGCAAGCCAACAACAGTCATGTTCAATATGATTCTCAACTCATCAATACTATGAAATTTCTAGTCAATCAAATGGTAAGAGATGATCATTCCAATATCAATTTCTCGCTTGCAAAATGAGACAATAATTACTATGTAAATACCAAAGGCAAACAAGTGCTTTCTATTGCAATTTGGATAATGAATAAGACTATAGGTGTTAGTATGTTGGTTCAATATGAGTCAGGGTTCTATAGGAGTTAGATTTTGTTACCACCTAAGTTGTACTTAGTGGTTTTTTATCAAGCGAGCCTGGTGAACCAGACAAATATAACTTGTTCGGACTTCAGAAGACCTTCAGTCTTACTTCTGGGAAGTGCTTGTTGTATTATATCACATGTTCATACCCCCATGGGGGAATTGTAATAAATTTTATAGCATGATAGTGTCTGTAAAAGACTTGGTCTCTTAGACTTTATTTGTCAATCTCATCAGCCCAGGGTGTTTTTTCCCTTAGTTATTATTGGTTGTTGAATAAATGACTAATAATTTCTGAGTTTTTCACTCCATACCTCCAAAGTTGGGGTGGTCGGCTTGGCATTTAGGCCTTTTGAGGTTATTAGAGTCTATGTGTCAATGTATAAACATGCTAGGCATCATGGTCGAGTCATATGAACATGTCTAAGTCCCCTTAGTTTTTTTCAATTTTTTAATTTTTTTAATTTTTTCGGTGTTTTTAATTAAAATTAAATTTTTCCAAAACTTAGGCTATTTTTTAATAGTTTAATTGGAAAATTTGGTTTTGTAATAAAAGTGGGCTAGGAAGTCATATTCAATCATGTAGGTGCTCATTTTCAAGCTAAGAGCACCCAGTAAACCTATAGACCCACTATTTCCTAGTTTTGAGTGATTTTCCATCACTTAGGTCAGAAAGCCCCAAAAAAACATTTATTGATTATTTTAATTAATAAATTGATGAATAATGGAGCAAATCCAAAATCCCAGATCAGTGGATTCTCAGCCGATTTGATTGAAATCAGTCAAATCTGAACTAGATTGTGTGGATGGTGATTCTCAAATGCTTATGAGGTATAATTTGTGTTATTTATCATTGCTTTCGCTGGTTAATTGTTGGCCTTGAAGGAGAGAGCTCCCTCCTGTTAGGGTAATAGTTTATTCTAGTTTGATTTATGCTCTTACTACTGCTTATTTCAGATCTATTGGAGTCATATGTATTTTAAGTTTAATTGCATGCTTTCCAATTATCTCTTCTAGCAGCACCTATGTTTTAACCATCTGTTTGTGCAAGGATTTCAAAGTTGCAGGTGATCTCACTTGTAGAATAGGGTGAGCTAGTTTGCATCTTCCTCATCTTAAATATATTCTGAATGACATAGTCCCTTTTTTTTCCACCAAAGAATACTCCAAAGCCCAACATTCCCAGGCTTCCAGCACTCTTTCTCTCTCTTTCTCCTTAAAAAAAAATCAATTTTCTTACCTGGTTACTGTGTTCTAAATTTTTGTTTCATTTGGATCTGTTATATCAAAGTAAAATCTACATAGATATTCTATTTCAAATATCATAGTCTAGATCTCAATTCAGAAAAGTATCATTAAGCATTCTAGATATGGCATAAGGAAATCTTCTGTTTTGCATGGCAAGTTAAAGAAAATCAGTAGGTTGCATGCTCTAGATTTACTTTTATGTTTTAAAAATATTAAATCCAACAATCAGTGCATATTTCATTGGCTGCACAAACAGCAATCCAAGATCCCAATGAAAGCTTGCTTTCCTTGGTTCCTTTTTCACCTGTTTAGCTAGTTTTAACTTAATCTTTTTTGAGTTAAGGTAGGCTGATCCAAAGGTAATTTTAAAGTGCTTTTGGGCATATGTTATTATAACATGATTGATGGTTTTTAGCAGGTGTAACAGAAAAGAAAAGAATATTTTGTTCAAAAATGGCCTTGGGAGTATTCAAATCCCCCCAAGAGTCTCCCCTTTCACTAAAATTTAAAAATTTTGGAGAGTTGTAAGATATTGGTTTCATCCCATATAAGGACCGGGAGGTTTCTATTTAAGTTTTCTGATATTGTAACCAATAATAATAAAAGAAAATATTTTTTGAGTAGGCTCTTTCGAGCCCGCTCCCCATCCCGCCAAGGGGGATCTGCGTCCGTTTAACTTTTTTGCTTTTTCCCTTTTTTCTGCTCTAGTGTAGTACTAACATGCAGGATTGTATACTTTGATATAATTTGGCATTATTCCATACTTTAATTTCAAAATTAATCATACTACTTACCCCACGACTTCCCGATTGACCCGCAAGGGGAAAGAGATGCGTGGTAGGACTAATTAGAAAACCGTCGTTGTGTATCTTTGATTTTGTTTTCATCAATTGTTTCATTATCCATAATAAAATTAACCCCTCCTTGATTCCCCGATTGAGATCCACTTGGACCAAAAGAGGTTCCTGGAGGGTTTTTCTTTTTAACAAGAACACCTATCTTAAAATATACTAAAAATAATGAAGACTCCAGTGTGTATGCTCTGTAGTTGGTTGCACTTCATCCGATCGGTCAAGATGCATCAAAAGCACTTGAGTGACTAGATTAATTATTCTTTATCTCCCAAATTTACAAACCATTAGGCGAAAATCCAACGCCTTGAACAAACTGGAAGCGGTGGCAAAATACACAGAGTGGGAACAACCGGAAAGTGACCTCAAGGCACCGATCTCTGTCAGACCCTGACATGTGCGTTATGAACAATAATCTATGAGACTCTATTCTAGCCCACAAACACCTTGCGGGTAGCTGTGAAAGTTCACTTTTGGACATAGTCCAAGTACCCCTCGGGTATATCTGGAGTCCCCTTTTTCACCTAATTTAATTCATTCACATTCCACATTAATTTAAAATCTACCAAGAGATATTTGCAAAACATTATATCAAGCGCATTCAAGCACATTATTTTCTCTGTTGACTCCATTTAAGGCACTATTGATTTATTTCTTTTGATTATATATATATTGAGTGTCATTACTGTGCTTATATGTTTTAAATCTTGCATCTTGTTATCTTTTGTTTCCATTGGTTAATTTCAAAGCTCCTACACAACTTAATCAATATAACACCATCTTACTAAGTAATTAGCCTTAGTAACTTAATAGGGTCTACCCCCCTTGGCTTCGTTAGGAGTTGAGCCTAAACGAAGGAGTCAAGAACAAGGTGACATCCTTGACTCAAGACTTTCCCCTAGGGACACATCGAGTGGCTTGAAGATTTTTTCCACGTAACCCAGGTGTGTGAAAGGAGGCAAACGAGTTCAATTATCATTGTTATTGTACACGTTTATGAATTTCTGTATTTTTTTGTTAACTAACCTACCGTGTTAAATTTTTTATGCATTTTATTGTGAACATACATACTTTATTGCTTTGTCAACAATAAGTATTGCAAGCATATCAACTGTAAACTACTATTGCATTCAACATAATGTATGCAAATCTGTAATAAAAGGCAAAGTAATATAAAGAAATACAAAATGATATATTAATATACAAAAAATTTCAATCATATACAGTAGTAGTGAAAAAGGGAACATCATTCCCAATGTATATACAATGGCAACTCGTGTCATATAAAAAATATGGAAACTCATGCCCTATACAAAATATGGCAACTTGTGCCCTATACAAAATATGGAAACTCATGCCAAAATGCCACATCATGGCTAGTGTACATAGGAGGGTCTCTCAAACCTCCTGCCCACCCTCGAAGCTCCCAAGTGCACCTCCAAAATCGATCTTCCTCTTATTCGAGCTAGAGGAAGCTCGGTTCTTCTGGTCGCTTCGACCACCTCCCCTAGGGCTCTGAAAGGACAGCAATCAAATGTCAACTCCTACAGGAAATTATACAAGTATAAAACACAATTTAAAAATCAAAATTACATTTTCAAATTTTAAATAAATCACCTGAGACGAGACCGTAAGTGGTGAACGGGCTACCCTCCTCCGTGATCCAAGTCTCTCGGTAATGCCACCCTACAACCTTTAAATAGTAAGATAACTCATACAATTTACTGCCTATGATAATTTTCGTTAATATTGCATGATATTTTCATAAACTAATCAATCTCACCGTGAACACAATAGGCTAGTATTGGGGGCTGGCTGGTGGAGCAATCAGCTAGTCCTCAGGGGTGGTAGGTGGAGCAGTGGGCTGGACAACCTGCTCTGATGCTAGGGTGGATGGCATAGTGGAGGATGTAGCCACATCGACGTTGGCTACTACACTAGGGGGAACGGTGGGAGAGGGAGTGGACTGGAGTGGGAAAAGTGGTGATGTATGACGATAAATGCCAACAGGATGTAGATTGGAACGAGCCACCATGGGAGAGGAAACGAGGGTGGTGGGGTAATATGGGGGAGGGGGATGAGGTCTGGGATAGGGTGGAGGGATGGGTGAATGTGGATGGATGGTGCAATGTGGTCGGAGGGGGGAGTGTGGAAACATCATCATGGGAAACTGCAAGGGAGGGCATGGATGGGTGGGGCGGGGGGGAGTGAGCAAAGGTTGTGACGAAGATGGAGGAGATGGATGGAAGTGTGGTGGTGGATGGGTGGGACTGGGGGGAGTGAGCGAAGGATGTGACGAAGAAAGGGGAGTTGGATGGAAGTGAGGTGGTGGATGGGAGGTAAGGGAGGGATGGAAGGGGGTGGGGAGGGATGCAGGGAAAGGGAAATGTATGACAGGGGATACACCTAGCATATATGGTGGGAAAAAGGAAGCCGATGGAGAGATAGTGACACCAATGTGCCTATGTAATCTGACCTACATACATATTCATGGCCTCATATATTAGTACATAAAAATATAACTATACAAATCTAAGCCATCAAAACTAAAATTAAATTTATACTTTATTACAAGATACCTGCTCATGAGGGGATCTACTGATCCCCGACAGGGATGGATGGTCACTCAATCCTGCGGACACCTATTAATTTGCACAAAAATATTTAGATTCAATTACTAAATATTAATTACATTGGATGACAAGATTAACTACTAACATTAAATTTAATTACTGAAAGAAAAATACCTGTGCGTATGGTGTCATGATGTCCTTTGCAGCTTCGATGGCTCCATCTAGGTTGAAGGAACCAACGTCCTCCTGCTCGAGTGTTGGAAACTCAACACTGAATAGGTGTACATTAAAAAAAAGCAAGTCATAAACATCTGATTCTAAGATAAATTTATTATAAATTATGAGATTGCATAACGTATAATCAATACTTGAACATTAAGTCAAACAATAACTGACCTGGTGTAGGTAGCTCTCGGTGTCATGCTCCTACGTGGGAAGATGGATGGATGCCCCCAACAAGAACAATGATGTGGAACTGGTCCTGTTGAGCTGGATGGATCATCGTGGCTACCACCTATAGTTGCTCTCCCTGGCCCACCACCAGTAGACTGTGCAGAAGTGTGTCTCTCGGGGTGGTCCTGCTTGCTCTGCAAGGACATGGACACAAATTCGGTATGCCTGAGAAGGTTTCATGTGGCACATATAATGGATCTCATCTAGCCCGCTAGTTAGCCCAAGGGGTTGAGGAAGCAGTTTTGGCTCTCACCTGGATGTAGGAGATCCTCTGAGTGGGTTCCAGTGGGCGTGAGGTCGATCTTGGGCTAAGCCAAAACCGGCACCCTGGAACTCGGTGATCTCGAAGTATTTCACATGGAACCCTAACACAAAATCATCCCACAATTTCCTGAGAAAATATTATGGGACCTCGACATTGTTGCATGGAGGCTTGTCCAAAACCATGAACCATCTCTTCCTCCAATTTTCTCTCCATGGCTGGTAATCATAGCAGTCCATGCAAACTTGCCTCTTCCTCACATCTGGAGGTTGTATTGTTCTCAGATCTGTAAATTTTCTCCATAGTTGGGCTTTTGTGATAATCAGGGTTTTTATATCCTCTTTGGATATACAATGCCATAATGCTCTCTCATTCGAGCCCTATATTCGCTCAAACTGGTTATCTCACTATGGGCAATGTTGATAGATTCTATTATGTTTTGTAGTGATGTGGCGAGGGAAACCCAAGAGGGTTCCCTGGTGTTCTTCAGTTCATCACTCAAAATTCTTAATTGGTTTAAATCCTTGTGTAATTCATCTTCGAGGTTTTCTTCGTTTAATTTGGGGTTTGGGTCATCTGATTTATTTGTTTCATTCCTTTCTTGGGATGGTTCATTAGTATTTGTCATTGTGTTTAGGTAATTTGTACCTGCAATATCAAATTTTTCCCATTTCAATTGATTTTCAATTTTTTTTAATTTTGTATTTTATTTGAAAAACAATAAAAAAACATTGAAATAAAAAAATTTACATTCCTACTCCATCTACCTTACTCCAACATCATGGATGTCATTTTAGGCAAGTTGGACACTTCTGTTGGGCTCCTTGGGGGTCGTTTTTTTCTCCTTGCACGCTCGTGGGTGGGTTGTGAACAAAACAAATTGTTCACTGGTTTTTTTAAACATAGGGACGTGTGCGCATCCCTGTGTGTAGTTGCGCAAAACACACGCATGCATCCACATACGCGTGTGTGCATAGGCACATGGGCGCATCATTAGGGGCGTGTTCTCGCTCCTATTGTCCATGATGGAAATCCGGCGTGGAGGTTCGCTACTACCGAAGCGGGAGCGCGTGCATGCATCTAGGAGGTGCGTGCACGTTCTTGTTTTGTTCCACTAATGCGTTGCCATTGCATCATATTTAGGTAGCAGGTTCTTGCAGGCACCCCTATATATATTTTTTCATAGGTTTGGAACACCCACTTAATCTAAAGTCGATTCTGAAATTATCATCCAGATCAGATCTATCCACCCAATCAAGATCAAGATAATCTCTATCAATATAATATATATGTCTAATTGGTATATATTTTAATATGGAATTATTTAATTTTACGAACCATAAACACTTCCCAACGCAGGCATCAATACATTATATATTCTTTAGATTAATCAAACACATACTACAAAAGACAAACATATATTGGTTAACACGTAGCCCATATACAGTTCAATTCATTGCTAAAATGCTAGTAATGCACTTATTACTGATCCTAATAAAAAATGCATAACACACGATAAACTAAGCATAATAAACCAGATCCGAAACATAAACAATTTCTGATTAGAACAAAACACATCCAGAGATATACAATAACAACCTGACAGCCAAAAATGTAAGGTAGACATCGCACAGTCTACAAATATAACTATAATGCTAAGTGGAGGGTCGTTGGGAAAAGAAAAGGTAAGATAGATAAATGTTTCCTCTTCAAAGAAATATTGATATGTTCCATGCCCAATTGTTTAAAGATCCTGGAAGATTTAAATGTTTTTATGCATGAATCTATGCTTGGTTTTATGTTGTCATTGGGTGACATTTCTAGGAATTCAAAATATCTGTGATGTAATTTCAGAATTTTATTCTTATATTTGAACATATTGTAGCATTGCAGCATTATATTTGATCTACTTCCTGGGAATGCATGCCTTTGTTTGGTCATTAAGTTTGTTATGAGCGAAATCCTAAAAAATACAACCCAATAATTGAAATGCATAAATCGCATACAAGGCGCTGTGGGAAAATGGAATGAAAACATAGACGAGAAAAGAAGTAGTCGTTTATACTAATCGGCCTGAGTAGGAGGCAGGGGCTTGGACGAAAGCTTGGTAGGTGCCACAAGAGTAGGTTGAGGGGCCTTTTTAGTCGTCGAATTATCAAGAGGGACGAAGATGAGTTGTAAGGTATCACCACTATCATCACCACTGAGCCGATCAAAGGGGTTCGATGTCGCCATGGCTGTCTTCTTTGAATTGGCTCTGCTCCATGGAAAAATAACAAAAAAAAAAAAACAAAAAACAAAAAAAAACTGAAGTGAATTATATATTTTTCAGAGTGGATTCTCCGTCAATGTCATCTATATAAATTTCATAGCCTGCGACTCAATAGCATTTCCAAGATTGTTCTTATAGATTCAAGGTCATTGCCTATGTATATACCTACGCTCAAGAACCTCAACCAAGTGTAAAAGAGTCAGTGAGACAACTAAGGTATTCTATACTGAAATCCCTAAAGAACTATGAAATTCCATCTATATACTATTGAACACCTATATTGGACATAGATATTGGAAATGCATAGATATTGGATCTTGCTAAACTCAGAACCTACCAATTTCAGACAATGCATGCAAATTTGATATTGCATACCTTAGATAGCCTCTTACAAGATCGCAGATCTCTACTAGAAGTGAACGCAACTAAGTGATTGTTCGGGTACACAGGGTACTCACATAATACCAAACACCTAGAGCAACCACTTCACACAAATAGATCATAGATCAATACACCGATGTTTGTCATGTGGTTAAAACCCTCAACAGGGAAACAGTCTACGGCCCTAGCCAAATAGCTACTTGGAGCAATTTACTATGCAAAAGAAAGAAAGTTACATATGAGCTTCTCATAATCGATCAACTAGCTAAGGACCCTCCATGATCTTTAAATAGATATCATGGACCAATAGGGTGTTAAGCCATGGATCAATGGTAGGTATGATCTAAGAGAAGTTGAACCGTCAGACCCCTTTATGTCTAGAACATATTGTGACCATCAGATTAGAATATTTACAAATGCATACTAAAGCATACTGAAGAAACACACTTTACCTAACGGCTATATTACACAAGTTGATCTTAACTAAATCCTAAGTGTCTAAATATCCTAACATCCCCCCTTAAGAACAACTTGGGATAGCATTGAAGGATTTACAAAAGTGACACTATTAGGAGAAGGAAGGATGCATTAGAGCCTATCCCCCCTTAAGGACACATTCTTGAACTCCTAACATAGATCGAAGTTTAGAAAACTTTGCTTCTGTAAGAGACTTGGTGAAGATGTTTGCAGCTTGATCATATGTAGGGAAATAGAGCATTTCAAGGACATGATCATGAATAAGATTTCTGATGAAGTGCATGTGCAGCTCAGTGTGTTTGCTACGTTGACGTAGGACTGGATCTTTGGCAAGCTTGATGGCACTTTGATTCTTGCACCAAAGTGGAGTAGGTTGTTGCTGCTCAAATCCAAACTCTGAAGGATCTGTCGAAGCCATAAAGATTCCTGACTGGCATTAACTATTGCTTAATATTCTGCTTCTGCTGAAGAAAGAGCAAGAGCTTGTTGTTTCTTACAAGCCCAAGTGACAAGTCCAGATCCCAGATTAAAAACATAACTTGCAGTAGACTTTCGTTCATCAGGATCACCGGCCCAATCTAAATCAGTGAAACCAACCAACAAAGGTTTCCCCCCTGTACTGTAATGAATCCCAAACTGAATTGTACCTCGAATATATCGAAGTATTATTTTTGCAGCTTTCCAGTGGCTTTCATGAGGTGTTTGCATATAATGCGAAACACGACCAACGGAAAAGGAAAGGTCATGATGGGAATGAGTCAAGTATAAGAGACTACCAACAAGTTGACGATACAAGGTGGCATCTACTTCAGGGGAAGTAAAAGTGGTAGAAAGTTTGACTCCAAACTGGAAGGGAGAAGGGGCTAGTTTACAATCTTCCATGTGAAAGCAATGAAGAAGGTCACAAGCATACTTAGACTGGGAAAGAAAGATTCCTTCTTTCGTTTGCAAGACTTGGAGACCAAGAAAATAATGCAAATGTCCTAAGTCTGACATTTCAAAATTTTGCTTAAGACTGGATTTTAGATGGGTTAAAAGTCTAGGGTCACTACCAGTAAGGATAAGATCATCAACATAAAGAACAAGTATGATGAGATGGTTTCCTAATTTCTTGGTATAGACATTGGGGTCAGAATGGCATCTAGAAAAAACAGTGTCAGGGAGAAAGCTATCCATTTTGGCATACCAAGGTCTAGGAGCTTGCTTAAGGCCATATAAGGATTTCTTAAGGAGACAGACAAGGATAGAGTTATCCTGAACATATCCAAGAGGTTGTTTCGTGTAAATTTCCTCCTGTAAATCACCATGCAAAAAGGCAGACTTGACATCCATTTGATGGAATTCCCAATTATGTAAAGCTGCAAGGGAAAGAATAAGGTGGATGGAGTTCATTTTTGTGACAAGAGCAAAGGTTTCATTGTAGTCAATCCCTTCAACTTGGGAATAACCTTTCCTTAGGTCTTTCAACACTTCCATATGATGCATACTTAGTTATGTAGACCCATTTACATCTGACAAGTTTTCTTCAGTTTGGAAGAGGAACAAGATCCCAAGTATCGTTCGCCATTAAGGAACGCTATTCTTCATCCATAGTTGCATCCCAATCTGGATTTCCTGAAGCTTCTGTAAAAGTTTTTGGATCTTGATTCTCAGAAACTTGAGCCAAAAGAGAAGAGGCTCGCTGAAACTGAGAACATGTTTGACATTGATCTCTAGGATCACTAGTAAGATCACTGGCTAATTCACATGTTGAATAGACCCATCTAGGAAGCATTGGTGTTGGTGCAACTAGAGGAACATGGGCAGGCGGAGGTGGATTTTCATCCTCACTGTCATCATCAGAAACTAGATTTGGAAACCTGTCAAGGAAGTTGGAAGAAGAAGAAGAAGAAGGCACAATCATCGAATCAGGCTCCCAGGCTAAAGGTGGCACACCCGCCAAGTTAGGCTCGTAGGCCAAGAGATTTTCATCAAATTTAACATCTCTTCTAATGATTATATCATGAGAATGTGGCTAAAGAAGTCTATAACCTTTTACATCTTCATAATATCCAACAAATATGCACTTTTCACTTTTAGGCTGCAATGATTTCCATTTTTCATCCGGAATGTGAGTCCATGTTGCACAACCAAACACACGGAAGTGACTTACATCTGGTTTAATTTTAGTCCATGCTTCTTTCGGTGTTATACCTTGTAAAAATTTAGTTGGTGTGCGATTAACTATGTAATTTGCACAATTTATGGCCTCATCCCAATATTGAAGACTTAGTCCCTTAGATTGGATCATAAAATTAGCCATTTCTTTTAAAGTGTGGTTCTTCCATTCAGCTACACCATTTTGTTGTGGTGTATATGGAATAGTGTGTTGTTGTTGGATTCCTTGTTCAGTGCAGAAAGTAGTGAAATTTTTGTTAACATATTCTCCTCCATTGTTAGATCTTAACTTAATAATTTGATGACTAGATGTAATGTCCCGGTTTTGACCCCGTTACATTAGATGTATATGATGTATATATTGTAATGATCATGGTGTGGAGCTAAATGCCAAGGCCCCACCATTGATCAGTAATGCTATGTTTTGGATTTAAATTTTTCACCGATTGAATATCGGGGCATGCGGCATATATTTTAGTGGTCACCATGTAAATATGCATCTATAATTAATTGAAATAAACACAACCAGCTATGGTCGCGGAAACTAAATCGAAAGGGGCATGATTTTCCCAAGGATAAGGATGTGGAGGGGAATATGTCAATCTTGAGCCAAAAAGGGGAAAAACCCATGTGTATTATTCCCTTGTTTTTATTTCCAACCACTCTCATTGAAGAATTACTGCTGGTGGTTGAAGCAGTTAATGATTTTGGGGGCTGGGGTGGCAGGACTGTCAGTCCTCACCCACACGCACACCCTACCCATGATTTTGGCTGTTCATCTCTTCACGCAGACATTCATCTTCACTCCACAAGTTCCTGAGCACCCACGAACTGCAATTCGCATCCTTCCTGTTGCTTGCTCATCCACGGACAAAAACGGAGCTGCTTTTCCTCACGCAGGGCCTCCATTGTCTATTCCTTTCTTTGCTGGGTCGGATTGTTTACCCACGCATAGGTATTCTTCTGTTTGGGGCACACATAGCGAGCGGAGAGCCATGCTCTTGCACCCACGTCTGACTGTGAAGGGCCATTCACGTTTTTGGCTGTCTCACAGACTATTTGGGTCATTTTTCCCTGCTGTAAGTTGTGCTCACTGATAGATTCGGGGCTGTAGTTTTCCCCATGTTGTGAAAGTATTTACTGTTACATTTGGGGCTGTTGTAAATTCGAGTGAGAGTCATTTTGGCCACGATAGGGCCAAGAATGACTCAGAATTCGTTTTCCCTATTTAAGCTGTGACAGCTGACTTAATTGCCCTGTGCAATTGTTGGTCTTCGGACTGTGATAGGAGCAGGGAGGTTGGCTTAGTTTTGCTTGATAAACCTGGTGGCTGGAACCACACAGACAAAGCTGGAGGGCTGGCCTTCTTCTCCATCACCCCTGAATAGCACTGGAAGGGAATGCAGGGCCTGAGGGACTGTGTAGCAGAGAAGGGACTGATTCCTTGTGTTGGGTGTGGATGGGTGTCTTAGAGGTCAGGCTAGTTCTGGTGTAGGTGTCCTTGGCTCTGTAATGAGCTCACCAGCTTAGCAATTTGCCTTCTCCAACTCCTTAATGGCCTGATAAACCCAACTCTGTTGGCTTGGCTGTGTGTTTTGTGCATCCCTGGCTATGTGTAAGCCTACTAGTTCCCTTATTCCTTGGAGAATTATGCCCAGCTCGGGGGTGGTAGCACTGCTGAGAGATTAAGGAGCACGCTGACCTATGGTTGGGTGGAACATTGCAGCGACGTAGCTGGTTGCGGAGCAAAGCTTTCATAAGATAAGTGATTTTCTCCATTTTACTTCTGAAATCTTAATTTTCGCTAATGAAATTGATGAATGATGAACATGTTAAATGAATGAATGCTGGTTCAAATGTATGATGTTTCTGCTGTGTATGATAGATGATTGCATTTGTGCATGATAAATGTTCATGTGTGTATGTTGAAGCATTCTGTTTTAGCAATTTTATGCCTTTACATGTTTATGGGCGATTATCCCGGTCTGATAAAGTGTGTAGTCGCGTCCTCTTCGCCGGCCGGAGGCATGGGGATGTTACAGCATGGTATCAAATCTTTGGGTTGCAGCAATGGGCCTCTATGGGCCAAGGAGGAACCATTGATAGAGGTTGCATTTCATTTTGCCCAGCCGAACCAGTGGAAGACTGTGAAAATGTAAAATTTGGTTGAAATGTTGAAGAGTCAGAAGGGTAGGAGAATTAAAGCTTCTACCGTTGTGGAAGGGATGGAGAAGTAAAGCTTCCTCCGTTGCGGAAAGGTTCGCGGAGTTAACCTCCGCCGTTGCGGGAGAAACAACGATTTTCCCATCCGCCGTTGTGGGCAGCGAAGCAATCCTGCTTCCGATGTGAAAGGCAGCCAACAGCCGACGAGGTCGAAGAAAGATAAATTTATTTGTCTAAGTGTTGGGAAATCGGAGGCGGGAGTGATCTTCCATCCACCATTGCGGACGGCGAAGCTATTCGGCATCCGATGTGAAAGTCATCCAACCGCCGACGTCTGAAGTGGAAATTTTCTAAGTAAATGAGTTCGCTAATCGGAAGGGAAAACGTTCCGACGTCCGCCGTTGTGGAAGGTTCCACGAAGTCCCCGTCCGCCGTTGCGGAAGGTTCCGCGAAGTTCCCGTCCGCCATTGCGGAAGACCAAACCATCAAGTCTTCCGATGGGAGATTCCTCCGATCGCCGACGCAGTCAAGAAAGACAAATTTGAAAATTTGTCTAAGTGTTGGAGAAATCGAAAGGGAGAGTTGTCCGACTTCCGATGTGAGAGTCAGTCGATGTCTGACATAAGTGCCAAGGTGGAAGGAAGATTATTCCGGGAGCCGATTTTGCGGAAGAGAGATTGTTCCGGGAGCCAATTCGGTGGAAGGAAGAATGGTCCGGGAGCTGATTCAGCCGGAGAAGAAGTCATCGACTTCCGATGTGGAATGACAGCCGACGCCGAGAGCCGCCATTGCGGAAGGATTGGAGATTCTGAGAGTCTTCGTTGTGGCTGCCTAAATGACCAAACCACCCGAAGCACAAAGGCTTCCGACAGCCGATCAGAAAGACAGCCGACAGCCGATTCTGCACAGGGAAAATTTGCATTTTCAATGGAATTTTTGCAGCAGATTTTGACTGTTCCTTAGTGAAATTTTGAGTTGTTTTACAGAGAATTTTCAGGGGATAAAATGAGAAAAGAGGCAGCGATCTAATGCGCCAAATTGCATGAAAACAATAATTTACGAAGAAAAAAAAAACGAGGGCACTTCCCTCGACCCGCCCTGCAATGGGGAAGCCACAAGGGGGCAAGCCCCCTTGACCCCCGTCATCCCCTTCAGATAGACGTTCTTGGATGAAGATAATTTTGTGTGGTTGGGCATTTGTAATTTTATGATTATTTCCGGAAAAGGTAAATGATTATGATTTATATCAATGTTATGCATCTAACAATTGTGTTTTCATTAACACGTCTGCAGAGTCATAGTCACCTTCCAGGGAAGTATTCCAGGTAGTGCAGTTCATAAACTAGAGGTGGTTCAGTATGAGAACCCATGACAGGTATGATGCTCGGGATTCTGATGAGCATGCCCGAGATGCCATGGGAGAAAATGTCCATAAAAGGAATGATGACATTGAGTCAAATGGAAGGAGATTCCAAGAGACCCCGTCAGATGTTGCAACTACCATGAGAAGCTTGATCAAAGCCCAGGAAGAGCAGCATCAGTTGAACGCTGCAATGTTGCAGAGTTTGACGGACTTGCATAAGAAGATAAACTCTGGATGAGGCACAACAAGACTCGAAGGCAGTAAGAGCAGTACTAGGAGAAGGAGAAGGACTCCTAGTGGATCATCTGATTCGAAAGAATCCAGCGGGGATTCAAGCTTTTCTTCTCATAAAAGAAAAAGAAAGAGACACCATATGGATCGCTCTCGAGATGAATTTAAAAAGGAAAAACCTCCTACGTTTGATGGTGAGGTAAAGACTGGACAAGAGGCTGAAGCTTGGCTTCTTGGGATTAAAAAGTACTTTCAAGTGCATGATTATTCAGGAAACATGAAGGCAAGAGTTGCCATATTCAATCTAAATGGAAGAGCATCCATTTGGTGGGAACACTTCAAGCAAGTGAAGAGGATCAGTGAAAGGAGACTTAAGTGGAAGCAGTTCAAGAAGTATTTCAAGCAGAAATACCTATCTGACAGGTATTATGATGACAAGATTAAGGAGTTCCATGAGCTGAGACTAGGACAGCAGACCATGGAAGAGTATGCAAACAAGTTTTTGGAGCTATTGAGGTATGTCCGGTACATCAGAGATGAAAAAGTGAAGGTCCAACGTTTTCTGAGTGGATTACCTCAGTCCTACAAAGATAGAATTGAGTTTTATGAGCCTAGAACTCTTGAATAAGCAATAAGAAAGGCTAAGTATTGCTATGAGCAAAGCAAAGGTAAACCTGATTACCATAAGGCATGGAAGGACAAGAAGAACGAGAAGTTTGACCAAAGAAAGAAAGGTTTTAAACCTTCTAATTTCAGGAATAAGTAGAAGCAGCCATCTCAAGTTGCGAGTAAGCCGGTTGGAGTGATAGGAGAAAAGCCTAAAGATCCACAACAGAATAGAGGGCCACTTCAATGTTGGAAATGTGGAGGACCCCACATGCGCAGAAATTGTCCACTCGAGAATGAGAGTGCAAGGCCATCTTATAACGTTCAAGAAGCAGAAACAGTGGGTCAAGTAGCAAGGGCAATTCCTAGGATTTATGCAGCACTGGAGGACCATCAGGCAGATCACCAGTCGGCTATGGTTGAAGTAGCAGGTAAGATTGCTGAGCAATCTGTTTCTATTTTAATTGACCCAAGTTCTACTCACAGTTACATTACTCCTAGAGTAGTGGATATTTGTGCTTTTAAGAAGGTAAAGCATAGGAAGTCTTGGTTAGTTCAGCTAGCCACTGGAACTAAGAGGAAGGTCAGTGAAGTGGTAGAGAAATGTCCATTGGTCATGAATGGATTGGCCACTTGTGTAGATCTGAATGTTCTACCGCTTGGTTCCTATGATATTCTCATTGGAATGGATTGGTTAGAAGCTCACAGGGTGAAGCTTGACTGTTACAATAAAACTTTTGAATGCTTGAATGAAGAAGGAAACCTAGTAGTGGTGAAAGGCATTCCAAAGGTGATTTCAGTAAGGCAGGTTTCAGCAATGCAGTTAAAGAAGTTCTGTAGGAAGGGTTTCCAGTTGTATGCAGCTCAGATTTTGGAGGAAACGAGAGATGAAACTCCAAGGTTAGAGGACTATCGGGTGTTACAGGAATTCGGGGATGTGTTTCGTGATGAGATTCCAGGGCTTCCTCCAAAGCGAGACATTGACTTCACAATTGAACTTGTGCCAGGAGCAGCACTAGTGTCCAAGGCACCCTATAGGATGAGTACACCGGAGATGCTAGAATTAAAGATGCAACTGCAAGAGTTGTTGGAAAAGAAGTATATTCCATCGAGTGTGTCTCCTTGGGGAGCACCAGTTCTGTTTGTGAAGAAGAAAAATGGTACACTCAAGTTATGTATTGATTACAGACAGTTGAATAAGGTTACTGTGAAGAATAAGTATCCTTTGCCTAGGATTGATGACCTCTTTGATCAAATGAGGGGAGCAAGGGTATTTTCCAAGATTGACTTGAGGTCTGGTTACCATCAGGTAAGGATCAAGGATGAAGACATTCATAAGACAGCCTTCAGGACGAGGTATGGGCATTATGAGTTTGTAGTGGTACCATTTGGTCTCACGAATGCACCAGCTACATTTATGTGCCTCATGAATAGTGTCTTCAGCACGTATCTGGAAAAGTTTGTTCTTGTTTTCCTTGATGACATTCTTGTATATTCTAAGAATGAGGAAGAGCATGAAGAGAATTTGAGATTGACATTGCAATTGCTCAGGGAGCATCAGCTGTATGCAAAGCTGAGCAAGTGTGACTTTTATAGAGATAGAATTCAGTACTTGGGTCACATTATCTCAGAAGAGGGTATATCTGTGGACCCTGAAAAGATTGAAGCCATTATGAATTGGCCTACTCCAAGAAATGTGACAGATGTAATATCTTTCATGGGACTTGCAGGATACTACAGGAGATTCATTGAGGGATTCTCCAAAGTTGCACATGCAATCACTTCTTTGCAAAAGAAGGGGATGAAGTTTGAATGGACCTCGAGGTGTGAAGAAAGCTTCTAGCAGTTGAAGAATCTTCTCACTAGTGCACCAGTATTGAAGGTTGCGGATCCAGAGAAAGACTTTGTGGTATGTACCGATGCATGTGGACAAGGGCTTGGAGGAGTCCTTATGCAGGACAACCACGTGATATGTTATGAGTCAAGAAAGTTGAAGGAGCATGAGAAGAACTATGCCACTCATGATCTAGAGCTTGCAGCCATAGTACATGCTCTCAAGATGTGGAGACATTACTTGATGGGCAGGAGATTTGAGCTCAGAACAGACCATTGTGGTTTGAAGTATCTATTTGATCAGCCTACTTTGAATGCTAGGCAAGCAAGATGGCTGGAGTTTCTATGTGAATTTGATTTTGAAATCAAGCACATAAAAGGAAAGGAAAATAAGGTAGTTGATGCACTCAGCAGGAAAATGCAAGAAATGCATGTGGCATCTCTCAGTATTTGCCAAGCAGATTTGAGGCAGCAGATTGTTAGTCATGTTGCCGGAGACGAATTGTATGAGCAAGTAAAAGACAAATTGCAATAGAAAAGTCTTGAGAAGAGGTATGAGGGATATAAATTGGAAGGAGATGGAATTCTCACTTATAAAAATAGAATTTATGTCCCAGATGTAGCAGATTTGAGGAGAATTGTCATGGAGGAAATCCATCAAGCTCCATATTCTGGTCACCCAGCATATCAAAAGACGATTGCTACAGCTAGAAAGTAGTACTTTTGGCCAGGTATGAAAAAGGACCTAGCTGAATACATCTCAAGGTGTATGAAATGTCAGCAGGTAAAGGTTAAGCATCAACATGCTGCAGGTTTGTTGCATCCTTTGCCAGTTCCAGAATGGAAATGGGAAGTTATTTCCATGGATTTTATTACAGGATTTCCAATGACTTGGAGACAACATGATTCTATCATGATTGTGGTAGACAAGTTGACAAAGGTAGCACATTTTATACCAGTGAAGTCTACGCATGAGGCTGGTGACATTGCGAAGATATTCATGAAGGAGATATTCAAATTGCATGGATTGCCGAAGGCAATAGTATCTGACAGGGATGTCAAGTTCACTTCCAACTTTTGGAAGGGGTTGTTTGTAGATTTGGGTACAAAGCTAAACTTCAGCACCGCATACCATCCACAAATAGATGGTCAGACCGAAAGAGTTAATCAGGTGCTTGAAGATATGCTTCGCATGTATGTGATGGACAAACCAACCAAGTGGGAAGATTACTTGCACTTGGTAGAGTTTGCTTATAACAATGGACATCAAGCATCCTTGGGGATGAGTCCGTATGAAGCTTTGTATGGGAGAAGGTGTAGGACACCTGTGACTTGGGATAATCCAGTGAATAGGATTGTGCTTGGGCCAGAATTGCTCAAGGAAATGGAGCAAGAGGTTGTAAGGATCAGGCAGAAGCTGAAAGCAGCATAGGATAGGCAGAAAAGCTATGCAGATAAGCATAGGGTGAATAGAGAGTTTAGTGTTGGGGATCATGTTTACCTCAGAGTGAGGGCAAGGAAGAGTTCCTTGAAACTTGGAAGTTGTGCCAAGTTGTCACCGAGATACTGTGGGCCGGTTGAAGTGCTTGAAAGAATAAGGCCAGTTGCATATAGACTTGCATTGCCTGCTAGCACTAGAGCTCATAATGTTTTTCATGTTTCTTTGCTTAAGAGATATGTACATGATCCTAACCATGTGATAAATTGGGATGTGATTCAGGTGGAACCCGAGGGAGAGTTCCGAATCGAGCCAATGCGCATCCTCGACAGGAAGGTCACAATGCTCCGGAACCAAGCCATAGGTCAGGTAAAGGTGCAATTCCATAGGTCAGGTAAAGGTGCAATGGGAGCACTTCGGACCTGAAGAGGCTACATGGGAGCTGGAGGATGCCATGCGATTGGCACATCCATTTTTGTTCAATTCTGTGGAACACTAAGGCGATACCAGTGTAGCATTTTGTTCAATTTTGTAAGCATTGAGGACAGTGCTATTGAAGGGGGAGGGGAATGTAATGTCCCAGTTTTGACCCCGTTACATTAGATGTATATGATGTATATATTGTAATGATCATGGTGTGGAGCTAAATGCCAAGGCCCCACCATTGATCGGTAATGCTATGTTTTGGATTTAAATTTTTCATCGATTGAATATCGGGGCATGCGGCATATATTGTAGTGGTCACCATGTAAATATGCATCTATAATTAATTGAAATAAACAAAACCAGCTACAGTCACGGAAACTAAATCGAAAGGGGCATGATTTTCCCAAGGATAAGGATGTGGAGGGGAATTTGTCAATCTTGAGCCAAAAAGGGGAAAAACCCATGTGTATTATTCCCTTGTTTTTATTTCCAACCACTCTCATTGAAGAATTACTGCTGGTGGTTGAAGCAGTTAATGATTTTGGGGGCTGGGGTGGCAGGACTGTCAGTCCTCACCCACACGCACACCCTACCCACAATTTTAGCTGTTCATCTCCTCACGCAAACATTCATCTTCACTCCACGAGTTGCTGAGCACCCACGAACTGCAATTCACGTCCTTCCTATTGCTTTCTCATCCACAGACAAAAACGGAGCTGCTTTTCCTCACGCAGGGCCTCCATTGTCTATTCCTTTCTTTGCTGGGTCGGATTGTTTACCCACGCACAGGTATTCTTCTGTTTGGGGCACACATAGCGAGTGGAGAGCCGTGCTCTTGCACCCACATCTGACTGTGAAGGGCCATTCACGTTTTTGGCTGTCTCACAGACTATTTGGGTCGTTTTTCCCTGCTGTAAGTTGTGCTCACTAATAGATTCGGGGTTGTAGTTTTCCCCATGTTGTGAAAGTATTTACTGTTACGTTTGGGGCTGTTGTAAATTCGAGTGAGAGTCATTTTGGCCACGATAGGGCCAAGAATGACTCATAATTCGTTTTCCCTATTTAAGCTGTGACAACTGACTTAATTGCCTGAGTAGAATTGTTGGTCTTCGGACTGTGAGAGGAGCAGGGAGGTTGGATTAGTTTTGCTTGATAAACCTAGTGGCTAGAACCACATAGACAGAGCTGGAGGGCTGGCCTTCTTCTCCATCACCCCTGAATAGCACTGGAAGGGAATGCAGGGCCTGAGGGACTGTGTAGCAGAGAAGGGACTGATTCCTTGTGTTGGGTGTGGATGGGTGTCTTAGAGGTCAGGCTAGTTCTGGTGTAGGTGTCCTTGGCTCTGTAATGAGCTCACCAGCTTAGCAATTTGCATTCTCCAACTCCTTAATGGCCTGATAAACCCAAATCGGTTGGCTTGGCTGTGTGTTTTGTGCATCCCTGGCTATGTGTAAGCCTGCTAGTTCCCTTATTCCTTAGAGAATTATGCCCATCTCAGGGGTGGCAGCGCTACTTAGAGATTAAGGAGCACGCTGACCTATGGTTGGGTGGAACATTGCAGTGACGTAACTGGTTGTGGAGCAAAGCTTTCATAAGATAAGTGATTTTCTCCATTTTACTTCTGAAATCTTAATTTTCACTAATGAAATTGATGAATGATGAACATGTTAAATGAATTAATGCTGGTTCAAATGTATGATGTTTCCACTGTGTATGATAGATGATTGCATCTGTGCATGATAAATGTTCATGTGTGTATGTTGAAGCATTCTGTTTTAGCTATTTTATGCCTTTACATGTTCATGGGCAGTTAGCCCGGTCTGATAAAGCGTGTAGTCACGTCCTCTTCACCGGCCGGAGGCATGGGGACGTTACACTAGATTGTTTTTCAACAAGGGCCTTGTAGGCCAACAACATGTTAAATACTTCGATCTTAAGTTTTATGAAGTAAACCCAAGTGCATCTAGAGTAGTCATCAATGAAAGTTAAGAAATATTTGAAACCAGAAAAGGAAGCAAATGGAAGAGGACCACACAAGTAACTATGCACAAGCTCCAAGGGAACCGAGGCATGCCAAGAGGCATGTTTGTCAAAATTGTCCTGATGATGTTTTTCGATTACACAATCGGAACAAACACCATCCTTGCAAGATACCATCAAAAGACCAGTCACCATATTCTCTTACATAATTGTTGCAATGAGCGGAAATTTAAGTGACGAAATTGCTCATGCCAAAGTTTGCTCAAGTTATCACTATGAGCAACAAAAACTGAAGGAAAAAGTGATCACCCAAAGCTGTTAAATTTGTACAACCTGATAATATCATCAACAGTTTCAGTAGCAAGCATAGTTTGAGAATTTTTAAAATCCTTGATTACAACTTGGTGAGGTGTAAACATCAAAGTTTTACCTTCACCTGAATGAGTAATTTGATAGACTAATAACAAATTGCAGGAAATTTTTGGAACACATAGTACATCACTGAAATGACCATTTTCTATTGGAACTATTCCAGATCCTACAACACTTAGAGATCTATCATCACCAACAAATATTTGTTTGGTGTTACATTCATGGATAGTAGAAAAGATGGCTTGATCCTTAGCCAGATGATAAGAGGCTCTAGAATCAATGAGCCATTCATTTGAAGTAGAAGAAGAAGATGCAGTATAAGAGTAACCAAAAGCACAAAGTGCATGGCCATGAGAGGTAGATTATGAAGACGAATCTAGGCTGATGTGGTGCTTCTTCATTGCTGCTTCCAAGGCTTCCATCTTCTTGAAACACTTAGATTCATTATGATTATCTTTTCCACAAAAATTGCAATGACGCTCAGTTTTCTTTCCTTTTGGCTTGGACCCTTTATCATTTTTTAAATAAGGAGCTCATTGAGAGGGTTTGGGACCTTTGTTTGGCTTATTATTGCGAAAATTATGTTTCTTGGGAGGCTTGGGCTTTTGTTTCTGTTGGGACAATAAGGCTTTCCCAGATGTATCTGCATTGTTAATTATTCCAAGATGAATGAGCTGAGCTTACTCTCGAATTAACAAATCACAAAAGGATTTAAGAGTAGGCTCTTGATAGCTAGCTGCATTCAAGGATTCTTTCATGGAGTAAAATGTAGATACAAAAACAAAATATGCAGGTCCAAGTTTGGAAATAATATGATAAATACATTGTTTGTCTTCATTCTAAATCTTGCATTCTTCACATAAGAGTCTAAGATTTTTATACTTAGATAACTAATCTTGAATGCATGAAAAAGCACTTGGATTCAAAGAAATCAACTAATTCTCAATTTGATGACCTCGAATTTCATTGTGTTTACCAAACACAGATTCCAACTTTTCCCAAGCTTTATCATATTCATCAATTATAGATATATGGAATCGCAAATGAGTAGAGATTGACATCCCAATCAATCCATGAGCTTCATCACATCTATTTGCCCATTTTATTTTCTTATCATCATCAATGGGTTCTGTTTCTTTCCCTGAGGTAATTCTAAAAAGTCCCCTACTTCGTAGAACATCTTCCATATGAGATTTCCATGAGAAATAGTTAGAATTGGTAATAGAATATCACAAGGGGCAACTATACTATAAAATAATGGTTGAAAAAATAGAAACTAACTGTCTGGATGCAAAGATCTCGAAAAATTAGGCTATTTAAAAAAAAAACGGCACAAAAAACTGATTCTGGATAATTAAGTTATGCTTGATCAAAGAAAATGTGGAAGATGTCCTCAATAGTGACGTGGTATATATTAACTTGACCAACTAAAAAAAATAACCCCTTTCTTCCCAAGATGAACCTTTGGAAATCACTTAAAAGAAAGTTGTTTTTTAAGTGAATCACTTTTGTAAAATAAGTGATGTTTACTTTTACAATAATGTTACTTTTAAATAGTGCGGCAATAAATTAAAAGACTTAAGTGACTCAGTTTTTATCTTATTTTTACTTAAGTGAGATGCACTTTTACAATAAAGTAACTTGAAAATAGAAATTGCATGCACTAAAAAGTAACTTAAAAATAGAAATTGCATGCATTAAAAAGTAATTCAATAAGACTCAAACTCAAGACCTATTAAGGAATAAACCAAATTTGAACCAAGTGAGCTAAGTTTAAAAGGTACGTAAAAGAATGGAAAGAGGAATGCATTTTTTTTTTTTTAACTCTTCTCTCTCATTCTCCGTGCTTGCCTTTTTTTTCTGCAAATCACAAAAAAAAATGAAAGCGAAAAAAGAAAAAAAAATTCCACGCTATGGGTGGGGTTAGATCTTGGTCAGCTTACTCGGAAAGTCTACGTTTTCAAGTTTCCTCGTTGTTTCTAATTCACCATTATCGTACAAGGTGCACGGCAAAGAGCATACGTAGCTGAGAAGACAAGAAAAGAAACTTTCCCTTTCTGTTTCTGATTCGCGCGATCGTGCAAGGTGCACGGAAAAAAGAATACGCAGCCAGGGAAGGCAATAGTATGAGACTAAAACAATAAATATCTAATAATAAAACTGATAAAATATGAGAGATTTAAAAAAAACTAAAACAAATCCATCACTGTAACATTATACCTTCAGATTTGCCGAAATAGGTGTTTCTGGATCAAACAGAAACGATTTTTTATGAAACAAAAATTATTTCTCAATGGAAACGATGCTCCGAATGCAATGGAATATCTCCCATAGGCCACAACTACACAAAAACTCCAAAACCAGAAACCCTTTCAAAGTTTCGGCAACAGCGGTTCCAGATCTTGATCAAAACTGAAAGTGACTCTTCATAAACGCTCTGATACCATGTTCGAGTACACAGGGTACTCACAAAAGATCAAACACCTAGAGCAACCACTTCACACAAGGAGATCACAGATCAATACACCGATGTTTGTCACGTGGTTAAAACCCTCAAGAGGGAAACACTCCACGGCCCCAGCCAAATAGCCACTTGGAGCAATTTATTATGCAAAAGAAAGAAAATTACATATGAGCTTCTCATAATCGATCAACTAGCCAAGGACCCTCCATGCTCTTTAAATAGAGATCATGGACCAATCGGGTGTTAAGCCACGGATCAATGGTAGGTATGATCTAAGAGAAGTTGAACAGTCAGATCGCTTTATGTCTAGAACATATCTTGATCATCGGATTAAAATATTTGCAAATGCATACTAAAGAAACACACTTTACCTAATGGATATATTACACAAGTTGATCTTAACTAACTCCTAAGTGTCTACATATCCTAACAGTGATTATATACCTAGTTACAATGATCACATACATTCATGAACCAGTTGTAGGCTTTGATTCACACACCCAAGAATGCTTTATGGCATTTTGTACATGTATCATACCGATGTTAAGGAACGACATAGTGGATCTTCAACGCTAGCATGCTAAGAACTATCTATCCCCCCCGAGGGGTTAAGGCTTCCATCCATTTTGTAGTTTGCACTCCCCGTTTCACAATCTTATGTAAGATATTTTCCAAGTTGAAACTTTAGCTTACCAAGGACGCCAAATGGCGGTGTTTGGTTGACATGCTTATCTTCGAGAGGACAAGTGGCGAAAAAGTTACACCATTTCTTATTAAGGGAATCATTTTCTAGATTTTCTCCAACGAAAAATTGCAACGTGAGCTTAATTAAGTATATGTTTTGTTATGCTATATATATCCAAATTCTTTTATAAATGGTATAACAAAATACATTTATATATAGAGAGAGAGAGGATCTTTTAGTGCCTTATATAAATATTATCTTTGTAATAATATGATTTCTTTTAATTATAAGAAATATCATTTAAAGGCAATTAAAAAATATTTTAATACGATCCACTTATAAATTTATTTTAATAAGTGAGAGTCTACATTCTCTGTATCTTGGTACTTTGATTATATCAATACTAACTTGCTTAACATACAAGAATTTTGTAATGTAGATTTTAATAGGAGGGTTAACTTATCATGCTCTGACAAAGGTATGGCCCCATTGTTTTCTTAGTTCATTGATTCTTAAATCAACTTGAGATTATCAAAGAGTGTTTAGTTAGTAGAAACACAACTCTCCATACTCTTAGCATTCACAAGTACCAAGATGACACATGTCACCTTTCATTGAGTTCCCAAGGCTTTACTTGCCTGATCATCCTTTTACCCTCCAAGTGGATTCGTCCCCAATCATCATTTTAGTCGCACACATTTTCAATCTCCTAGCAATATTAATTCCATATACAATTTGGTGACACTAGGATAACACTTACAATGCTTCTTACTTACACTTCACATTTTCCTGGCTGTGTTCTCAGGGGATGTTACATGTTACTAATTCAGCCACAAATTCATAGGAAGGGGGGTGGGCTTGTCCCATCCCGGAGGAGGTTCCACCACCGTAATTCATCCATGTCTCGGGAGTCGACATGGCCACTTCCTAGTTCATATTGCTATGTTAAGTCTTTTTGCTACAAACTGTTATTATTTCTTTTGTTAAGTTTTTTGTAGAATGGTAGATCCTATAGATTAATAAGCGATTTAAGGTTTTCTTGGACTTTAGAATGCCAGAAGTTCATGTAATTTTAAATGACTCGAGTAGTGGTTTCACCACCTGAAACTACCTCAGACTCTTTACCGATATGTAACTTTTGATTTTCCAGAATAACAAAATGTGTAAAAACAATAAAAACTTTTATAAATTAATTTTTAATAACAATATGCATTATGTACTTTTAAATTTATACCATTTAAATTTTAAAGAAATACTAATACAAAACTATATCTTTTCAAAAATTTGAGATTTTTAAATCCATATTAATACAAAACTATATCTTTTCAAAAATTTGAGATTTTTAAAAGTATATATTTTTATTTAAAAGAAAAACATAACTTCAATGTCAATTTTTCAATATGATAAAATAATTTAATGGGGTGTTTCCATGCATTTATGTGATATGGCATTTAATATAAACTTGGAAAAGCACAATTCTTATAAATATGGTAGGGTTGTTTATTTTTTTTTGCACTTATAATTATTAATATCATAAGTTATTGTTTTATTATAATTATTTTTAATTATTATTTTAAATATAGGTATAAAATATCAAATATATAATTAAGTTAATAAACTTTTTTATTTGAGATTTGGGGTGGACTATGGCTTATGATACAATAAAAAAAAGAATATAAAAATAAATGATACTTGATAAATAGATAAGAAAAATAATGTTTATGATAACATGTAGCTATACATGGATAACTGAGAATTAAACCTTTTAACTACCATTTGATTCCTATAACCTTAATCTAACTACAAACTATGTAAATCTGTAGACACAATACTTTGGACCATACACCATAAAAGTCCACATATAAATTAACACAAAAAAATTCACAAACAAACAAGATAAATATCCCCTCCAATTTCACATTACCATATTTGACAGCTAAAATATCACGGCACCTGCAGGACATAGTCTTAGGCTGACCTGCTTTTCAACTTAATATGCCGTAGAATGGCACACGTACAATCATTTGGAAAGAGACAAGGGAACCTAATTTCAACTAATTGGACCAACTCTTTGTTGAAACTTGAAAGCAATCGAGCTAGCTTTGTCAAAGATGCTTTCCCGTACTTACAAGTTATTAATCACAGTTGACGAGGAAGTCGTGAGAGACTTGGCTGTATTTAAATGCATATATTCATTGTATAGCTGCAAGAACATAAATAATGAGCTACTCTCAGTATCGGAAGGCCTGCATGGCTCCAGCGTTTTCAATCCACCCGGTATATATCATCGGGAGCACGACTCGACTTCATATGGCTCCAACATTGGGTCGTTTAAGCCTTTTCAATCAAAATACAGTGTTTTCAGCGCGTAAGCTCCACTTATAAGAAAGCGCCCGCCCATAAGTAAACAAATCGATAACAATCTACTCAGAAGGAAGGTTGTGTTGTATTTTATTATAATTTTCCGATATCATGTGATGTGACCATTACCACATCAAAATATCAAGAAGTCTAACAAAATCTTTGAAATATGTTGTAAATATTGTTGCTTGATTGTCCACTGTACCTTGCTTAGTGGCATCGTTACATGCCATCCATCCAACATCCGTGGAAAAGTGGCATCGATCAAGAATCCACTCATGCACCATGAACGGCAGCGTAAATTCGAGATAGCTTTCTAGATTTTTCGAGTATATATTTACCTCTTAATCACCCCCCTATGGTTAAATTTATGGGCTTTACGTACTATTTCTTCGCATTTAAAGCTATCATCGTTTACTCCACTAGCTGTCCAACATTTAAAAATAGGCCGGTTGTTTCATAATCAATAAATCATTTTTTAAATTATGATGTTTTTATTTAGTTGTTTAATAATTATTAATAAAGCATTTTTTAATTTCTGAGGTTTTTATTTTTATTCATGTTTTATATTGTTGAGGGCTAGGGCTATCCTTCGCTCAATATCTCTCGCTGTATATAAAATCGACCAAAGCATCAGGAATGTTCATCTAAGAAGATATTTATCGTACCTTTGTTTGAAGATATTTATCATATAAATATCTGTTTTTCAACTGCTCTTAATTAATTGCCACGAAAAGACGTTATGATATCGTTTTTATGTTTATGTGTTTTTTTTAAATGTAAGTTAAATATTTGGAAGGTTCGTTGAGATTTATACATCAAAATCAACTGATTGAGTTTCGTGATAAATAATTAAATTAAGAAAAATATATATATGAAATTACTATATACGAAATCAAAGTTTGATTATGTTTATTTATTTTTATTTTTTTTATTATTTCAATTTTTATTATTCTGATCATATAAAATGGTAGATGAAAAACATTTCTAACTTTATCAAGTTTTCTAATTTAATTATTAAAAGAAATTATTTTTGGTAATATTATAATTTATATTTTTGTAATTAAATAAATTATTTTTCATAATATTATAATTTATATCTTTTTAATTTATATTGGTTGTATAAACATTATTATTTAGTTTCTAAAAAATATTTAAATAATATGTTTGTGTTACTTTAGGTTATATATATGTATATGTATTTTTGTTTTTATATAATACTTTAATGCTAAAACAATTACCAGCCAAGTTATTATCTTCAACGATTCCAATTTGACCATGTTTTACCTAGCAACTCTAAAATCTGGCTAAGATTTTGTTAGGTAATAAGTTATTCTTAAGAAGTGGTTAAAATCCAATCACAAGACTTGCATTCATGGGATTGGTATGATAAATTTTGATATCATCACGGACTAAGAGTCAAACTTTGACTATTAACTTTTAACACTAATTTTAAAATTTGTGATCTATGTAAGTTCTTTAAGAAATTTATGAGATTAAGTTATAAATTAAATATAATATTAAATAAAGACAATATTGAAGATTTTTATCATAATTTTACCACAACCCTTTCTACTTCTATTAAAAAATTCAAATATGTGTGTGAAAGGAAATATAATGATCAAGCCTTACATGATTGTGAGAGAAACCATGCTAGAAAATTCCGTTAGGGAAACCCTAGTTAAAAGGAAAAAATTGTACTATATAAACATAAAGCAAGAAAAGATTTTGCATCTTTTTAAGCTAAACCCTAAGAAATTTTGGAGGCAAATTCTAAGTGGTAAACTAAAGCAGGTTATATGATTCCCTTAAAGGATTTGAATTTCTTCCATAAAAGTATGGATCAATCTCACGAGGTCATGGAGAACAATCAAACCTTTTCTACAAAGGAAAAAGTTTTTTCCTTAGAAGACATAAATACTAAAAGTTGGTGGTATATCCTCATCCCTCACATCCACAAGCTCTTCAATTTAGAAGTGAACCAAAGTTTCACTAAATCATCGACACGACACCTCATTATATCTATTTTTAAAAGTAAAGATAAAATCAATATGTGTTATGATTAGCCCCATTTTAGCAAAGTTATATGGAATTATTCTGGAAAAGAATATCAACATTTGGATGAAAAATCATGGAAAAAGAGCCATGATACATACAGAATTTAGCATCTAACATTCAACATTTGATCACCTTGTTATCTCAATAACATTGTTAAGGAGTATCACAATAATAAAACTAATCAATTATGTTTATTTGTTTACATTAGAAAAACATTTGTTGTAGTGCCTAGAACTAACATTTGCAATAGATTATAAGAGCTAAAAGAGCCTTTTGAGTTGAGACTAGTTATTCTAAGGTTGAATGAGAATATTATTTCCTAGTTTATAATCTCTAAGGGATGGTTAGAAAAAAAATTAATATAGGAGTCAAGAAACATTGTTCCCTATCTTCTAACCTTTTTGGTATATACATTAACAAGTTAAAGGGTTGCTTGGAAGAACTAGGTTATGTTAAGAGGACTCTAGTGAACATAATCATAATCCTTCTTCATTATGTAGATGATATCATTCTTATAATGTGTCCCTATGGTCTTCATGAGCAACTAAAATTAGTTGAATATGTTTTCTTTAGAATGGGCATGAATATTAAATTTGATAAAACAAGGGATACAATAACCAAATACAAAATATTATCGATGGTAATTTCGTGTATGAGAACAACAAATTGGATGAAGTGACTTCATACAAATATATAGGAATGGATCTTCACCACATGCTTAATTAGAACTATAGAATTAAGAAAATGATTAATGCAGGCTGGAAATATTATTGTGGACTTGAAAATAGTTGTAGTTTAGTAGAAATTTGGCTTTGGGATAAGAATAATATTCTCTTTGAGACTCTCATCATGTTGAGAAAAGTGTTTTCATTTATGTTAAAGTGCACTAATGATGATGAAGAGTTATTATTGGTATAAGAAGTGATGTTGCATTTAAATGACAATACTCAAGATGAAAAAAGTGTACCTACACCAATTTTAGTATGAGCAAGTACATGAATTATAGTACCAACACCTACAAGATTCCAGTACTGATGAAATAGGTACCGAAATTCCAAAACGTGATTTCATGCTTTCACTCCTGAAATCCTTCAATCACATACACAATATCATTCATAAAGTTGTTGGGGTGACCAAATGAACACTACCAGAACATATGAAATTTTTAACCATTATTAAACAACCTAACATCATTCATATGTCGGCCTTCCTTGTAATTGACAAAAAAAAACGTATCAAATTGAAAGGACTCATCTCCATGTCATCTTTGTAAAAGGGGGATTCAAGAGTACACACACACACACACACACACACACACACACACACACACACACACACACACACACACACACACACACACACACACACACAGAGAGAGAGTTCACCCCATTTGTGTGAGTGTAGTTGTGGGAGAAAATAGAAGATATAAGTGAAGGATAAAGATAAACATGAAGAGTGCAAGTAAAGTTCAAGGAAGATTTGAATCTTAATTGAGGGTAGTTATGGGTCAAAAGTCACGGGTGACAATTTTTTGTTACAAAATTATAGAGTGGTGAAATTTAAGGAAATATCCATTGTTTGAAATCTCTAAGCAAAGAAAGAAACAAGTGGTGGCTACAAAATTGATTGAGAGTGGAAGATATATGAATAACAAATACAAGATTGATTGACAGTGACAATCACAAGAATATAAATATTTTTTTACTCAAATGAAGAAAAGCCAAAATACTATGTGACAAAGGATTGGTGTCCTCATCTGTTTGATAGGTAACTTTGAGTTGTTGCTTAAGAGGATTGGTGTCGTCGTCCATTTGACAGGTTAGTGCATACATAATTGAGTTGGTTCTCAAGAGTATGGATGTCCTCATCCCTTGAACATGTTTTTTCATGATGAGTTGGTGCTCATAAGAGGGATGGGTGTCTATAAAATAGGTGAGTGGGTGCTTACATTATTGGAGATTGGTGTCTCTTGCAAATAATTGTAATTTATGTTTCTATCAATTTATTAAATTGAGTTACAATATAATAATTCTATGTATTGTTCTTTATGTTATGACTGCTTAAGGTTGATAATGTTACATGATTAATGAAGTAAAATAAGGTAAAATGTATGATATTGATTCATCCATGCCCCCTCTCTGTATCACTATGGGTTCCAACAATTGGTATCAGAGTAGGTTTCCATTAGACAATTTGACCATTGGAAGGTAGATCACATAGAATACTCATGAATTTCCAATGGGTAGACACTAACAAAGAACCCTTGTTCAATGGAATAGACTATGTACCATGGAGCATAAGAATGGAGCCATGTTTATAAGATCTCGAGCTTGACATTTGGAGTGTAATTCAAAATGGTTACACAACTCCAAAGAATAGACCAAAAGATTTAACAAAAGAGAAGCTACACAAATACAATGCAAAGGTAATGAATGCAATTTTGAATGGCTTATTATATTTCGAGAAGAAAAAAGTGGGATAGTGTAAGTTAGCTAAAAATCTCTAGGGAAAGATACAAGGTCTATACACAAAGGAACATCTCCTTGTGACCACATAGTGGTGAAATTTTATGAAATCTCCATTGTTTGAAATATCTAACCATAGAAACAAAGAAGTGGTAGCTACAATAATGTTTGAGAGTGGAAGCTATAGGAATAGAAGATATGTGATTAATTGAGAGTGATTATAACCACAAGAATAACAACGTTCTTGTACTCAAATGAAGAAAATCCAGAATACTATGTGTAAGAAGATCGGTGTCCTCATCCATTTGACAATTTGGTTCCTGCTGAATTGAGTTGGAGTGCAAAAGGGTTGATGTCTTCATCCATTTGATAGGTTAGTTCCTGCAGAATTGAGTTGGTGCTCAAGAGCATTGGTGTCCTCATCCATTTCACAACTTGATGCTTACATAATTGATTTGGTGCTCAATATGATTGAAGTCCTCATCCCTTGAACAAGTTGGTGCTCATAAGAGGGATTGGTGTTCTTGTCATATTGGTGTCTAGAAAATATGTGAGTGGGTGCTCACACTATTGGAGATTGGTATCTAAACTACAAATCATTATAATCTATGTTTTTGTCAATTTATTAAATTTTGTTTCAATATGAAGATTCTATGTATTTTTCTTGAATTTATGAATTTTTAAGGTTGATAATGTTACATGATTAATGAAGTAAAATCAATTAAAAGTGTATGATGTTGATTCACCCTCCCACTCTATGTATCGCTACGAGTTCCAACACGTCACTCCTATGATCTTATATGGATATAAGTATGGGGATCCAACATCTCTAGAGAATTATGGATAAGGATGGAGAAAATAAAGGAGCATTTTATAACATATATGATCTAAAAATTAAAGGCAACACACCCTATCCCATGATCCTCAAAGAAACGAATCTCTCACCCATTAAGTGCATGTATATTACTATGTATCTAATGTACACGAACAAGATACACAATGTAGGAGACAAGAGACTCTGTGATATTGGTTCAAACTCTAGTGAAAAGCAACTTCGACTTAAGAAAGGTTGGAAGAAAGATGTCATGTACTGAGTAAATCATTTGGGAGTTGAGGAAGAGGTCACTCTATAGAACAATGATAATACTAAAGTATTACTACATTTAAATTTAAGAAGAAGTTGTGGTGCAATATGAATTACTGTGTAAATTGAACCCAAGAGATAGAACAATTGCACTCACGAAATTGCTAATCAAACATGCAAAATTAACACCAAAGGAGATTCAAATTGGAACATAACACTTTAATATGTATTGAATAAGTCTACAATAGCCAACACTGTGAAGTAATAGGTTTTTTTAATATATAATTACATGATAGGTTCGAATGCATAAGGATTCCATTCAAAATAGTCAAAAAGCAGGCTTACCAAAACTAGTCAAATCCCCCACATGTGCATAAGGGTCAGTGCAAGAAGATGAGGGACCTTTAAGATGCAATCCTAGTTTTCAAAAACAACATCATGTTACCAAAAAATACATCAACCCGATCCTGACATAGCACTTGGTATGGTTCAACCCGAGCCTGACATGTCATGGAACATGTCGGATAGGAAGACAAATCGCGTACGCGTTATATAACTACAAAACGCGCTCACGATATGTAGTTATAAAACGTGTACACGATTTGTAAATAATAATAAAAAAAATTAAATACACAGTCAACACACATACAAGTGGCCTTATAATTTGAGGCCTAAGGGTATTAATACTGTGAAAGGCTTAACCAGAGCCAAGCCAACACACAAGTGGCCTTATAATTTGAGGCCTAAGGGTATTAATACTGTGAAAGGCTTAACCAGAGCCAAGCCAACACACAAGTGGCCTTATAATTTGAGGCCTAAGGGTATTAATACTGTGAAAGGCTTAACCAGAGCCAAGCCAACACACAAGAAGCCTTATAATTTGAGACTTAAAGGTAAATCTTAATAGTAAGAACAACAATTAAAAACTATTAACCTGATAGCACAATTCACAGATGGAATCTCCTTTTTTCTGGGACCAACGCTCTAGGCATCTCCTATGAGCATACTGTGAGAATTCAATAATAAACACTCAATAACGATAAATCTTTCAATTCACCAGAGACAACATATCCAAACTACTTTAATCTATCTCCTAAACCCTAAACCTCATACCTTCAATTCACCAGAGACAACATATCCAAACTACTTTAATCTATCTCCTAAGCCCTAAACCTCATACCTTCAAAGTGCCAAAACAGGCACAGGGATTTTCCATATTTTCTTTACTGTCCTCTTCTTGACAAATACGGCATTCAGTTAATGTAGCATCTCCACTCTCCATGAGTGATTTATGTTTAAAAACAAAATGACCAAAATTAATAGGAACTCAAGTAAAATCTTTTAAAAAGAAAACAATTACCATTATCAAAGGAAGAATGCGTATCAAGGAAAAAGATACTTCTCAAACATAAGCAAAATTACCTCAGTCTTCACTAATACATCTTCACGGAATCAAAATATCGCAAATCTTACTAACCTAAACCTGAGAGAGTTTTTTTGGGTGCTTTTCAGGACCCAGACCTGCCACTTCCTTTGGTTCATCCTTCAACCGAGTAGCATGACCGCCTGAGGTAAAGTGGCAATAAATGTTGTACTTTTTTTAAATGGTTGCACACAATCCAAAAAAAATTTGCCGCTGAATTTAACCGCGAAGGGCGGGATAACTCCCGGCGAAGAACTCCCTCCAAAAGATGTCGTCACAGATCCACGAGAACATGACAAGGACATGAAAGAAACATGTGTATTATTTTATTAATTAAACAATGCAAATTAAGAATGTAATTGTCACATGATAGAAACTAAATTTTATGATGGTTAAATATTAATAGTTAAATTATGCCTTGTGCTACTTACTGAATATATAGGGATATGAAAGGTTATTAAAAAGATTATTAGATATGATTTAAGATTGATTTTAAAATTAACAAAAGTACAAGTAAAAGAATATTCAAACTACTCATAAATCTATCCTTCGAGGACAAGAAAGCATTAAAAATTTAATGCATGTACATAAAAACATAAATAAATAAACAACAAACCATTGGCCTCCCATGTTAACAAAAATATTTAAATAGATTGCATTACATTGTAAACCTTTCTCAAGGTATTGGCAATAGATATCGACTTAAAGTCTCATTTACAATTTTTGGTTATGTGTCGGGTTATCACCTTAAACCCTTGGGGTATCGATCTTTAGACTGGAGATGGATGGTGGAAATGTTTGAAAATAAGATTAAAAAATGGTCATACCGGCTACTATCTCTAGGAGGCAGAGTTGTTCTTATTAAATCAGCTCTCACTGGACATGCTATGTATTGGTTTGCCCTGGCCAGATGTCCTAAATCTATTCTGAATATGCTGATGAAAGTTATCTTTTCTTTCCTATGGGGGAGCATTAATGGGCATCAGAAATATCACCTGGCTAGTTGGGAAGTGATTTCAGCCCCTATTGAATGCGGTGGCTGGGATATAAAGAACTTCGAATGGTTTGGGATCTCGCTTAGGCTGAAGAATATGTGCCTGCTACTTAAGGGGAATGGCATTTAGAGCCGGATTATAACATTTAAGTACATCAAAAACAAACCTTTGGAGGATTGGATTAGATCCCAGAAGTTCATTGTCAATGGAACTTCATTTTTTGGAATGGTTTTATAAGGATAGTGTCATGGATTACTTGTAAGCTTAGCTAGAAGGTTGGAAATGGTCTGAAAATCCGCTTGGGAGTTGATCTGATTGATGGTCTTGACTCTTCATATCATTTACGAGAGGACCTTCGGGATTATTTGACTGACTATGGGATTTCAAACGTGGCACATGCTCAAAACTTGGAAGGTCATACTAATGGTTTAAATTGCTGGTATTTGGTGACATACCTCAGCTTGGGAGGTGTTTGGCCCCTGATCAATGGTCGTCTTTTGTCAATGGCCTATCACATGGCTGCATTAAGACTGGAAATCATGAGGATTCCTTGCTCTGGATGTTTGATAAAAAAATTTGGTATGGTCTCAGCCAGAAAAGCTTACGAGCTCATAGTATCTGAGCACTTGCCTCTGACAAAAGATGGGTTTCTCCCGAGGGTTTGGGGCTTCAATATACCACAAAAATTGAAGTGCTTTATTTGGCTGGCTATCAATAGGAAAATAAATACTTGGGATAACCTGCACAAGAGGGGTTGGATTGGCCCTGACAGATGTTGTCTTTGCAAAATTGAAGCTGAAACTGTTGACCACATTTTTGTTGGCTGCTCCTTTGTGAAAAAGGTCATTCATAGCTTGGGAAGTATGTTTGATGTCCATTTACTTTGGTCTGATTCATCTCTTTTAGAAAACCTGTCCACCTGGGTTTCAAAGGGTGGGAAGCTTATGTATCTGCCCTTCTTTTTTATCTGGAATCTTTGGAAGATAAGGAATAGCTATATTTTTGAAGATAAGGAACCTATAATCTCCAGACTTTGTCATTTGATCATGTTAGATGTTTCTTCACATCACGTGCCACAAGCAAATAGATCCAAATTTAGGATCGTTGGTGTTCCTCCTGCAAAAAAAATTCCTATGGTGTTTTTTGATGGAGTTGCGACAGATTCTATAGGACGAGCAGATGTTTGTATTTGGTTAAATGATCAGCATTCTCTCTCTATAAAATTAGGCTGTGGGCATAGCACTAATACTAGAGCCGATATATTAGCGCTCTGGGCATCATTACACATCCCCAAAGATATTGGGTCGCCATACTTACATATCTTTGGCGATTCCTCTGTGATTATAAATTGGGCAAGGAATGAATCCACACTTGCTATGGTGAACTTAGAGGCCTGGTGCATAAATACCAGGAAACTCATATCTTTGTTCACCTTTGTGGATTTCAGTCATGTCTTTAAAGAACATAACAAGAGGGCAGACACACTATCCAAGGAAGGGCTTACTATGGTTGTAGGCTTACAAAGAGAGGAAGGCCATGCACCTTACTTTGAAATGGTCATACTAATGAAATGGTTAGTAAGGCTTAAAACATTGTAAGCTAAAGGCAATCCACTTAGCTTGTGCATTAAGGCACTTAGCCTATGTAGGAAGGCACTTAGCCTGTGTAGGAAGGCCGTTCAAGGCTGTGCAGGAAGGGACGAAGACAGTTAGGTGCATGAAAGGCTGTTAGGCGGTTTGATGGTGATGAATGATGATGATGATGGTGATCAGGATGATGATGATGAAGGTGATGTTCATGGTGAGGATGATGATGATGTTCATGATGTTGATGGTGATGATGATGATGATGATGTTCATGATGTTGATGGTGATGATGATGAGGAGGATGATGATGATGATGTTCATGATGTTGATGTTGATGGTGATGGTGAGGATGATGATGATGATGTTCATGATGTTGATGGTGATGATGATGATGTTCACGATGTTGATGGTGATGATGATGATCATGTTAATGATGATGATGATGATGTTCAAGGTGATGATGATGATGAGGATGAGGATGACGATGAGGAAGGTGATGATGATGTTCATGATGTTGATGATGATGATGAGGAGGAGGAGGATGACGATGATGATGAAGGCGATGATGATGATGAGGATGATGATGATGATTTCATGATGTTGATGGTGATGAGGATGATGATGATGTTCATGATGAGGATGATGATGACGATGTTGACGGTGATGATGATGATGATGTTCACGATGTTGACGGTGATGATGAATGATGATGAATGATGATGATGAGGATGACGATGAGGATGATGATGATGATGTTCATGATGTTGATGGTGATGATGATGATGAGGATGATGATGATGTTCATGATGTTGATGATGAGGATGATGATGAGGATGAGGATGATGATGAGGATGATGATGATGTTGATGGTGATGATGATGAGAATGATGATGATGACGTTCGCGATGTTGATGGTGATGATGAATGATGAGGATGATGATGATGATGATGATGTTGATGAGGATGATGATGAGGATGAGCATGATGATGATGATGTTCATGATGTTGATGGTGATGATGATGAGGATGATGATGATGATGATGTTCATGATGTTGATGGTGATGGTGATGGTGAGGATGATGATGATGATGTACATGATGTTGATGATGATGATGATGTTCACGATGTTGATGGTGATGATGATGATCATGTTGATGATGATGAGGATGAGCATGATGATGATGATGATGATGTTCGTGATGTTGATGGTGATGATGATGAGGAGGATGATGATGATGATGTTCATGATGTGGAT
>LPNX011113832.1:231950-242597 GCA_001517045.1 Pseudotsuga menziesii | reverse complement strand
ATACCTGAAAAAATGTGATGATGACATCATCATCACATTTTTTCAGGTATTTCTTGTTTTTGGGGTAGCGGGGTCCGTCAAAAGTATCCAGTGTGGGTACTCGTTGGATGTAGAATCAAATTCCACATCCAACGAGCTCTCCTGATCGAAATTTGAGTAAAAACACAAGGAGATATGTTGAAAATACGAACACAAAAAGTAGTTTTTTTCTTTCTTCCTCCAAAATTGATCAATATTATTTTATTATTTTAACTATTATGTTATTATTTTCCTTAGGAGGCCCATTTTAGACCCCAAAATTCCTCTAATGACTGTCAGCCCCAAGGTCTTCAATCCAAACCGCCCAAAAAAGGTACGAATCCTAACCATGCAAAATAAAGAGCTGAAGTCGAACATGGAGGAAGCCGTTTGATTACCGGTCAATAATGGGAACCGTTAACAAACACGAGGGAAACCACCATTAATGAAAATGGTTCCCAAGGTACCCAGTACATTCTAACAAGTGTGATTACAAGGACTTGAAGTCGAACACTTGAAGAATCCATCGAGTAGGAGACATTAAGGTATCCCCACTACTCAATAGCGAGGGAAATTGCCATTGAGGACAACAATTCCCAAGGTACGGTCATAAAACTCTAAATCTCATCCCCAGAGCAAGAGGTGTTGCAATCAATAGGAAGAGATCCGTTGGAAGGAAGGCATTAAAGCATCCTTCATCATCCAACACGAGGTAAGTCAAAGACTAATTGGATCTGGAAATGGTACTGAATTTCACAAAAAGGACTGCTGAAGACATGATGTAATGAACTGATACCAGGGAATGGCTAACACAAAAGGTCAAGGCAACTGTAGAATGGCCGACAAAGGTTTAATCCTTGAACAGTGAGCATGACACAAAAGTGACTTAGGCAGCTTTTGACATGAAATAAGACCAACGACACAAATTTGCAATGTAGGAGACATTGACATATTCCCCATATAATTGGAAAAGAGACCAACTGGAGGAGTAAGAAAACTCTGAATCAGGATAAGGTCAAAAGACTAAGACCCAACTGTTGATAGACTCAAAACTGGTGCTTTGTTCAAGGAAACAAGACTTGCTGCCATGATGTAAAAAGACATGGAAATAAACCTTCCCCTTCCCCTCTTTCTTGTAAAGGTTTAACGAGTCCAAGAAAGCAAACTTGGGACCATCTTCATTTTTTGACAAGCTCGAAGAAAAGAAAGAAGAATGCTTGATAAGGCACTAATTCGTGGATTTTACGAGCCCGAACTAGTATATGCTCGATGGTGTTTTCATAGTTTAGATAGTCTGAAAACTCCAAAGAAGACTCCAGGGGGGTCCTTTTTCGTACAATTTAGTCTCCTGAGGCCGAAAAAGTATAAAACAAACCAAAGAAGAACTCTCTTAACTTTCGAAGAAGAAAAGGCGCACCTTTTTCGTACTTACTCAGGAAGGTCCGAAAAAGGTTAAATTACCACCTACCCAACGCTCCTTCAAAACCAGCATATAAAGCCTGAGTTTTACGAGTGTGAAGGAAGGAAAGATCACTCGGAAAGATCCATTTGATTACGAGAAATGGAGCTTACAACAATAAACTTGATTCTTTGTTCTTTAGGGTTTAACGAGCATGACAAAGACATAAAGTACACTCAGAATCTTTTTCATGTTTTGGTCCAGAGCACGAAAAAGAGAAAACTAAGCTCATACCGGGGGTTCCTTTTCCGTAAATTTAGTCCCTTAGGTCCGGAAAAGAGATAAACCTATGCCTGAGAATACTCTTCTCAATTCAGTAGAAAAGAGAGGGATCCTTTCTCGTATTATTCCACATGGTCCGAGAAAGAGATAACCTACCACCAATGTGGATGCCCATTCACATATTCTTAACGAGCCTGAATGAACAAGTTTACTTGGCAGTCAAGTCTATTTTAAGGAGTCAGACTTGGGCCTGAAGAAACTCAAAATCTTTCCCGTAAAGTTTTAACGAGTCCGGAAAAGTCAACTCACAGCCTCCTTACTGTTTTTAACGAGCTCGAAGGAGAGCAGAAAGAATGCTCTAAATGTGAGGAGACGAGTGTCATAGGTAGGCGAAACTAGTTCCAAGCGCAAGGAACAAACCTATGCATAATGCAAGGAAAGTGAGCAAGATGAGGACACTTGGGGAACGTCTCATCAGGGTAAAGGATGTCAAGTTGCAAAGGCAAAATAATAGAAGGCTAGGCGGCAATGAGAACAAAGATGAGGGCTTATACAACGAGCTAAAAGCATGGAAGCCGGCATCAGGCTCATAAGCGCGAGCAGGGCATATGCAAATGCAATTACAGCTTGAACAACAAGGTGAGGCCCATAAACAGTTGTGAATCCAACTAATAATCCTGTCTCTAAGAAACAACAACATCAGAAGAAACGATCTGATGCGGGTCACTTTGGCAGAAACACTTGTGACTTTGCTATCTTCTACAAAAGGAAAAGTCAAGGTAGAATCAACCGAAGAAGATTCTATAGGACCAAGGCTCGAGGGTTTATAATCAATAAGATCAACCTCAGAAGAGAAGCGAAAATCAACAAGGGAGATAGATTCTGCAGGAACAAACTCAATATCACAGGAGCTGAGAAATTCATAAGAAAAAATCAAACTCACCAGGATCACTGACTTGCTTTTCAAATGAAGAATCAAAAGACTCAACAAAAACCAACATAAGAAAAAGGGAAGGCTTACTAAGCAAATCAGGGTTAGACTTAATCACAACTGAAAAAGAAGGTCAGACTGTATCAAAGACTCCAGGAAGACTTCATCCGAAGGGAGGAAGTCATCCGAGATAGGACACATATCTGAACTTTCAACTGGATGGACAGAGTGGAGAGAAGGCTCTACAATCTGTATATGATGACTCACCCGATCAACTGCTGGGACCAAGTCCCGAGAAGATAAGCATGAAAACAGAGGTTGCCTCTTAGTAGCAATTGAACACAAATGACAAGAAGCCACATAGTTCACCTGTGGCGGGGTAGTGTCTACAGAAACACTGGGAATCAATAAAGGAAAAACTTGGTCTCTAGTTGGGTTAGGAGATGGATCAACAAAATCCAACTGATCTATAGTGAAAATTTCTTTTCCATGATTAAAGTACATCACATGAAAGAATGTTGACACCACAGCTTGCATGGCATAGACATAATCACGTCCAAGGAGCATATTGAAGTCCAAGGGGTCTTCTATCACCATGAAGTCAACTAAGACGATCTTCCCACCCAAAGTAACAGGTGTTTGAGCAAGAATTCCCAAGGCTATACAAGTTCTTCTATCAAACACCAGTAACTGACTAGCAGTCGACACAAGGCTGGGAGATCCCATACCTCGCCAAGCATGAGCAGACAAAATACTAACTGAGGCTCCTTCATCGACAATGCAACGAGCAATTGTATAGGGTTCAACTTTGACCTTTATCTGGAAAGGTGCATGGGAAGGAAGGCGCGGCTCAACTAGGCTATCCCAATCAAAGGAAGCAATCCGAGGGCTTGGTGGGGGTTGATCTGAAACAAGTTCAGTGCCCCCTTCTTCAGTAAGATCTGAATTGGCAGTGAAGAAAATGTGACTGGTAGACACTTCACTCTCCAAAGGAAGAGTGGGATTGATCGATACTGGGATCGATTCAACCGCTTGGTGAAAGTCACTCTCCGAAGGGAGAGTGGGATTGACCAAAGATGACATTGGTTCAATCACATGAGGAGCACTCTCCGAAATAAGAGTGGGATCGACCAAATCTGAGATTTGTTCGACCACTTGATCAACCAAAGGTTGAGTAGGATGTTGAGAAACTATAGGGTGTTCAGAAGAATGAAATCCATGAGTCTTGGACCACACTCTTCGCACCTTTGGGATAGTAGGGCACAGATGAGTAAGATGATCTCCCTTGCATAGCACACAAGGGAACTTAAGATGATGCTTCGAACGACCAGTTTTCTCAACAGTATCAGCATGACTAGCAGTTGCTAACTGTTTGCTCTCAACATGACCTGCAGAGGATGAGAGTTTGCCCCCAGCGTGAACAATAGAGGCTGGGTGACAGGGTCCAACCTCACTAAGAGAGGCTGGTTGTTGAGATACTCCATAATGTCATGAATACAAACTCTTCGCACCTCAGCAATAGAAGGGAATTTATAAGTAAGGTGGTCTCCCTCACAAAGCTTACAAGGAAACTTGAGCTTGTGTTTTGAACGGGTAGACTTGTCAACAGTGTCAACATGACTCGCAGTGGCTGACAAATTGTCTCCAGCGTGAAGTACAGAGGCTGAGAGACTGCCCCCAGCGTGCCTGGAAGAGGCTGAGAGACTGGGTCCAACATGACTTGTAGAGGTTGGACGGGAACCATTAACATGAACAACAGAGGTTGAATGGTAAGGATCAACATGCTTTGCAGCAGTTGAGTGTGTGCCCCCAGCTTGAGCAACAGAGGCTGGGTGAACGGATCCAACGTGAACAACAAAGGTTGGATGGGGAGGTTCAACTTGAACACTAGAGGTTGAATGAGTGCACTCAACGTGAACACCAGAGGCTGAGTGACAGGATCCAACATGACCTGGAAAGGTTGGAAGGATCCCACCAGCGTGAACACCAGAGGCTGGATGGATGGATCCAACTTGAACAACAAAGGTTGGATGGGAAGGTTCAACTTGAAAACCAGCGGTTGAATGGATTCACTCAGCTTGAACACCAGATGTTGAGTGACAGGATCCGACATGACCTGAAAAGGTTGGAAGGATCCCACCAGCTTGATCACCAGAGGCTGGATGGATAGCTCCAACATGAACAACAGAGGTTGGATAGGATGGTTCAACTTGAAAACCAGAGGTTGAACGGGTGCACTCAACGTGAACACCAGAGGTTGAGTAACTAGATCCAACATGACCTGTAGAGGTTGGATGGGTGCCCCCAGCCTGAACAACAGAGATTGGGTGGTGAGGTTCAACTTGACTTGCAGAGGTTGAACGGGTGCCCCCTTGCTTATGTGCTTTCTTCCTATTCCTCCTTCTTTTACTCCTTTTAGACTGCCGGTTACTAGTATCAGTACTTTCACTGCATGAGGTAGAAGGAGGAGGAGAACTAACTACAGGTGAAGGGGAGACAGTGTTTTGATGCCCTTGATATAAGGTGCTTACTTGAGAGGCATCAGGAGCATTCAGGACAGTTGGAGTGGAAAACAACCACACCGGTAGCCCTAGGGTGAATCCCAGAAGATTCAAGGTGGCCATCAAGGGAACACCAACATTCTCTGCGAGAGGAATAGGACAAGGAGCTCCCATCATGTGTATCTCTTGGTTGGTGTTCAAAGGGGTGCTAGCCATAGATTTAAAACAAGAGACAAAGTCTGAGGTTGATGGTCAACCAAAATTACAAAGCAGACCCCTAAAGGCCCACTAAGTACAGACAAACCACATAGCACTCACTAAAAATTCCTAAAGCCCAAACAGACAAACGGGTATAAGATGTACTTTCTAGAAGAAAGCTGATAGACAGTTACTTGGCGTCCTTGAGGTGGTTCTCAGGCACAAGCGGAGGAATCACCCACCACCCTCCTACACTTTCCACAAGGGTTACCTTCCAAGCCCATCCAAGGTCAACCAAAAATAACCTTTCGGTTTACCTGTGTATGAACCCTAGATGTCAAGAGACTAAAGGCTACCTTGGCAATACCAACAGTCTGGGGGGATAGTCGCAAGCCGGAATTGTACGCATGGGCAGGGTAGCTGAGCCGAAACTCTGTCTAGGACAGAATCCCCAGATGCGCCAAAGTCCTGAGTTATGCTTTGACAAGGATTCGAAGGGTTATCTCCTCTGTCCAAGCCTCCACGCGGCCTCATGCTTAACTCCCGTTTGAGAGGAGCTTCCCAGATACAGTGATAAAGTCAAGGATTTACCTAGTGAAAGGTCCACTACGTCTGATTTTTATAACTTATCGGAAGTTTACACTTCCTAGCCCACAAGTCTAGCCTAAGCTAGTAGGTGAAAGGCCCCTAAAAAAAAAAACTTACTAGTAAATTTTAAAATTATACGTTCATTTTAAAGGGCTGTTTCTTACTCAAGAGGAAATGGAATGGTAAACTGGTGGTGTTTTGACTCAAAATTGAAACAAAATGACTAAGCAAAGAGAAAATGAGATGCAAAAAAGCAAATAGCTATTCTCTTTATATTTCTTTTTCAAATAGAAACTTGACAGCCAAAAAAGAACAAAATCTTTTTATATTTTTCAAAAACAATAATATGCCATGCAATCTAGACTAAAAAAAACTAATCTACATGCATATAAAGCAAAGATTTGTTTTTGTATTTTTCTTTTATAAATGGAAAAGAAAAATCAGCCTATATACTTATGCAAACAAGTACTGAAAGCAAAGAAAATAGACAACTACTCTACTCCCTAAAAACAAACCTTAGGTTTCCCTAAAGTTGAGTATAGACCTCACTTGAAAGGAAAGCTTACAAAGGTAAACAAGCCAACAACTTTGGAATGAAAAGACTAAGCACAAAAGACTGACGTAAATAAAGGTCAAGAAGTCCCAAGAGTCAATCTAAACCTACAAACAAAGGCTGCTCAGTACCTTGTCCACAAGGTCAAACCAAAGAAAGAGGTAGGAGGAAAAGCAGCAAAAAGAAGTTGTTTTTAATTTTCTTTTATGAAATGCAAAAGAAAAACTACCTACAAAGCAAAGCATGCACATAAAAAGAACAAAGCAAAAGGAACTTTGCTATGAAACCACCCAACAAACTCTAGAACCACCTAAGGTCAGCATAAACCCTACTTGGAAGAAAGGCTTGTATAAGAGACAAGACAACTATTTTGGCAAGGTGAAGTAGACCAACCAAATAAGGAGGAAAACAACATCCACAAGCTTCTGAAATCAAACAAAGGCCACTAACAGAGGCTGATCAGAAACAAAAGGCCAAAAAGCAAACCAAGCAAAGGAGACAGGTGAAAGAGCAAAGAGTAAATCCTAATGCTATAAAGGGGCTTACCACATAGATAAAGAACAACAAAAAGAATGACACAAACTCCCTGGATTCATGCACCCGCAGAAGACCTTAACAGACCCACCATACACCTGAAATGCACTGTGCTTTGAGTAAACTTGGATCTAATAAAGCAAACAAGCAAGAATTACTCCAAGCAAAAAGACTCAAAGGCTTTTGAAAAAGTAGGTAGGGTGATCACGAAAAGTCTTTAGACAAGCTACACAGCATTCATAAAGAGACACCACTCACAAACAGGGATTACCTGAAGAAGGGAACAAGCAAAAACTTGACTTAAAAAATCCAAACTTCCAGGTATATTCGTGACTGTCCACAAAGGCAACTCATGAATGACTCGCGACTTTTCAGTAGAACAACTCGCGAATGCAAACTTGTATTCGCGACTGTTCAGAAGAACAACCCGCGAATAGGTGTAAAAATCACAATCAAGGGTAGAAAACTGCCTTAGGAAGGCAGGGGACAGGGTGCAATCAGACTTAAAAATGTTCCTAAGTGGCAAGAAGGACCTGAAACAATGCAAAAGCTGAAAGAAATCAAAAGAAAAAGCCCAAACAGACAAGGCTAGTCCCCAGTGGAGTCGCCAGTACTGTTGTAAAGGAAAATGTCCTATGGCTAGGGTTTAAGAGGCCATCAACGTACTGGGGTTGAAAGAGAGATGCACAATGTTCAGCAAGCATATATAAACAAGATTAGATATGAGAAAGGTCCACACCTGACTAACCGAAGGCTGTTCCAAGATTTCTCTTCAATCCTCTTCTTGCTCCTCTCGCTTCAAGAGACCTACAAAACAAGTTATACCTTCCTCAAACCATTATGACCACATATAAGACAATGATAATCAAATGAATATGAAACAATGATCTGAATAACATTATAATATGATCATAAACAGAGATTCAATCACACATTGAACAATGATTTGGGAAGAAGAAGGACATCACATCTTTATTAATCTTGAAAAGAAGTACAAGTATACCTTCTCTTCAAGTTTGGCACCTCACGAAACCTTGATCTGGTTCTGCTACTTCTCTTCTCCAAAGAACTCAGCCTCCAAGCTCTGCAACACTAAGGGAAGACCTCCAGGGCAAAGGTGTGGGCAAAGAGAGTCCCAATTCCTCCATCATAACAATGCATAAATTCCAAGTCCCCTCTCATGGACCTCCCTACCTCTATTTATATGGGTGAAATAAGGTAGTTCGAAGGTTAGAGAAGTTACAACAGTTAAGGAAATGCAGTTACATGACATAACTAATCTCCAGTTAACGCATGTTTTAATATTTAAATGTTAAGAGACACATTCGCGGGTCTGCAGTAGAGCAACCCGCGAATGATTCGCGACTATATAAAAGAGCAACCCACGAATACAAGGATTCACGACCTGCTACAAGGGAGACTCGCGAGTGATAAGCAAGTTGTCAATAGAGAGAGTCGCGAATACATCCTAACATGGCAAAAATGGCAAAGTAACTAGCTGGATAAAGATAGAATGTATCTCATAATAAGCCAAGCTATAGTGTTCTGGGCAAACCTCAATCCATAAGTGTCCTTTTGTGTGCCAACATGAGGAAAGTCAGCACTCGGACGGAGAGGTGCCATTCTGGTGTATAACACATGTTGATGATGATGATGATGATGTTCAAGGTGATGATGATGATGAGGATGAGGATGACGATGAGGAAGGTGACGATGATGTTCATGATGTTGATGGTGATGATGATGATGATGAGGATGACGATGATGATGAAGGTGAGGATGATGATGAGGATGATGATGATGATGTTCATGATGTTGATAGTGATGAGGATGATGATGATGATGTTCATGATGTTGATGATGAGGATGATGATGGTGATGATGATGAGGATGATGATGATGATGTTCACGATGTTGATGGGCATGATGACTGATGATGATGAGGATGATTGATGAGGATGATGTTGATGGTGATGAGGATGATGAGGGTGTTCATGATGTTCATAATGTTGATGATGAGGATCATGATGATGATGATGATGAATGATGATGATGTTCATGATGTTGATAGTGAGGATGATGATGATGATGTTCATGATGTTGATGGTGATGAATGAGGATGATGATGATGAAGGCGATGTTCATGGTGAGGATGATGATGTTGTCATGTTGATGGTGAGCATGATGATGATGATGTTTGTGATGTTGATGGTGATGATGATGATGATGATGATGATGATGATGTTCATGATGTTGATGGTGATGGTGATGGTGAGGATGATGATGATGATGTTCATGATGTTGATGGTGATGATGATGATGTTCACGATGTTGATGGTGATGATGATGATCATGTTGATGATGATGATGATGATGTTCAAGGTGATGATGAGGATGAGGATGAGGATGACGATGAGGAAGGTGATGATGATGTTCATGATGTTGATGGTGATGATGATGATGATGATGATGATGATGAAGGTGAGGATGAGGATGAGGATGATGATGATGATGTTCATGATGTTGATGGTGATGAGGATGATGATGATGATGTTGATGGTGATGATGATGAGGATGATGATGATGATGTTCACGATGTTGATGGGCATGATGACTGATGATGATGTGGATGATGAGGATGATGAGGATGATGTTGATGGTGATGAGGATGATGAGGGTGTTCATGAGGTTCATGATGTTGATGATGAGGATGATGATGATGATGATGATGAATGATGATGATGTTCATGATGTTGATAGTGAGGATGATGATGATGATGTTCATGATGTTGATGGTGATGAATGAGGATGATGATGATGAAGGTGATGTTCATGGTGAGGATGATGATGATGTTCGTGATGTTGATGGTGATGTTCGTGATGTTGATGGTGATGATGATGAGGAGGATGATGATGATGATGATGTTCATGATGTTGATGGTGATGGTGATGTCGAGGATGATGATGATGATGATGATGATGTTGATGGTGATGATGATGATGTTCACGATGTTGATGGTGATGATGATGATGATGATGTTCAAGGTGATGATGATGATGAGGATGAGGATGACGATGAGGAAGGTGATGATGATGTTCATGATGTTGATGGTGATGGTGATGTCGAGGATGATGATGATGATGATGATGATGTTGATGGTGATGATGATGATGATGAGGATGACGATGATGATGAAGGTGAGGATGATGATGAGGATGATGATGATGATGATGTTCATGATGTTGATGGTGATGAGGATGATGATGATGATGATGATGTTCATGATGTTGACGATGAGGAGGATGATGATGATGTTGATGGTGATGATGATGAGGATGATGATGATGATGACGACGATGTTGATGGGCATGATGACTGATGATGAGGAGGATGAGGAGGATGATGAGGATGATGAGGATGATGTTGATGGTGATGAGGATGATGAGGATGTTCATGATGTTCATGATGTTGATGATGAGTAGGATGATGAGGAGGATGATGATGAATGATGATGATGTTCATGATGTTGATAGTGAGGATGATGATGATGATGTTCATGATGGTGATGGTGATGAATGAGGATGATGATGATGAAGGTGATGTTCATGGTGAGGATGATGATGATGTTCGTGATGTTGATGG
>LPNX011113832.1:124430-230173 GCA_001517045.1 Pseudotsuga menziesii | reverse complement strand
GATGATGATGATGATGGCAATGATGGCAATGGTGATGATGATGATGATGACGATGGTGATGATGATGGTGATGATGATGATGATGATGAAGATGATGGTAATGATGATGATGATGAGGATGAGGATGAGGATGAGGATGATGATGTTCATGATGTTCATGGTGATGATTATGATAAGTATGATGAAGGTGATGATGATGGTGATGATGATGACAATGACGATGATGGTGATAATGTTGTTGATGATGATGATGGTGATGGCAATGATGGCAATGGCGATGATGATGATGATGACGAAGGTGATGATGATGATGAAGATGATGATGGTGAAGATGATGATGATGAAGATGGACATGATGAAGATGATAATGATGATCATGGCGATGTTGATGATGATAATGATGGTGATGGCGATGTTGATGATGAGTAAGGTGATGATGATGACGAGGAGGATGATGATGATGATGACAATGATGGTGATGGCGACGATGTTCATGATGATGATGACGATGTTCATGATGTTGATGGTGATGATGATGATCATGTTGATGAAGATGATGATGATGATGGTGATGATGAAGCTGATGATGACGATGAGGATGAGGATGATGATAATGATGATGAGGATAATGATGATGGTGATGGTGATGATGATGATGATGATGATGATGATGATGAGGAAGGTGATGATGATGGTGATGATGAAGATGAATATGAAGGTAATGAATACGATGATCATGTTGATGATGATGATGAAGATGATGAGGAAGGTGATGATGATGATGATGTTGATGATGACAATAGTGATGATCATGTTCATGATGTTGATGGTGATGATGATGTTCATGATGTTGATGATCATGAAGTTTAAGATGATGATCATGTTGATGATGATGATGATGATGAAGTTGAAGATGATGAAGAAGATGAAAATGATGATGAACGCTATTTTTGGTTTTACATAACGCGCACGCGATTTATATACACATAACGCGCTCGCGTTTTGGTTCTATATAACGCGGACACATTTTGGTTTGTTAAATCGAGCATGCTTTTTGTTTTGTTTAAATTCAAAAATTCCTTCCCTCCAAATGATAAGGCCGAGCCTCCACCCATGCTTTCATGGAATTCCTATGCCTATGTGTCTGCTTTGTACTTTGCTTCGGATTCAACATGCCTATGCCTTGGAGTATGATAAACCATGGCAAATTCAACATTATATCCATATTTTCAATATGCTCGTGTTTAACAGTTTTCCTGATTATGCTGCACACCTCCATTTTTTATGAAAATTTAGAAATAGATATGGTTTTTTTTGCAGATTCTAAATATGTAAATTTTAACAAGAATACATAATTTTTCTATTTTTTTCTTATTTATCTTCTGTCATCACTCCTCAACTCAAAAAACACACTGGTAGTGTTTCATCCATATCTCTTTCGTTTCTCAACCATTTAAAAAAAAAATTGTATGGTGCACTAAAGAACACCAACCTCTACATGCTATAAAAAACCCATTTCCAAATAATTGCATTAAGACATTCAAATGCTGCACCCATAATTGACGTACCGTTTCAAGGTTTGATCTCTTAGATAATTAAAAAAATTATTTTTATTATTGGAAAAATAGTCGTGCACTAGTCCTATATGTTCTATATACGTATACCAGTTTTCGTAAGTTTATTCCATCATTTAGACACTCAGAGGCTGCACCCACAAAAACATATACCTTATAATTTGTCCAAAAAATAAAAAGTGCCCGTTAAAATTTATCTAACTTTAGATAGTTAATAGCATTTTCAATAGAAAAAATATATATATTTGGAAAGTTGATTCAATTTCCTACATTTATTTTTTTTAACTGATCACAAGATTCATTGTGTAAGTGTCTCAAAATATCCATGCAAGTTGATGGATGCCTGTTTTTTCAGTTTGTATTGCATCTAACATGCCAAAGGAGACCCTCAACTTCTTGCACACACCCATAAAGCAGTTTCCAAATCTAGGTAGATTCTCATGAATTTTCTAATTCAAGTGGGAAACCTAAAGAGGGATGGAAAGGAAACTCATACATGATTTTAATTGGAGAAAAGGAGGGAGGATGATGTGGGAAAAAAAAAGGCAGTTACACCTAGTCTAGCTTTTCCTTTTGCCAAACAAGGCAGCTTTTCAGAAAAAGAAGATATGCGCTTTGGAGAATCTGGAATAAATAAGACATGCTAAAATGGGTTTCAAGGATGTTTCCCAAGCACTCCATGACTCAGTTTTAGCATGTGTTGACTTCTAGGACATGTAGAATCCAACTAGCATTGAATGGAATCTAGGAAACTAGGTAATAAGACAAAAATGATTAAATTAATGTCTAATGTAGCTAACTATGGGTTGATTATTCTAAAACCCCCCGTTAGGCCCGAATTTATGAGTAGATATTAGAAAACTATAGGGCCTAGCAACAAGGCTTAGTCACCCTTTACATACTACTTGTCCATACAACGAAGGAAAGAGGCAAAAACCCAGTGGAAAAAATCCTCCCTTAAACATGGACATGAAAACAAAACTTGGAAATCTTGTCATCAATCATGCTTCACAGCATGATCAGCAATCCACAACAGTGATTTGAGATTGTTGAAGGTCTTCTCACGAAAAAATTTGGTGAAGATATCTGCTACTTGTCATGAAGATGCATAGAAGAGTAGAATAGTGGTACTATCATGCACAAGCTGTCTGATGTAGTGGATATGGATGTCAATGTGCTTGGTTTGCTGTCTCTAAACTGGATCATTGCAGATTCAAATGGTGCTCTGATTATCATAGTAGATAATAGTTGAAAACTCTGATTCGAAGCCACATTCTCCAAGTATCCCCTACAACCATAAACATTGAGTTGCTACATTTACAACTCCTCTATACTCTCCTTCTATAGATGAGAGTGCTATGGCACTCTACTTCTTGATTGACCAGCTGATTGGCCCTTCTACAAGCATGAACACATATCATGATGTAGAATTTCGATCTGTGTTGTCACCTACCAAATCACTGTCAGTAAACCCAATCAAATCAAGATCAGATTTGATTTGTAGAAGATTCCATGAGTTCTTGTTCATTGAACAAAGTTTAGGATCCTTTTGGCTTCCCTTCAGTGGATCTCATGAGGTTGATCCATGTATCTCGAATCCACACTAACTGCATAAGATAAATTAGGTCAAGTGTGTTTAAGATAAAGCAAACACCCAATCAACTTCCTATACAGTGTATTATTTACCATAGGAGGAGAACCTGCTTCTTCAAGCTTAACTCCTGAAAGGAAGGGAGACTTGCTTGGTTTGCAATCTTTCATGTTGAACTTGTTGAGCAAATCTAAAGCATACTTGGACTGATATACTTTGATTCCATGTTGGGATTGAGCAATTTAGAGACCCAAGAATTGGCTCAACAATCCCAAATCTGTCATAGAAAATGCATGGTTCATTGCATCCTTCAAGGAGGCAATCTCTTTCTTTGAAATTCCTATAATCAGTGGGCCATCCACATACAAAACAAGAATCATCAAAGAACCATGAATGAGATTGAAATAGACATTAGGATCATACTTTCATCAAACAAAACTCAGTGACAGTAGAAAGGCATCAATCTTGGCATACCAAGCCCTGGGGGCTTGCTTGAGCCCATATAATGATTTCTTTAACCTGCACACTAAAGATGGATTAGAAACAAACCCTTCAGGTTGCTGCATGTAAATATCATCAGTGAGTTAACCTGGAAACCTGCATGATGGAGGCTAAGACTTTTCCACCAAAGTTATAGGATGAGGCTATAAAATGTGCATCCTACATCCAGAATAGGGTGCCTCATAAGAATATTGATGGTATGACTCATTTCAAAGCTTGGATTGGGCACAAACCAGATGTGACCCATTTCAATATTTTTGGCGAGCAAAGGCTTGGGCTAGAATTCCAACTGAAAAGAGGAAGGATTTGCAACCCCAAAGCCAAGAGTGCCTATTTGTTGGGTATTATGAAGATTCAAAAGGGTACAAGCTGATCAACTTGAGCACTAACAAAGCTTTCATTGAAAGAATTGTTCAGTTCCAAGAAAAGCCTTTAGCAGCAATTGAAGTTGGAGAGTCCTCTTCACCACCATAACCATTGATTGTAAGTGAAGAGACTAATGAGTTTGTTGATTTTGATATGTCTAATAATGATGATTTGATTGTATATCCTAACAGTCCTACAAGACCAAAATGGGCAGCAAATACCATTCATGCAGCTGGGGAACTAGCTGGAAATCCTAATGACACTAGGAGGACTAGATCTGAATTTGAGAGTGCCCTTTATGTGAAAGATCCTCTATTTGATGAGAAGTGAGATCTGATGGTTGAATCAGATCTAGAGACATATGAATATGTAGCACATGATCCAAGATGGAAAACAACCATGAAAGACTTGACTTCAGCTCGCTCCAGAAGAACAACAATTGGCAACTGGTTGATCCATGTATCTGAATACCTACATATTTGCAATACTGAATGAGCTCAGACTTGACATACTCACAACTATTGTCAGATTTGAGGATCTTGAGTTTCCTCCCATACTGGTTTTCAACCAAGGCTCTAAAGACTTTGAAGAGGTAAAAAAATTCAGACTTATGCTTTAGGAGGTGAACCCAACAACACCTGGAAAAGTCATCTATGAAGGTGAGTGCATATTTCGCTTGAATCATGGACATATGAGGAAATGGACCGGCAATGTCACTGTGGATCAACTCAAGAGGTGTAGAGGTTATCTCATGAATAGCTCTCTCATACTTGTGCTCTTGGTGTCTTCCTAGGATACAACCTTGACAAAATCCCTTAGAAAAATTGATCTTTGGTAACCCTATGACCATATATTTTTCACTCAAATCACAAAGATACTTGTAGTTAAGATGGCAAAATATTGCTTTCTTCATTAGCATGAATCAGAAGAGCAGAGGGGCTTGAGTAGGGTAGAAAATGGGAAAACTTGTTTACCTTCGAAGTGTGATCAACAACACCTTTTGCTATGACTTTACCATTCGAAATCTAAGTGATTTCAACATCATCAGTGGAGAAGATGACCTTCTTTGGAGACCTAGTATGAGTCATTTGATACACTAACAAGAGATTAAAGGAAAGACTCGAAACATACAACACATTATTGAAATTACCATGGTCAAGATCAATCCTACCCTTCCCCAAATGGTCAATGAGAGAGTCATCTCCCAAAACTATTGGTGGACCTTTCAACATGTCAAGAGAGGACTCAGGAGAATGTCTCGTATGTCGAAACCATATGTCTAGAAGCTTCAGAGTCTATGATGAAGCTAGGTGAGCTTGATGTGCCAGCAACCAAGGCATGTAATCTTTCTCTCTGTCTTTTGAATTTGATCCTCCTTACCTCTTCTTTGAGCCATCAAGAAGGGAGATGTTATTCTTCTCTAGGATTTGGGTCAACATGTCAATTTGCTTCTTCATACAAGAGCTCTCAAGATGATAGCCCTTACTGCAGTATGCACACTTGCTCATTTCTCCTTTGTTCTTCTTCTTCTGGGAGTTCTTCTTGGAACCTTGGGGCTCCTCTTGAGATCTAGACTTGTCTCTCTTTTGCTCAGATGGTTTTTTAGCTTTTTTCTTGCTTTTTGAATCTACCCTTGAATCTCCAGCAACCAAATCTTGGTCTTTGGAAGGTTTGATGGTGCCCATCATCACCAACTTATCTCGCTCCTGTGTGAAGGATTCCATGAACTCTGCAAGCTTAGGCATCTTCCAGGCTTGAGCTGTCAACTTGGTGGCATGGAAGGTCGAAACAAACACTAAATAGTCATGACCAAGCTTATAGAGTATGACCAAAACTAGTTTCTCTTCCTTCTTTTCGATCCCACACTATTTTAGCTGCAAAACAAGGGCCTTAAACTTGGAAAAGTAGAGTTGCAATGATTCGAAGCTACTAGGACTCAAGGTGATAAGCTCATTCTCGATTTGATGTCCTCTCATATCATCTGTCTTTCCAAAAATATCTACAAGCTTCTCCCACACTTCATTAGGTGATGTCAATCCATCAAGATGGAAGAGGAGGTCTTTTGAAATGTTCAGACACAAAAGACCATAGGCCTCATCCCTATTGTTGTGCCATTTAATTTTCTCTGCAGCTGCATTGGGATCTGCCTTAGTTTCCATGATCACCTTGTAGAGACCTTTCTCTCTCAAAAATATCTCCATCTCAGCTTTCCACTCAAAGAAATTGAATGGAGTCAAGATGATCTTCTGAGATTGGTCCATAGCTCAGTAATTGTGCCTTCCAGTAAGCAGAATGTGCTTCCAGTCGAGGTGTCGAACCTGCAATAGCAATATGGAAGGAGAGAAATCAATCTACAAAGGCTCTGATACCATGTGGAAATTGAACCCAAGAGAGAGAACAATTGTACTCACAAAATTGCTAATCAAACATGCAAAATTAACACCAAAGGAGACTGAAATTGGAGCATAACACTAATTTGTATTGAATAAGTGTACAATAGCCAACCTTGTGAAGTAATAGGCTGCTGTAATATATAATTACATGAGAGGTTCGAATGCATAAGGAAGCCATTCAAAATAGTTAAAAAGTAGGCTTACCAAAACTAGTCAAATCCCCCATAGGTGCATAAAGCAGTTTCCAAATCTAGGTAGATGCTCACGAATTTGCTAAGGCAAGTGGGTAAGCTAAATAGGGATGGAAAGGAAACTCATACATTATTTTAATTGGAGAAAAGGGAGGATGATGTGGGCAAAAAAAAAGGTAGTTACACCCACAGGGGGTTCACTAGTGAGAAAATATCATATCACGTCCATTCATATTGGGGATTTGAATACTCCTAAAAACCTCAAAAATATATTGCCCCATATTAAGGTGTCAAGGGGGGGTTTTTACATTGAAACGGTAATATAAATATTGGGGATTATTTTATTTCAGTGGGATCATAAATAACCTCCAAATTGTGGAATGGATTCATACCTCCAAATCGTGGGCTCTATTCATACCTCCAAATCACTAGTTGGATTCATATCAGTTCTAGTTTTTGCTAAGGAATAACCTCCAAATCGTAGGCTAGATTCATACCTCCAAATCATGGGATGGATTCATAACATTCCATGCATTACCTTTATTTGGATTAATATTACGTAATTCATGGATACTATGTGATGAGATTTCACATTTTACACTATATGATGAATGAAAGACACTATGATGAAGTGTCATCTCCATGGAGAACAAAAATGTAGATTGAATTCTGTGGGTGAACGTGCGAATTGAATTTAATGAAGAGGACTCCATCTAAACACAAATGACAAAAAATAGATTGAAGTAAAAGGTTGTATTTTGTCAATGTTTGAATTATGATGATGATGCAAGAAAGGATGAATGATACTGAGTATGTTCAATAGATCATAGAGATAAAAATGTGGATCAATAATGAAACATTTATAGCATGGGATCAATAATGAAGATAAACTTGATAATATGATATAAAGGGGGTATTAAAAATGGGTTAATAAAAATCGATACCTACAATATATGGAGAAACTAAGGGTTTTCTTAATCCTAAAGGTATATTGGGAGGGGGTTTCAGCAATACAATTTTAGGAGGCATTTTCTAATATTTAATGGAATTGGGGATATTCTTTAATATCCCGCGAACGATTGTGCTATGTAACAAGTTCACTAAGTGAACCCCTCGTGGTTACACCTAGGCTAGCTTTTCCTTTTTCCTTAAATCAGCTATAAAACAAGGCAACTTTTCACAAAAATCAGATATGCGCTTTGGAGAATCTGGAATAAAGCAAACATGCTAAAATGGGTTTCCAGGATGTTTCCCAAGCGCTCCATGACTCAGTTTTAGCATGTGTTGACTTCTAGGACATGTAGAAGGCAACTAGCATGGAATGGAATCTAGGAAACTAGGTAATAAGTCAAAAATGATTAAATTAATGTCTAATGTAGGTAACTATGGGTTGATTATTCTAACAATTACATGATAAGAGAAATTAAATATTCTATAACGAAGTGGCAAACTGTAATGTAGAAGTTCAAACTTTTATAACTATGTTTTAAGTAGGATAAAGGATAAAATTAACATTTCTAAACTAATAACAAACTCTCAGGAGCTCCATAGTGATAAAAGACGTTATACAGTTCCTAAAATATCATAGGAAGAAATAATGTCATCTTTGTGACAATAAGAGAGTTGAAGATGAAAATAATCTTAGGATGCGATCACAAACATTAGATCCCCATTTCAAAACATTTGCTACAATATTGACCTTCTCACATTTTAACTCATCACAACTATGGTGATGTAGAAAGATTTCTTTCCAACAAAGAAATAAATTTCTATATAAAACCAAATGTAATCAACAACAACAATGAAATAATTTGATGTGAACAAATAATAAACTTCATCATACATGATTGGAATTAGCATTATTATGATGGAAAACATTGGAAGGGTTATTTTTCAGAAATATAGTTATCTTGGGGTGTACTATTTCACGTCAAAAAAATCAATATCAACTCATTATCCTTGTCTCATCGCACTTAGCATTTTAGGAAGAAAACACATCATCTCTATGTTTCACATGGATTCAATATGTACTCTTTGAGCTTATTTCAAGTGGAATTATGTTTTTTCAGATGTATTTTTAGTGTATCAATCAAATTAATTATAAGACTATAGAGAGATCTAGAGAGGGAGGGGTAGGAAAGTGCCACGCTGATATTCCATCCCCTCGAAATTAAAGGTGGAGCCATATGCCTCCTTGAGAATGCATCTCAACTCTCTACGACCCCAACTATCATCCAACATGTGTGTGTGTGTGTAGGTAGAAAAGTGCCATCATGATATTCCATCCCCTCAGAATTAAGGGTGGAGCCATAGGCCTATTTGAGAATGCATCTCGGGTCTCCAAGACCCAATTGAGAGCCAAGGTAGTTAGATCATCATCCTCTCTCTATATTAAAAATATTAATAATAATAATAATATAAATATGTTAATATATCCAAAATATAGTAACAATATAAAGATGCAATTAAGCCTAAAAGTTAATTACCCCAAAATATAACTTGCTCATAAGGTTTTTCTTCCATGTAGAGATGGTCTTCCATTATGTTTGAATTCACTATATTTAAAACCTACAAGAAAGCATAATGCAAACATTTCAATTTTTTGCAATGTCCTACACTAATGTTTCTTTGACCTTTTTAAATCCTTTGAAAATTTTGGAAGCGTTTTCAAATTGTAAACATAGATAGAACATGGGGATCAATGAGAGACTAACATGACTAACTAACACATGTATGGAAGTGTTTGCAAACATGTATATGAAATATAAAATACTTTATTTTTGAAGCTAAACATCCATTAGTGAAAACTTAGCATTCAACTCCAAACTATAAATCATACAACATGTTTACAATATTTACATGTTAAACCAATATATTTGAGGATCAAAATATTGAATTAAACTAATTGAACATAAAAAAATCATTATTAACACAATGTAGAATTAAGATAATAAAATAGTTGGAGAAAATATATATTTTTTGGATATGTATATATAAAATCATCATTAGACACTAGTTGGAGTAAATATATTGGATGCGTTGGTATGTGTGTATCTCACTAATTTGACCTTTAGCTTGGACCCTTTTAATTTCTTGGGATGTAGTTATCTAACATAGAGGATAAAGTGTGCCCAATTCCTTGGTTGCGTTTCTCCTAATATTTCAAGTGGAGAAAAATTACATAAATATCAAAGAACTGTAAAGTTGTATCTAAGAAATCCGTTAGCTTCTCAGCATTGTTAGGGACATCATCATAAAGTGAAGTAATTAGTGTAACGAAATGACGAGTTCGGAAACGGAGTAATCAGATTCGTTTGTAGGAGTGATCTCAAAAACATTTCAAGGGATTGAATCTCATTTCTTGCAGGATTTATGTCCCGTTATTGGACAAGATCTTTCTGTCTCAAAAGGCTTCAATAGATTTTCAATATGTTCTAGAATTCAAAAATCAACGTTGACCGTGAGATTTTAGAATTCAGTGGTAACAATGAGCCCAATTTGGCCTCTCATGGAACTTCAACAACTCAGGTCATGTCAATATGAAGACCACACCAATCTTTATGTTTTCAAAGTCTTGGGATATGGAAAATGAGTATAGGAGAAGAGCCCTTCTTGACTTGACTTGGATTCCCTATCTTTTGTCCATCCTGTGAAGGGCCTTGAATATAATACTGATTAGGTCGAAAGGATATTGATATAATCAGTTCTGCAATAACAGGCTCTGAATATTATTATCATGAGTTCTCAGCGAAAGAGCACTGGAGCGCCTAGGAAGGAGCTGCAGGGACTGAGGCCGCCTCCTCTGAAGATCTGCAGACCAGAGTCTCACAAGATTCGAAAGGCTGCTCCGTCGGTGCCGATCATCAAGAGATCACAGCCGATGATAATCTACTTGCAGTCTCCTAAGATCATCCACACAGAAGTTCAGGATTTTATGGATCTGGTGCAACGCCTTACCGGGAGCTCATCCTCGCTCTCTACTCGCTCTTATGCTACCAAAAATGAAAATCTCGACTCCACGATAATATGGCAAGGTAGCTCGGATGTTCCAATGTCGTCTCATGAGCTGCCTGCTGAATCTGTAGATCAGAATAATGATGCAGATACACCTTGTGATTCAAACCCCACTTCATTAAAAAATGACAGGACTCACGAAATCAAGAACAGATCTTCGGCGCCTGAAGCTACCGACCGTGAACAGTCTGCACGAACTTCCTTAGGAGATTCCATTATAATCACACCGGTCTCTCCTTTCTCCCCCAATTTCTTGTTCCCGTCAGATCAGCTCCTTTTGTCTCCCAATATTTTGAAAGATCTTCCCTTATTCAGTCCCGACTATCTGAATCAATCCTCAGTCCTCGGAGATCGCGGCCTCTAAACACATCGACCATGCAGCCGCAGTCACCATGTCCAACTACTTCAGATGTGTGCAAAAGGGCCTCCAGAGCATTAAAGGTTATTATCATCATCAGTGTGATTCTCGCTTACTCTTTTTGTAATTATCATGCGGCGCCACTGTAGAAGCAAGGTCGTCGTTGGGCTTTGTCTTGTTGTTACCGTGGAGCCACGATCGATCGCTTAAGGTTTTGGGTCAGTAGCAAACTTTATAGTCTACAAATCCAGTGAATAGAAGTATCCGTATTGTGGAGCAACGAAAGCTCATTGGTTTAGGTAAGTTGCAAATTTTATAGTTTACAAATCCAGTAACAGAGTTTAGTATTCTGTAATTTAAAACATTGAAATTTACTTTTCCAGCTTTCATCTTAAAATTTCGAAATTAAATCTTATTTTTCAATTATTGAGTGAACGTTTGATTTTTTTTGGGACATTTTCAAAATTATTATTACAAATTTTATAAAGGAATTTAGAAAAAAAATGAAATATAATTTTTCAATTTTATTTTTTCAGAAAAAAAATGAAATATATAATTTTTCAATTTTCCACTGTATTTAGAATTCATGTCTTAAAATAAAGGATTTGGATTTAGAATTCATGTCTTAAATATTATGAATTTAAAGATATTCGATTTCATGTCAAAATAGATTGATACTAAATGAGTTAAGTCATCTAATAAAGTGTATTTAGTTGTTAAGCATTTAATAAAGTGTATCTGGTTTATTAATTATATATGTTAAATTAAATTTAGATTATAATTTTTTAAATATAAATATTATTTAAAATTTGAAAAAAAAATTACATCATAAAAATTGAACTTTTTCTTTATATTTAATAAATCCCCAATAGCTGGATTTTATATTTAATAAAATCCAAAAATATTTTAAAAAAAACAAAGATACACATAAATTCTATATATTTTGTATAATTTTTTTGTTACTAAAAGATATATCAATGAATGAGGGTTATTACTAATACAAGGCCCATACCTAACCCGGGAGAGGGAAAGATGGACATAAATCCTCCCGTAATGGCATATACGACAAAATTACATCATAAAAATTGAACGTTTTCTTTATATTTAATAAATCCCCAATAGATGGATATAATGTCAACTACTAAGTTAACTCATAAAACCAACAAATATTTTTTAAAGAACAAAGATACACATAAATTCTATATATTTTGTATAATTTTTTTGTTGTGTATTTTTATACCAGCATAGATTCATCTAAAAGGGATCTATCAAGCAAGCACCGAGAGAGATCAAATCTCTAGAGATACAAACCTTTTTTTAAATGGAAATGTTGAGTAAATGTATAATTGAATGTTTATGATTTAGTTTATTTTATTTTATGATTTAGTTTAGTTTATAGAATCGGATCACCATCATGTTTATCTTCAGATTTTGAATAGGGAGATACAACTGAAAAGTCCTTTCAAATTCAACCCTCATTTGCTTGAAAATGAGGATTTGGTCAAATCTTTGAAAGATTCCTGGGTGGTTTATTATGATAATTTTCATGAATCCCCTGCTTCTCATTTTGCTAAAAATATTAAGAAAATTAAGGAGGTTTCCGTTGCTTGGTCTGTAAAGAAAAAGGAGATGGAATTCAAAGACTTAGTGGAAGTTGAGCTTATGTTGTCTGTTTTTTCTCAGAGGTATGGTTTTGGTTTCCATACTGATGAGGTTAAGGCAGCCTTGATCGAATTGGAAGCTCGTAAGAGGAAAATCCTCTTGGAAGGTGAACATGAAGCCAGACAGCAGAGCAGGGCCACATGGCTTATGTGTGGTGATGAAAATACACCATTTTTCCATAAATTCGCCAATCAACGAAGGAATAAAAATTCAATATGGAAGATAAAAGATGATGGGGGAAAGGAGGTGGAAGGGTTTGAAGATATTGCTAGGGCTGCTATTAGCCATTTTGAGTCACTTTTTAAAGCTGATTCTAATATTTATCTTTCTGAACTTTTGAAAGTTTCTGCCAATTTTCCTTCTTCCATTACGGATGAGGAGAATTCTGATCTTATGAAACATATAACTTTGGAAGAGATTCTTTCTATACTTAATCTAAGCAAAAATGATAAGAGCCCTGGTCCGGACGGGATCCCAGTTGAGGTGTATAGGTCACTATTTGAGGTGTTGGGCTTGGATCTATTAAGGGTTATTGAGGACTCCAGAAAGAGTGGTAAAATCCCTGTTGTTTTTAACTCAACCTTTATTGTCCTGATTCCAAAATCTGATAATCAAAGCACTTTTGATGGTTATAGACCTATTTCTTTATGTAACTTCAGCTACAATATCATTGGTAAGATTTTATCTTCCAGGATAAAGAAAGTATTGGGAAGATATATTTCTTATGAGCAGTTTAGGTTTTTGCCTAGCAGACAAATACATGATGTCGTTGGGGTTGTTCAAGAAGGATTACATTCTATCCACTGTAAGGGTATTAAGTCGGTGATTCTGAAAATTGATCTATCTAAAGCCTATGATAGGGTCAATTGGACTTATCTGCGGGTTATTTTAACCAAAATGGGTTTCGGGGTTCCTTTCATTACATGGGTTATGAGCAGTTTAACTACTGTTTCTTTTTTTGTTTTGATTAATGGAGTGGCTTCAAGTTTCTTTAAATCTGGTAGAGGACTTAGACAGGGTTGCCCACTTGCACCTTTACTATTTCTTGTTGTTGCTGAAGGTTTGAGTAGGGCTCTTTTATCTGCAAAATCCACTGGTTTTTTCAAGGGCATTTCTTTTGGTAATAATATTACATTGACACATGTTTTATTTGTTGATGATATTGTAATGATTACTGATGGATTGACTCAATCTTTGTCCATTTTATATGAGATTTTGATGGTCTTTACAAAAGCTACTGGAATGATGATCAATGAGGATAAATCATCATTTTATTACTCCAAACTTGATGATGATGAGTTAATCTCATTACAAAATATTTTCTCATATTCAGTTTCAGATATTAACAGTGGCATGAAATACCTTGGCTTTTATATAAAACCATGCAGATATTTGCTGAAAGATTGGGATTGGCTTATTGCAAAGGCTGAAAAACGCATTATGCATTGGAGCCATAGATGGCTATCTAGGGGTGGCAAGCTTGTTCTGATTAAGTCTGTACTTGAAGCCTTGCCAGTTTTCTGGATGCATTTCTGGATCCCTTCTGGGATTATTGAGAAGATAAGAAAACTATGTTTTAAATTTTTATGGTCTGGTGGTGATGGATTCTCATCTAGGATGCCATGGACTTCATGGAAGGTTTTGGCAAGTCCAAAATATTTGGGAGGATGGGGGTTGAAAGTGCCTACTTTATTTGCTAAAGCACTTGCAGCCAAAAGTGTTTGGAACATCATTAATGGATCTGGTTTATGGGTACAAATTGTTATATAGAAATATATCAGACCTCTCTCTTTGCTGGATTGGATTAGAGTAAGTGATAAGAAGAAATCAGGTATTTCCATTTGCTGGAAATCTGTGCTCTGGTCTTTTCATCTTATTGGTGATTTTCTTGTATGGAAGACTGGAAATGGAGCTAATGTAAGAATTGGTTTGGATCCATGGGCAGGTTGTAAATGGCGCCATGTCTTACCGTCCCAGCTAATTAATAATTTGCACTCTACAGGTTATTATTTTTTACAAGATGTTGGGAATTTGCCTGTAAATAACTTAATGGAACAGGTTTGGTTAAGCTTTTATGATTTAGGTCTTGTTGAGAATCATGATATTTGTGCCTGAAATGGTTATTTAGCCATTCTTAAAGCTAGTTTTATCAGATTTAAAGATGAGGAAGATGTACTTGTCTGGAATTAGGCTAAATCTGGTTTTTACTCTCCCAAATGTGGTTACATGCAATTAATTCAGGAAAAGCATGTCATGGAAACTGAATGGTGGTGGAATATGTTCTGGGATTTTAAGAGTCCTCTTAAAGCAAAGCTTTTTTGTTGTTGGGAACTTTTTTCAGGTAAAGCCCTCACCTGGGATACTCTTATTAGAAGGGGTTGGGAAGGACCTGGCCGACGCTATTTATGTAAGAGTGATTTTGAATCAAATTTACATCTAGGGGTTGAGTGCCCTTATACCAAATCTGTTTGGAAGGATATTGAAGCTAAGGTAAATATTCAGAATCTTTGGGTTGGGGACACAGTTCTCAACTGTTTAAAGAATTGGGTTTTCAATTCAAAGGTACAACCAATAAGATCTTTGCCTATCTTAGTTTTTTGGTTTATTTGGAAATCTAGGAATCACAGTTGTTTTGATAACCTTAACACATCCCATGCGCAGGTTTCAACATTTAGTTTGGGTTTTCTTTCATCTTATCCACTAGAAACTGCTACTATAAAGGTTAGAGTCATTATTGAGGAAGTTATTGATAAAACAAAACCTTGGGGTTTTTTTGATGGATCTGCTTCTGGTAGCCCTCAGGTATGTGGAGCTGGTGGGGTAATTTTTCTCAAAGATGATCATTATTTTACCTTTATAATTGGTTTGGGGGAAGGATCTAACAATTACGCCGAGTTATTTGCTTTGAAACTTCTCATAACTCTGGCTTTGGATAAGCAGGTTTTGAGACTATAGGTGTTTGGAGATTCCTTGCTTGTTATTAATTGGATTTTGGGCAAATACAGAAGTCATAATCTACATCTTGCACAGCTACTGTGTGAGGTAATCAGACTTAATGAATTTTTTGAGCAGACTGATTATCATCATATTCATAGGGAAAGGAGTACATTGGCTGATAAACTTGCCAATGATGGTGGGAAAAAACAGTTTGGGCACTGGATTATTAGTGAGTTTAATGGGACTAGAAGACAAGATACTTTTCAGGTATTCTAATCACTCTGTTTTCGGGGTGATTATGGGCTTCTGATGATGATATATAGTACCATACATATGGAACTCTTGTCTTTTAACTATTTTTTACATATATGGCTAATATAGCTTGGATATTTTGACTATCAGTGGTTCCTGTTTTGATATAGGTCCTTGAAGCATACTGTCCATATCTAACATTGCTAATGAAGAATATTTGGACATTACCCAGTTTGAAGAATTTTTGGACATTTCCCAGTCTGAAGAATATTTGGGCATTTCCCAGTCTGAAGAATATAACTATCTCGATTGTTTGAAAAGATGAAGAAGATCAAGTTGTGAATAGCAACTGTTGTTTCAAGTTTTTTTATATTTTTGTGGTACACATACTTATGTATTATGACATATATTTTTTTGTAGTATGAAAGGGTATTTAATCAGGTTTTAAAAAGTATCTTTTTGATAGATTATGATGTTGGTTTTTATACCATGCTTGTTGTTAATAGTTTTTTCTATTGTAAACTGTGGATAAGAAGCTGGGCTTATTACAGCACTTTGCTGTTATAGCTATTTGGGTTGTACAATGGGGTTTGATGTAATTAAGAACATTTTTGATTCATTAGCAATATGAGCTGAACATATGGGATTAATGATCACTTATCAAATTTTGATAGCGACCATCCTCACAATGTATTTTGTATATATATATAAAATATGAATTTTTTCCTTGGAATTTTTTTTTAATTAATTTAGATTTAATTTAAAATTTTATTTTTTTATAAAAAACACCTAACTGCAATTATTAATTTTTCTCAACCTTTTAGAAATTGGAAAAAATTTAAACATAAATTTTAAAAGAAAATAAATAAATACATAAATTATAAAATCAAAAGTGTGAAAGTGTGAAAATGAAAGTGCACATAATTTTATTTTTATCTCTTTTTATTTGCTCCATTTGATTATTAGCATGATTATGAAGTATTATTTTATTATTATTTTATTTGGTAGCTAACCTAATACGCTGAATGAGGGATCATCCATCCCATTTATGATTTTAAGCATTTTCATATCTTTTAGCTAACTTTACTATTACTAACTTATTAGAAATTATCACTTAGTTAGATTATTTGACGTATCCAATATGGGCTTTGATGTATTCCTATATAAAAAAATTCTATACATAATCAAAATAGAAATTATCATTTGAGTTTGTGTACATTATTCCATTATTGTGTTCGTTATTCAATTGGTATCCTCCCATATGCGAGCGTTACTCCATGGAGTGCACTAGCAATTTCTGAAACACCCCTCCAAAGGAAAGTTCATTTTCATTTTTCTATTATGATTTTATGTATTAACTTTTAAGATTAAGAAATGAGGCTCAATACGATCCAACTTTATTTATTCTTTCATAAATTATAAAAGGAATTTGAACCAAACCATATAAATATGTTTTTATATGTTATTTTATATATATATAAAATTCAATATAAATTATTATATTTTTAATTTACAGATATTATATATTTTAAATATAATTATCTATTAATTTTATTATAATATAAATAAAGTTGATGAAAAAAACATACAGTTTCTCTGAAATTAATATTAGATAAATAATTTTTTTTAGATTTACATAAAAATAATAATATAGATATCAACCACTCACATATCTTTATTTAACTTTTTCTATTAGATTAAAGGAATAGATTATAATTCATTCAATGTTTATTATATATTATATTAATATATATTTTACATCTTATATTATATATTATATGTATGTATACATAATATTTGAATATTTTTTTACAAGATTATTCAACATATAAATATAAAAATTATTATATATAATATATGTATATATACGTAATATTAGAATATTGTTTTACAAGATTATTTAATATATAAATATAAAAAATATTATATAGAACTATTATATATAAATTCAAATCTATAGTATAAAAATATTGGAAAACTATCTATATTTTTATCATTTTAATATCTTATAAGAGAATTTCATTTATCTTAAAAAAACAACAATATTATCAATAATATATAGGTTTAGGTTTTAATTTAATTTCAACAAAACCATAAGAGTTATGAAATATTAATGCTGGAGGAAGAAACTGGAGGATTGTAGGAGGTAGGTTTCTCGGTGCGTAGGAAGGTCAGTGACGGTACAGTAGTAACCTTTCAAGATGGTTCCCGCTCCTCCTCGGAGGGAGAGGGACCGTGGAAGGAATGAATCAGTAGAGGCAGAGTCAGTTATCTTGGGAAAAGAAAATGACAAAGGAAAAGGAGTAGTCAATGCTCAGATTTCGCCCAAAGATGGGGAAGGGTGCAGCGGAACCAGAAAGAAAGAAACAAATAACCAAGGTACAAGAAGGACAAGACAATGTGTCCCGAAATCCAAGATTGTACCAAGACTACAGATCAAATCCAAAAAAGTCAGGGAGGACATTCAATACATGAAAGAAAGGGCGCTCATAGGAAATTTTGTGGGGATCTGGCCCATAGAAAAGACCTTGGTATCGTGGATCAAATCAACATAGAAACCTCAAGGACACTTCGATCTCCAACTGGGAGCTAAAGGGTTCTTTACCATTATTTTCTTCAATGAAGAGGACAGAACGAAAATATTTGAGAATGGCCCCTATTTCTATAATTCGGCGGGCCTCCTCTTAAGGCCATGGAAAGAGAGATTTGACCCTAACAAGGAAAACCTGATGATACCCCTTGTATGGATAAGAATGTATTCCCTCCCAACGAAATACTGGAAGGAAGAAATCTTGATGGATATAGGGAACACTTTGGGTAACATTATCAAAGTCTCAGAGAAAATGCGACAGAGGAAATACATATCGGATTCCAGAATATGTATCTACCTTGACATCTCCAGAGATTTTCTGGATGTAATAGAGTTAACTTGGGAAGATGAGGAATGGTTTCAAGCCATAGATTAAAAGCAGATCCCATTCTACTATAGAAGATGCCACGAACATGGGCACCTATTCAGAGACTGCCCCTAAAATAAAAGAGCAGGAGGGAAGAAAGATCAAGAAATTCAGGATGTGGAGGGGTTCACCAAAATTCAAAACAAAAAGTGGCAAGCGAGGAAGATCTTAGGACCGGAAGTAAACAAAAGAGTGCAGACCCAGAACCGGTTCGAGACCCTTTAGGAAGATCAGACAAAAGACATAACCGACTGACAAGTAGACACAGTGAGGGATAAACTTCAAGAAAAACAACAAGAGGAATAGGACAAAGACATCCAAGGAACTGGTAAGAATATAACCCCAAAAGAAATTCCTGGCACTAAGAAAACTAACCCGGATCCCCTTCTACAGAGCCAACCAGAGGAAACCAAGAAAGATTGAGGAACTGTGGAAGTCATTTCAGAAGACATGGAAATAGGTGACCTGGTCCTTGATAGAATGAAAGCAGCCTGTTCAGATAAAGATCCAGCCCATATCCCCCCTCAACAGGTTTCCCTTCTGGAGAAATCCATCATTCAAGATAAGAAATCAAGCTCCCTCAGGGTAGTGGTTGAATCCCTCAAAGTCACCGAAGGTAAGAAAAATCCAAAGAAAGATAAAAGGGGAATACCTAGCAATGTCCAACGAATCAGAGAAATAGGTGAACAACTGGTGGCTTTAGGGCAGTATCCAACAATAGATGCAGCCCTTTCTTTCTCTAATTAACCCCTTCTTGATGCAGATTACAACTTGGAATATCAGAGGCTGTAAAAGAGCTCTTAAAAATCATCTTCTTAAAAGAAGGATTGAAAGAGACAAATCAAGGATAATCTTCTTGTAGGAAACAAAATGCTTGGGAGAAGAACTTGCAAGTATATCTCAAAAAGTGTGGAAGGGGTGCGAATCGATTGCAGTAGACGCCAGAGGGGCAGCATGAGGTCTGGGAATCCTTTGGAACCCCCATGAGGTGAATTTATTGGGTTTCCTTGCCACCCCATGCACTCTCACAATAGATTTCCACATTCTTGGTACCAGAATAAGAGGAGTCATTTCCAATGTTTACGGTCCCCCGAGGGCTGAACAGAAACCTGCATTTCTAGAGTCGCTCTCTGACTTAAAAGCCCTAGTTAAGAAGAAAGCTTGGATTATAGGAGGTGACTTTAACCTGATCAGGAACCTCGACGAAAAAAAGGAGGTATTCGGAATCTAAATGCTGCGAGTACTCTCTTTAATAATATTATTGATGATCTGGACCTGATTGATGTCAGAACTTCCAATGGTATATTCACCTGGAACAATAAGCAGATGGGAGACAGAGGGATAGAATGCAGACTTGACAGATTCCTGCTTTCAGAATCGGTCATGATGGTTGGTGGTAACCTCAAAGAGGTGGTCATGCCAGCGGCAGGGTTGGACCACTGGCCCATAAGTCTGGAATGGGAAAATGTCGGAGTCAACCCTCGTAGACCATTCAGATTCGAGAAATTTTGGCTCCTCCAACTGGACTTCCATGAGAAACTCAAGGAATGGTGGGAGAGCTCCCCTCCTATCAAAGGCACCCATATGTATCAATTTCAACAAAAAATTAAATTCCTTAAAGGACACATCAAGAAATGGAATAAGGAGTCATTCAGCAACATTTTCCACGAAAAACAGACCTTAGAGATCAAAATTAAGCAACACCAATCTCAAGTAATGATCAGCAGTTACTAAGAAGAACTGAGGCTTTAGGAAAAGGATCTGTTGCAGGAATTCAATCACAGAGAACAATAAGAGGAAGTCTATTGGAACCAAAAGTCTAGAATTAAACGGCTTCAGGAAGGAGAACGAAATACCAGTTTTTTCCACAAAGCGGTCATTCATTATAGACAGGGGAACAAGATGGATAGATTGAAGAAGGAGGATGGGAGCATTGTCGAATCCCAAGAAGAGCTGGAGACCACCCTGAACTCTTATTTTTCCAAGCTCCTACAGGAACCGGATAGAGATAGGGAGGAAGCATAAAGAGAGGTGTTAAGTCACATTCCCAAGATCATCACGGAGGATCATAACCAAATACTTGGAAAATCCATCGAGATGGTGGGGGTAGAAAATGTTGTTAAACAAATGGCTAAAGATAAAGCACCGAGCCCGCATGGTTTTACCACAAACTTCTTCCACACTAGCTGGGATTGGCTGAAAGAAGAAATTTGGGCCCTCATGGAGAACTCTAGGAAATCTAAGAGTGTCCTTAGAGCTCTCAACTCGAATTTCTTAACTCTCATTCCAAAAGAAAGTGGAATAGATTCCCCAAGCAAACTAAGACCGATCGCCCTGTGTAACGTTATCTACAAAATCATTTCCAAGGCAATTGCTAATCATCTTAAACCTCTCCTACCTCTTATTATCTCTCCAGAACAAGAAGGGTTTGTGGAAGGAGGACAAATCTTGGATGGTATTATTCTGGTCCATGAAACTATTTATTCCCTCAAAGCCACGAGGACTCCAGGTATGCTCTTGAAACTTGACCTCTCCAAAGCTTATGATAAATTGAATTGGAAATTCTTGGTAGGTATTCTGAAAGCTTTTGGGTTTGCGGAGGAATGGACTAACTGGATCATGAATATGGTCTCCTCTGCATTTTTCTCAATCTTGGTTAATGGATCCCCCTCAATTCCTTTCAACGTGTCTCGAGGTATTAGACAGGGGGATCCCCTATCTCCTTTCGTCTTCATAATTGCAGTGGAAGGGACAGGAAGGATGCTCAAGAATAGGAGAGCAACGAACAGAATTTATAGATTATCCCTAACAGACGGGATGGACCCATAGACCCATCAACAGTTTGTGGATGATAACATGCTGATGGGCCCCTCCTCGGTGCATGAAGCTAGGGGAATTAAAGAATGTTTGAACACCTTTTTGGAAGCTAGCGACCTAGAAATCAACAAGGAAAAATCCCAGACCTACTTCTTCAATACTCCTAGGATCACCAAGAGAAATATTCTTAGAATCTTGGAGTTTTTGGAAGGAAACCTCCCCTCAAAGTATATCAGAGCGCCTATGGTAGAATCGACTATCAAACAAATATCCTGGAAAGAACTGGTGGACAAAATTAACAAAAAAATGAGTCTCTAGACTTTCAGAGCCCTCAATTTCCCGAGCAGACTAATCCTGGTAAAATATGTTCTTCAGGCTATGCCCATTTATCTCTTCTCAATGCTGGCAGCCCCGAAATCCATCATCAAGCAAATCAGGAATATTGAGAGAAATTTCCTATGGGGAGGAAAGGAAGGCAATAGAAAATGGCCTCTTGTGGACTGGAAAACCATTTGCACGGAGAAAGCTATGGGGGGATTGGGGCTTAGAGACCCTCTTAATAACAATAAAGTTATGAGTGCAAAAATTTGGTGGAGATGGGTGAATTATGAGGATGAACTATGGGCCAAACTGTGGCATTTGAAATATGCGCCCCAATGTCCCCAGCATTCCCTGGTTTGATTTGGATAAAACCTCCCAGGATCTAGCATCTGGAAGACTGCCCAGGAAAACAGGGGCTTGGTCCAAAAGCGTAGCTTTTGGGAAGTTCAGAATGGACAAAATGCTATATTTGCAAGTGAAGCACTGAACCAGGAACCAGTGATCTCTTGTGGGGAAGGTGCCCCATTGCTTTGCACCTTTCTCCAGAATAACTCCCTTGAAAAGGTGGCAGAGTTCTGGGACAACGACAACGAAGACTAGATGTTCAGGAGGTGGAAGGAAAGAAGTTGGTGGCAAGCAAAAGCTCTCGGGGAGGATATCGAAGACTTTTTGATGGAGCTCTACGATAGAAGAATAACTGAGAATGAGGACCCGGTTAAGCTAAGATGGGGTTACACCAATTTAGGCAAATTTAACCCCAAAGAATCCCTAGGACTGCTAACAGAACTCAAAACCTAGCACCAGACGCCAAGTGGGGAAAAATTTGGACTGGGAGCTGGTGGCCCAAGGTCTCTATCTTCTGTTGGTTGGTTATTAAACACCGCATCCTAACTTGAGATAACCTGCAGATCAGGGGATTCCACGGTCCGTCTCGGTGATGCATGTGCGAAGAGAGTAACGAGTCCATAAATCACCCATTGGACAAATGTAGAGTCGCAGATTCCTTATGGGAGAAAGGGGCGAAAATATTTAGGAAAAACCATCGCCATAGGGGGCATCCAGACATCACTATAGCTGATTGGCCTATTAACAGTTTTAAAAACAAAAGTGTGAATCGCCTTTGGGAACTTCTGCCAGGTTTTACCCTATGGGAAATTTGGAAAACCCGAAACAAACAGACCTTTGAGAACAAATCTAGAAAACAAGAGGAGATATGGAACTCTATAGAAGCTCACCTAAAAGAAACCATCTCTCTGCAACAATGGACACATGAGGAATATTCTGTTGAAGCAAATGAGAGAATGATACTGTATGATTTAGGGATTGGAGAATTACCTCCCAACAACTCGATAGCTCACTCAATTCTTGTGCTTGTATCTAGGCCGAACTCCTGGCATGCTCCTCCAGCTGGTTCTTTTAATCTCAAAGTGGATGGAGCGGCCAAAGGTAACCTAGGGCCCGCTGGATATGGTGGAGGTATCAGGAATCCGAAGGGCGATATCATCAGTTTGTTCTGGGGTTCTATAGGAATCAACACGAACAACATGGCCGATATTGAAGGTCTGATCAACGGCTTGGAATGGGCCGTGCAAATTGGGAAAACACCTTTGGTGGCAGAGGGGAACTCTTAGATCATCATCAACCTAGCTCGCAGGCTTCAATCGGGAGCCTCAATGACCCAAGTCTCAAAGAATTGGATATGGGAGGGCAGGTTAAGCGTCTTCAGGAAAATCCTCATAGGTGAGGAAGCCATTCTATTGTCGCACGTAAAATGAGAAGGTAACAAGTTGGAGGATGTCATGGAAAATGCAGGAGTGGAGAGAAGACTATCTTTCCATGTAGAGGAAGGCAAGGACAGTGGAAAAACCCAATAAATCTGGCATCGATGCTCGAAGCTGGCGGAAGATGATGTGGCAAGAAGTGGCAACACATACCACACGCTGCATGCGAGCGATAAATGGCACCAAACCTTAAAGGGAAGACAAACAGATGCAATGTCGACACGAGGGAGCGGGCTCACGAATGTTATGATGGCAAACACAACAAGTCGAGAAAGTCTCCGATTTCCAGGTGCGACGAGCCTAAACACGCGGTAATGCATGCTTGAACACACGACTATAGTACGACTCACATGGAGGCTGCGAAAGGTCAGTTTGAGTTAGATATGTGGGCTTGGATTTATATCAAAATCCAGGGGCTCTTTGATGCCCGATCCATGGGAAGTGAAGAGGGAAGGACGAGCAGGTACTCCGCTTACGTCTGAAGTGGATGGATCGATAAATATGGTGGAGGTCCGTATCATTTGGCCCCTTGTGAAACCTAAGGTGGCGAATTAGTTGCACATGGTGAGAGATCTGATCGAGTGTGCGGAGTGGCAAAGAATTATGGCAATCACACGTAGAGTTAAGGGGAATGTCTGTGGTAGGGAGATTTCGGCGGAGGAAGGCCCTATTTATTTGGATTCGGAGGAATGCAAGGCCTCAAACAAGGCTCTGTTTATGCTTCTGCTTCTGCCCAGTGGCCTCTTGTGTGCTTTCATCATGCTGCAGTTATGGAGGGCCCGAACCAGAGTGAGAGGCCCCAACAGGGGCATAAGCATCAGTGGTGCTTCCCCCAGTCATGCGGATGACTCGACGCCCCCTAGTGGAGGTGTCCCGACCGCTGTTCCCTTCAATTGGGGTGACCAATACATGGTGGAAACGCCCACAGCCATTGAGGCGTTCATCGCCATTATGGAAATCGACCTCCTCTGGGAGTTTCAGGCCATGATGGGCTTCCCTCTGCTACCCAACCCCTTCAGGACTGCACGTATCCAGCTTTCCCAGGATATTTAGGAAAAAATATAGATTTTCCAAGGCATCCATGATGCTATGGATACAATTCGATGCGGTCAGCACGAGAGTGCGGCAGGGTTTCAACTCTTGGAGCAGATAGCTTAGAATTTGCTGGTTAGCCCTAGTCTCGACACCACCACCCCAGGGAATACCTCGATGAATTCACCTACAAACGCCATGCTGCCCCCCCATGAGGATCAGTTCCAAGCCCCCCACAGGGAGGCCTGAACCTTGGGTGGGACTCTCTGGTGGGGACTCGTGTCTCTTTGGTTTTATGATAATTTCTGCTTGCTACCAGTGTCGAGGCTGTTTCTTTTGGTTTAGTCTAGTTCTCATTGGTTATATGTTAAGCTCTCGGGAGGGTAGTTATATCGACCAAAGTTTTGTTTTGGGTGATCTTCAGTGGGGAACGCTTTTCTTCAAGAATGTAAGGAACCATATTTTTTTTTCTAGACGGGATAGGCCTTAACAAGCTTGGTCTCTGTATCACTAGGGGTCATGATCCAAAGACCTCCTGTATATCCCTACTCTGTAACTTTTTTGTATTTTAATAGATATGTTCAACTTACTTACAAAAAAAAAGAGTTATGAAATATTAGGAGAAACGCTCATTCAATTGAATATAATATATGACAATCATTCATGTATGTTGCCATATATCTACTATTATAGATTCATCATAACTCTGACTTTATCAAGTGCCGAGAGGGATGAAATCCCTTGAGGTGAAAACCTTTCCTCAAATTTAAGACTCTAAAAGGGGTTCACACCTCAAGAGAATTGATCTTTCCGAGTGCTTCATAGAGTTAGAGTTAAGATGGATTTATGGTGGTGAATTAATTATGAAAAAAAATACTTGCAATTTACTCAATTATTTATTAATATGCAATTATCAAAAAACTAATATCTAGTGTATTGTTATAATATTAAGTTAACAATACATAGTCCAATATATTTTCCATCATAATAATCCACCTGCCAACTATTCCATTTGGAATCATAAACAATAACACATAAATATTACAAATAGGCAATGATTGAATTCATTCATTGATTATGAAGTGAAACACTTATTCTTAATCCATATGCACTAGTTTGGTTTTTTCTCCCCTGGAATTCAGGATGAGGTTCAAAATTGGATTCTCCAATATAAATATAAACAATTATAAATAAATTTAAAAATTTTAAATATATAAATTTATAGTTAAATTTTTGAAATTTATAAATATATTTAAAACCCCTCTATAAAATATAGTTTATAAAACATGAATATTTTGAAAAGCATATCTGCGAGACTGTTTTTGGCCCATAGCAATTCGTGGTGGCCCTAGCTCTACCACCATTGATGTACAACCTCGTTTTTGTACCCATGGTATTGTCATTGGACATGATGTATCTATTGTATGTAAATCATGGCAAGGAACTCAAGGCCAAGGCCCTCCATCGATTTGGTATTTTGCGTATAGATGATCAAGGTTGATACCTATGGTTTTAGTGCTAAGTCAAGCACAGTATATTTTGAATTATCATGTACATATGCAATCCAATAAAATACCACAACTAGCTATGCAATGCAACGTGAAAGAGATGGGGGCATGATTTCACAAGGAATAGTGAGGGGAGTTAGTCAAACTATTGAGCCCTAAGATGAGACCAAATGTCAATGGGGAAACCCATAACCCTCAACTACATTTTTGTCCTCTATCCTCAATCATTAATTCATCCAGAAGAATGGTTGAGGCAGTTAATGTATTGGACAGAGTAAGGCATGGCAGTCGATTTCATGACTGAGCTTGTCTACTGCCTACGATTTGGGAATCCGCAATCTTGCTTCTGACGCAAGTAAGCATGTGATGCGTGCCAAATGATCTTTTCCTTAGTCGTGAGGAGGTTTTGTGGTGGTTCTGGGTTGTTGGTGAGGGGGATTCTATCATTCTTCCCGATTCCATAGACACAACGAGAGCTAGTAGGTGTTGCTGCGCGTTCTACAAGTATTTTCCTTTGTCGAGACCCTGGTTGTGGTGTTACAGTGTTATTCTGAACTACAGAGTGGTATGAGACCTTGTTTCTCCGTGTTACAGAGTGAAGCCTATGTTGTTGTGTCTCATTGTGGTTTGTTGTGATGTGCACCCTAGTTTGGGTTTGAACTATTGTAATACCCCCTAAATTAATAATTTTTAATTTTACTGGAAAATACTTGATTTTTATTTTATTATTCTTTGACAGGAAGGTCAAGAATACAACATTTTGTAATAAAACATTCCCTATTTAATGAAATATGTTGAAGGGGAACAAAAGTGGATATAGATGTTGAAAGAATGTTCAATGACCCACAAGAGGGAAATGGCAAATGAAAAAAACCACTGAGTGAGAACTCAAGATGTAGGAGGCATCATCCCCAAAAATCAGGCCCTGCACTCCTAGTTGACTTGCTAAAGAGAAGGAGGCTCATAAATGACCAAGTCCTAGGAAAAATACTATTTAATAGTATGTCCATGAGCAGTAGGAGGCTAGCATTGGACGGGAATTAACATCTATATAATGCAAGAGATGGCGCATTGAGATATTTTTCTCTTGTGGTTCAGCGAACATGCTTGGGGGGTTCTGGAGCAAGTAATTTGGTTGCTTTGGGAGTTGGTTGGGAGGAAAAAATTCTCCACTTTTATTTTCCCAATGTTGGTGCCAGGTTCCTACTCTGTTTCTTATGAATAATTCTAGATGCAGTAGGACGCATTTCTGAAATGTTTAATTGCAGTTATATTTCCTAGTAGTATTGTTTATGCATCTCTAGGAACCATTATCCATGTTTTGTATATTCTACATATGTACAATGATTGATTGTTCTCAACGTATCCTAGATTGGGTATTCATACCTGCATCAATGATTGTTAGTAATTTATTACTATAGCAATTAATATTTTGTTCTGAATATAATTACTTAGTTATTCCTATTGTAAATCTAATAATGGTTTCAAAATCAATACTTGATTGGTTTAGAAATGACGAGTTTGTACCTACGAATAGAATCCTCTGTTTCAAACCTTAATTAATAGTATGAACCCATAATTAACCTATCATGGTCTAGTTTTAAATATTCTATATAGAGGCGATGGAGTCAAGAAGGGTTACTAGTTTTATTTAACCTCTAGTTTCGGCTTAACTTACAGTAATAGAAAAAACCCAATTCAACCCATGACCAGTTGAATCCACAGTGTTAAATGGTGATCTCCATAGTTAAATGACGATTCACAAAGAAATCAGATCCATGGTCAAGATTTAAGCCATAGGGATCAACGGTGCAGAAGACAGATGCAGAATGTGGAAGCAGAAAGTCAAGAATTAAGTTAATGGAGCTTGATGTTTTTGAAGTTCAATTTCTGCATCAGAAGAATCGACAGTTGAGATCTTATCCACAAACAAGGTCAAGAACTGATATTGGTTATGAAGGGATTCATTGTGGAATCCGCAAGGAAACAGATCAACGGTTGGGACTTAAGCCATAGGAAATCAATAGGGCATATAGTATTAAAGTCAGGTTAACAAGATTTGGTGTTTTTTCGCATTCTAGATTCCTCCTGCAAAACACGAAATATGGGAGGCGAAAAATGTGAAAAAGATTAAGGTAAAAAGTTGTTTTCCTGATTTTCGAGATGTGTAGCAGAAGGATGGAAGTTGGAAGTCAAAAGGCGGAAGGTAGAAATGTAGAGTAATCGTTTCATGAAGTTTTTGACTTCTGAGGTCTGCAACAGAAGGTGAAAAGGAGGAAGGAGGAAGGCCGATAGCTGAAACACCAAGTGATCATTTCATGAAGTTCTCGACTTCTAAGGTCTGTAGCGGAAGGCGGGAAGGAGGAAGTCGAAAGGTGAAAGGTAGAAATGCAGAGTGATCGTTCCATGGAGTTTCTGACTTCTGAGGTCCACAGTGGAAGGAGGAAAGGAGAAAGTCAGAAGGTGGAAATCTGAAAGACCAAGTGATTGTTTCATGAAGTTTTCTACTTCAGAGTTCCGCAGCAGAAGGCGAAAAGGCAGAAGTCGGAAGGTGGAAATCCGAAAGACCAACTGATCGTTTCATGAAGTTTCTGAATTCCAAGGTCTACAACGGAAGGAGGAAATTTGGAAGTAGGAAGGCGAAAAGCCGAAAGACAAAGTGATCGTTTAATTAAGTTTTCAACTTTTGAGGTCCATAGGGGAAGGCATAAAGGCAAAAGTCGGAAGGAGGAAAGGTGGAAGTCGGAATGCAGAAAGCCAAAAGACCAAGTGATCGTTTGAGAGATTTTTTGACTTCTGAGGTCTGTAGTAGAAGGTGGAAAGGCAGAATTCGAAAGGTGTAAATTCAAAAGGACAAGGTGGTCATTTCCTTGAGTTCCAATTTCTGGATCTCGCAACGAAAGGAAAAAGGGAAGAAGTCGGAAGGAGGAAAGTAAAAAATACAAGGTGGTCATTTTGTTGAGTTCTGATTTCTCGATCTCACAGCAAAAGGAGGAAGGGCAGAAGTTGGAAGCCAGAAAGTAAAAAAGACAAGGTGGTTGTTTTGTTGAGCTTTGATTTCTGGATTTCATAGCAGAAAGGATAATATGGACTGCGGAACGCGGAATCAGAACTACATAACAGTTCTGGCGGAAGAACAATACCTTAGCTTTTTGAGTTTTGCTTGGAAATCTATTTCTTTTTAGAAAAGGTTTTCTAAGTTTTAAGGAAGATGCTGATATTTTGATATGGCCAGGATTATGCTTAAAACTCTTTATTTGTTTATAATTCCTCATAACAATTAGGTTGTTACTATTATGTCTGAAGATATATGGTTATAATTTTATTTTATGTTTGAAATTTGAGGTATGTTACATATGGTATCAAAGCATGGTTTCAACACTAGGCATGAATAGGCTCAACATAAAACTTCTATAGAAAACATTAAAATGACTCATGTTTATTTTGTCTTGAAAATTCTCTTACAAACAGAAAAGAGAAGTACAAATATATTTTGCAAGAAAAATCGTAGATGCAGGAATGTTTGTAGGAGAAGAACGCCATTCGTAACAACCTTTAAATGAAGAGGGTAATCTAAGGGAGGGAGAGTTTTGGGTAGATCTAAATGAAAGTCAGGACAATAAATATGAATTAAAAAGGTCTGTGGATGAACTAAGATCTAAATTAAGAAGGGTTAAGGAATATAATGAGCGAATTCTAAAGGCTCAAGAAGAACTGAACACTATCTTATTAGCAAAAATCCATAATGAAGAAAAAGTTAAAAACAAGGATTTTGAACAGGAATTGCCTAAAACTACCCCATACAATAAACGTAAGGCTAGGAAGCTGGAATTTTCTAGCCATAAATCTGACACTTGAAGTGAAGAGTCAGTTAAACACCATAGAAAAACTCAAGAGTCAAGTGAAAACAGTGACGAAAGTATAAAGAAGAAAAAGTACAAACCCTGTGAGGAAATCTCTGTGGAGTTCAAAATAAAATTAGACCACCCATGTTTAACGGGTAAATTGAGAACGACGAGGAGGAAGAAGCCTGACTGACCGATATGAAAAAGTAATTCCAAATATAAAATTACTTAGATGAGTTGAAAGCAAAAATGGCCATTTATAATCTATCTGGAAAGGCAGATATATGGTGGAAATATATAAAGAAAGTTAAGGGTATAAAATAAAGGTATGTAACCTGGAAAATTTTTAAGAAGCTGTTTAAAAGAAAATATTTATTTGAATAGTATTATGAAGAAAAATCCAAGGAGTCTTATGAACTAAGGTTAGGGGCCATGACGATGAAATAAATCTGTAGTAAGTTCTTAAGGTTACTTCGCTATGTCCCCTACATAATTGATGAGAATACCAAGATACAACGATTCCTTAGCTGCTTTCCCCTCATGTTTAAAAAACAGATTGAATATGACAATCCAAAGACACTAGAGGAAGTGATGAGGAAGGACAAATTTTGTTTTGAACAAAACAAGAATTAAAGAGAAAGTTTACCAGCTTGGAAAAGTCAAAGGCCAAATGATTTTGATTCTAAGAGAAAACAAAATAAGTTCCATAAAAACAGGGGAAATAATCACAAAGGGTATTAGTGTAATAATTACAAAGGGTTTAAACCTCAAGATTCTGGAGTACCCTCAACTGTTCCTAATAAAAAAACAACACAAAAAGAACCCTCAAAATGTTGGGAGTGTGGGGAGAAACACTACTTTAAAGATTGTCTAGCAAAGAAGCAAAAGTTTAATTTCCATTCTATATAGGAAGAAGTTACCATTGGGGATATGGCCAGGAGAATTCCTAGGATCTACACTACATTGGAGAATCGACAAGTAGAACACCAAACTTCCATGGTAAAAATTGAAGGTATGATAAACAATCAACCTATCTCTATATTAATTGATTCAGGTGCAAACCTGAGTTATATTTCACCTAAAGTAGTTGATTTATGCAATTTGGTACTTGAAAATTTTTGATAAGTCGTGTCTAGTACAGTTAGCCGTAGGTACAAAAAGAAAGGTTACTAGTATTGTTAGAAATTGTAAGATAATGTTGAATGATTTCCTTACACATGTGAATGTAAATATATTTCCTTTAGGATCTTATGATCTATTGATAGGAATGGGTTGGTTGGAAGAGAATAAAGTTTTTCTAAACTGTTTTGATAAAACATTTACATGTATTGATAATAATGGAAATAATATAAAAGTGAAAGCAATTACTAGGAAGGTAACCATCAGAGAAATATCTTCTCTAAAAATGAAGAGGTCTGTAAGAAAACGATGTAAAGTATTCACAATATATATAATGAATGACAAGGAAAATAATATGAATCCTAAACTAGAAGACATACCTCTTTTAAAGGAGTTTGAAGATATCTTTCCAAAAGAAGTCCCTAGAATTCCTCCAAAAAGGGATATAGAATTCACAATCGATCTGATACCTAGAGAGGTACCAGCATCAAAAGCTCCATATCGAATGAAAATAATAGAACTCACGGAACTAAAATCACAATTACAAGAATTAATTGATAAAAAGTACATTCAACCAAGTGTGTCTCCCTGGGGAGCATTGGTCTTGTTTTTGAAAAAGAAAGAGGGTACACTAAGGTTGTGTATAGATTATAGGCAACTGAATAAAATGACTATTAAAAACTGATACCCACTTCCCCAGATAGACGATCTGTTCGATCAATTCCATGGAGCCTACTATCTTTTCAAAGATAGATTTAAGATCGGGTGATCATCAAGTGCGAATAAAAGATGAAGATATTTTCAAAACAACATTTAGGACCCATTATGATCTCTATGATTTTGTCGTAATTCCCTTCGGGTTGACAAACAATTAGGTGATACGTTCATGTGTTTAATGAACAACATATTAAGTAACTATATGGACAAATTTTTGGTTGTCTTAATTGACAACATATTAATATACTCTAAGAATGAACAAGGACACGAAGAACATCTGAAATTAGTTTTGCAAGTAATAAGAGAACAACAACTTTATGCAAAGTTTAGTAAGTGTGACTTTTTCAAAGACAAGATTCAGTACCTAGGACACGTAGTTTCCAAGGATGGAATATCAGTCGATTGAGATAGGGTAAACGCCATCATGGAATGGTCAGTTCCTAAAAATGTATCTGACATTAGATCATTTATGGGAATTACTGGATACTACAGGAAGTTCATAGAACGATTTATAAGATTTCATACCCAATAACTTCTTTATAAAAGAAATGAAAGAAGTTTGAGTGGACTACAAAGTGCGAGGAAAGTTTTAACAAATTAAAACACCTATTAACCACTACTCCAATCTTAAAAATTGTTGATTCATTCAAGCATTTTGTCGTATATACCGATGGTTGCAATGAAGGATTAGGTGGAGTTTTACTACAAGACAATTATGTTGTAGCTTATGAATCCATAAAAGCAAGAGATCATGAGAATAATTATTCAACACATGATATAGAACTTGCTGCTATAATTCACGCCTTAAAAATGTGGCAACATTACTTAATTGAGAATTTTTTTTTTACTTATGTCAGACAACATAAGCCTTAAATATCTATTTGATCAACAAAATTTTAATGTAAGACAAGCCTGATGGCTATCCTTTCTAAGTGAGTATGACTCAGAGATAAAGAACATAAAAGGAAAAGGAAATAAAGTAGCAGATGCTTTAATTCATCATGGAAATTTAATGTGTGCAAGCAACAACTACGAATTTGATCTGGGAGGTCAAATTTTAAGTACCAAAAATTCTGATGGGGAATATCAAAGTTTAAAAGAAAAGTCTGCTAAAAATGAACAAGAACAAGTAAAATTAAAATTTATCCTAAACCAAAAAGGACTATTGTTGTATAAAAATAGGTTGTATATACCTAAAATAAGAGAAATTAAATTGACCGTCATGGATGAACTACATAAAATACCATACTCGTGGCATCCGAGGTGTCAGAAAAGGATTACCATGATTAGAAAGGACTTCTTCTGGAAAAACATGAAAAGGAAGTGGTTGAATACTTAGCTCGTTGCCTAAAATGTCAACAAGTTAAAGCAGAGCATCAATATCCCGTAGGATTATTGCAGTGACTACCTATTCTAGAATGGAAGTGGGAGACCATCAATATCGATTTAATCACCTGACTGCCAAAGAATTTTAGACAAAATAATTCCATCATGGTTGTGGTTGACCAATTAAGAAAAGCGGCTCATTTTATACCTGTCAAATATACCTACAAAGTTGTTAATATTGTAGACATCTTCATGAAAAATATATTCAGGTTACATGGCGTACCAAAGGTAATAGTCACAGATAGAGATGTGAAGTTTATAGGTAACTTTTGGAAGGCCTTGTTTAAAGGATTGGGTACCCAGTTAACTTTCAGTACTACATATCATCCAGAAACATATGTGCGGACTGAAAGAGTAAACTAGGTTCTAGAGGACATGCTAAGAATGTATGTTATGGAAAAACCAGGTAAGTGGGAAGACTACCTACATTTGATTGAATTTGCTTATAATAATAATTTCCAAGTTTCTGTAGATATGAGTCCATTTGAAATTTTTATATGGGCATAAGTGTAATACTCCAATCTCATGGAGCAGTCTTATTGAGATATTAATGTTAGGACCTGATTTATTAGAAGATATGGAACTAACCATGAAACATGTACAACAAAACTTGAAGGCTTCCTAGGACAGACAAAAAATATATGATGACTTGAAAAGAACCCCTAGAGATTTCCAGGTGGGTGATCATGTATACATAAAGGAAAATCCCAAGAAAAGTACCTTGATATTGGGAAAGTATAAGAAATTTTCACCTAGGTATTGTGTGCCATTTTAAATTCTAGCTAAATTAGGGCGGGTTGCATACCAGTTAGCCCTACCACCAGGTATTAGAGTACATAATGTGTTTCACGTTTCTATATTGAAAATATATGTTCATGATGTTTCTCATGTGATTTTTTGGAATGTAATCTAGGTGGAACCAGAGGGATAGTTCCAAGTGGGACCAAAGCACATTCTCAATAGGAGAGAACTTTTACTCCAGAATCGTACCATCGGATATGTAAAGGTGCAATGGAAGCACCTTATTCCAGAAGAAGCTACTTGGGGGATGCAAAGTAATATGCAGGAGGATTATCCAGACTTATTCCAAGAGGTTGACATGGATGAATAAAAGAAAAAGTTATGACACCGAGGACATTGTTATATTTTAAGGGGAGGTGTATGTAATACCCCCTGAATTAATAATTTTTAATTCTGCTAGAAATATTTGATTATTATTTTATTAATATTTGATAGGAAGGTAAAGAATAAAACATTCCCTATTTAATGAAATATGCCAAAGGGGAACAAAAGTGGATATATCTATTGAAAGAGTGCTTGCTGACCCACCAGAGGAAAATGACAAGTGACAACTACCACTGAGTGAGAACTCAAGATGCAGGAGTCATCATCCGCCAAAATCAGGTCTGCACTCTTGGTTGAGTTGATAAAGAGTAGGAGGGTCATAAATTACCAATTCCTATGCAAAAAACTATTTAATAGTATGTCCATGAGAAACAGGAAGCTAGCATTGGACGAGGATTAACATCTATATAATGCAAGAGATGGCGCATTGAGATATTTTTCTCTTGTGGTTCAAAGAATAGGCTTAGGGATTTTGAGCAACTAATTTGGCTGCTCTGGAAGTTGGCTGGGAGGAACAAATTATTCACTTTTGTTTTCCCAGCATTAGTGCCAGGTTCCTACACTGTTTCTTATGAATGATTCTAGATGAAGTAGGATGCGTTTGTGAAATGTTTAATTGCACTTATATTTCCTGGTAGTACTGTTTGTGCATCTCTGGGAACCATTATCCATGTTTTGTATATTCTATATCTGTACGATGATAAATTTTTCTAAACGTATCCTAGATTGGGAATTCATACCCGCATCAATGATTGTTAGTAATGTATTACTCTAGAAATTATTATTTTGTTTTGAATATAATTACTTAGTTCTTCTTGTTGTAAATCCGTTAATGGTTTCAAAATCAATACTTGATTGATTTAGAATTGACGAGTCTGTATATATGAATGGAATCCTCTATTTCAAAACATAATTCATTGTATGAACCCATAATTAACCTAGCATGGTCTAGTTTTAAATATTCTGTATAGAGGCGACATAGTCAAGAAGGCTTACTAGTTTTATTTAACCTCTAGTTTTGGATTAACTTACAGTAAAAGAAAAACCCCAAGTCAACCCACAACTAGTTGAATCCACAGTGTTAAATTGTGATCCACACAGTTAAATGATGATCCACAAAGAAATTAGATCAATGGTTAGGATTTAAGCCACAAGGATCAACGACGCGGAAGACAAATGTCGAATGTGGAAGCATAAATTCAAGAATTAAGTTGACGGAGCTTGATGTTTCCAAATTCTGATTTTCGCATCAGAAGAATCGACGGTCGATATTTTATCCGCAAAGAATATCAATGACCGATATTGGTTACAAAGCATTCACTGTGGAATCCACAAGGAAATAGATCAACAGCTGGGACTGAAGTCACGGGAAATCAACGTCGTGAACAGTTTTAAATCTAGGTTAAAAGGATTTGGTGTTTTTCCGCACCCTGGAGTCCTCCTATGGAAGGCGAAGGACGGAAGGAGGAAAATGGGAAAAATTTTAAGGTAAAATGTTGATTTTACGATTTCTGAGATTCGTAGCAGAAAGTAGGAAGGTGGAAGTTAGAAATGTAGAGTGATTGTTTCATGAAGTTTCTAAATTCCAAGGTCCGCAACGGAAGGAAAAAAGGTGGAAGTTAGAAGGAGGAAATCTGAAAGACCAAGTGATTGTTTCATGAAGTCTCTGAATTTTGAGGTTCATAGTGGAAGGTGGGAAGGAGGAAGGCGGAAGGTGGAAGGTAGAAATGCAGAGTGATCCTTTCATGAATTTTTTGACTTCCAAGGTCCATAGTAAAAAGTGGAAAGCCAAAAGTTGGAAGCCGAAAATACGAAATACCAAGTGATTGTTTCATGAAGTTTCTAACTTCAGAGGTCTACATCAGAAGGCGGAAAGGCGGAAGTCGGAAGGCAGAAAGTGGAGAGACCAAGTGATCGTTTCATGAAGTTTTTGACTTTCGAGGTCTATAGTGGAAGGAAGAAAGGTGGAAGTAGGAAGGCAGAAATATGAAATATGAAGTGATCGTTTCATGAATTTTTCAACTTCTGACTTCTGCAACGGAAGGAAAAAAGGTGGAAGTTAGAAGCTGGAAAGCCGAAAGACCAAGTGATTGTTTCAGAGATTTTTCAACTTTCGAGGTCCATAGAGGAAGGAAAAAAGGTAGAAGTCAGAAGGCGGAAAGTAAAAAAGACAAGGTGTTCATTTCATTGAGTTCCTATTTCTGGATCTCATAGCGAAAGGTAGAAGGGTGGAAAGTAAAAAAGACAAGGTGGTCATTTCGTTGAGTTCCATTTTCCGGATCTCGTAGTGGAAGGTGGAAGGGTAGAAATTGGAAGGAGGAAAGTAAAAAATAAAAGGTGGTCGTTTTGTTGAGTTCCAATTTCTGAATTTCAGAGTGGAAAGGATAATTCCGAATGCGGAACGCAGAATCGAAACTACGGAACGGTTCTAGCGGAAGAACAGTACCTTAGCTTTTTGAGTTTTGTTTGGAAATCTATTTCTTTTAGGAAAAGGGTTTCTGAGTTTTAAGGAAGATATTGATCTTTTTATGGCCAGAGTTATGCTTAAAAATATTTATTTATTTATAATTCCTCATAACAATTAGGTTTTTACTAATATGTCTGAAGATATATGGTTATAATTTTTTTTTATGTTTGAAGTTTGAGGTATGTTACATATGGTATCGGAGCATGGTTTCAGCACTAGGATTGAATAGAATCAATACAAAACTGCTATAGAAAACATCAAAATGACTCATGTTTATTTTGTCTTGAAAATTCTCTTACACACAGTAAAGAGAAGTACAAATATATTTTGTAGAAAAATAGCAAATGCGTAAATGTCTGCAGGAGAAGTACATCACCCGAAACAACTTTTAAATGAAGAGGGTAATCTAAGGGAGGGAGAGTTCTTGGTAGATCTAAATGAAGGCCATGACATTAAATATGAATTAAAAGAACTGTGGATGAACTAATATCTGAATTAAGAAAGGTTAAGGAAGATAATGAGTGATTTTTGAAGGCTCAAGAAGAACTGAACACTATCTTGTTAGCAAAAATCCATAATGAAGAAAAAGATTAAAACAAGGATTTTGAACAGGAACTGTCTAAAACTGATTTGTACAATAAATGTATGGGTAGGAAGATGGTATTTTCCATCCATAACTCTGACACTTCAAGTGAAGAGTCAGTTAAACACCACAGAAAAACTCAAGAGTCAAGCGAAAGCAGTGACGAAAGTAAAAAGAAGAAAAAGTACATACCCTATGAGAAAATCTCTTGGGAGTTCAAAAAAAAATTAAACCACCCATGTTTAATTGGGAAATTGAGAAGGGAGAGGAGGTAGAGGACCATCTATCAGATATGAAAAAGTACTTCCAAATATATAATTACTCAGATGAGTTGAAAGCAAAAATGGCCATTAATAATCTGTTTGGAAAGGCAGATATATGGTTGTAAGATATAAAGAAATTTAAGGGTATAACAGAAAGGTATGCAACCTAGAAAATGTTTAAGAAGCTGTTTAAAAGAAAATATTTATCTGAACAATATTATGAAGAAAAATCCAAGGAGTTTTATGAACTGAAGTTAGGGGCCATGGCGATGAAAGAACTCTGTATTAAGTTCTTAAGCTTACTTCACTATGTCCCCTACATAATTGATTAGAAGACCAAGATACAGTGGCTCCTTAGTTGTTTTCCCCTCATGTTTAAAGAACAGATTGAATATGAAAATCCAAAGACACTAGAGGAAGCGATGAGGAAGGCCAATTTCTATTTCGACCAAAACAAGAATTAAAGAGAAAGTTTACCAACTTGGAAAAATCAAAGGCCAAATGATTTTGATTCTAAGAGAAAACAAAATAATTTCCATAAAAACAGGGGAAATAATCACAAAGGGTATCAGGGTTATAATTACAAAGGGTTTAAACCTCAAGATTCTGTAGTACCCGCAACTGTTCCTAATAAAAAACCAGCACAAAAAGAACACTTTAAATGTTGGTATTGTGGGGAGAAACACTATAAAGACTGTCCAACAAGGAAGAAAATTTTTAATATCCATTCTATCCAGGAAGCAGTTACCATTGGGGATATGGCGAGGAGCATGCCCAAGATCTTAGCTGCATTGGAGAATCGACAAGCAGACGACCACAATTCCATAGTCGAAATTGAAGGTATGCCAAACAATCAACCTATCTCTATCTTAATTGATCCCAGTGGAAGCATGAGTTATATTTCACCTAGAGCAGTTTATTTATGCAATTTGGCACCTAAAATTTTTGATAAGTCATGGCTAGTACAGTTAGCTACAGGTACAAAAAGAAAGGTTACTAGTATTTTTAGAAATTGTAAGATAATGTTGAATGATTTCCTTACACATGTGAATGTAAGTACATTTTCTTTAGGATCTTATGATTTGTTGATAGAAATGGATTGGTTGGAAAAGCATAAAGTTTTGCTAAACTGTTTTGATAAAACATTTACATGTATTGATAATAATGGAAATAATATATAAGTGAAAGCAATTCCTAGGAAGGTAAACATCAAAGAAATCTCTTCTCTACAAATGAAGAGGTTAGTAAGAAAAGGATGTAAAGTATTTGCATTATATGTAATGAATGATAAGGAACATGATATGAAGCCTAAACTAGAAGACATACCTGTTCTAAAGGAGTTCGAAGCTATCTTTCCGGAAGAAGTCCCCAGACTTCCTCCAAAAAGGGATAGACTTCACAATCGATCTGATACTTGGAGCGGTACCAACATCGAAAGCTCCATGTTGAATTAACATAATAGAACTCACAGAAATAAAATCACAATTATAAGAATTAATCGATAAAACGTACATTCAACCAAGTTTGTCTCCCACTTCCCTGGATAGATGATTTGTTCAATCAATTCCATGGAGGAACTATCTTTTCAAAGATATATTTAAGGTTGAGTTATCATCAAGTGTGGATAAAAGATGGAGATATTTTTAAAACAACATTTAAGACCCATTACGGTCATTATGAGTTTGTCATAATTCCCTTTGGGTTGACAAACACATTTTTTGCATTCATGTGTTTAATGAAAAAAATATTAAGTAACTATATGGATAAATTTGTGGTTGTCTTCATTGACGACATATTAATCTACTCTAAGAATGAACAAGGACACAAAGAACATCTAAAAATAGTTTTGCAAGAAATAAGAGAACAACAACTTTATGGAAAGTTTAGTAAGTGTGATTTTTTCAAAGACAAGATTCTGTACCCTGGACACGTAGTGTCCAAGGATGGAATCTCAGTCGAACCAGATAAGGTAAAATCCATCATGGAATGGCTGGTTCCTAAAAACCTATCTAACACTAGATCATTTATGGGAATTACTAGATACTACAGGAAGTTCATAGAAGGATTTTCTAAGATTGCCTACCCCATAACTTCTTTAAAAAAGAAAGGAAAGAAGTTTGAGTACACTAAAAATTGTGAGGAAAGTTTTAACAAAATAAAACACCTATTAACCACTGCCCCGATCTTAAAAATTTCTGATCCATTCAAGTATTTCGTCGTATGTACCAATGCTTGCAATGAAGGGTTAGGTGGAGTTTTACTACAAGACAATTATGTTGTAGCTTATGAATCTAGAAAACTAAGAGATCGTGAGAAGAATTATGCGACACATGATCTACAACTTGCTGCTATAATTCACGCCTTAAAAATATGGTGACATTACTTAATTGAGAATTTTTTTTTACTTATGTCAGACAACATAAGCCTTAAATATAAATTCAATCAACAAAATTTAAATGCAAGACAAGCCAAATGGCTGTCCTTTCTAAGTGAGTATGAAATAGAAATAAAGCACATATAGAGAAAGTAAAACAAAGTAGACGATGCTTTAATTCGTCATGCAAATTTAATGTATGCAAGCAGTAGCTACGAATCTGATCTGGGAGGTCATATTTTAAGTATTGGAATTTATGATGGGGAATATCAGAGTTTAAAAGAAAAGGTTGCTGAAAATGAATAAGAACAAGTAAAAATAGACTTTAGCCTAAACGAACAAGGACTATTGTTGTATAAAAACAGGTTTTATATACCTAACATAAGAGAACCTAAATTGACTCTCATGGATGAACTACATAAAAGACCATACTCCGGGCATCCAAGGTATCAAAAAATGATTACTATGATAAAAAAAGACTTCTTTTGGCCAACCATGAAAAGGAAGTAGTTGAATACTTAGCTCCCTGCCTATAATGTTAGAAAGTTAAAGAAGAGCATCAATATCCTGCAGGATTGTTGCAGCCACTACCCATTCTAGAATGGAAGTGGGATACCATCAGTATGGATTTCATCACCATATTTCCCAAGAATTTCAGACAACATGATTCCATCATGGTTGTGGTTGAAAAATTAAGAAAAGCGCCTCATTTTATACCTGTCAAATCTACCTACAAAGCTGTTAATATTGTAGACATCTTCATGAACGAAATATTCAGGTTACATGGCGTACCGAATGTAATAGTCTTGGATAGAGACGCGAAGTTTGTAGGTAACTTCTGGACAGGGATAATTTTAGGGGCGAATTTTATCCCAGTGGGCTACTTTTCCATGTTTTTCTCCCAAAAAACATTCGCCATTTTGCATTTTTTGAAGCCTTGTTTCACCCAATTTTGATGGGGTAAAATTTTTTCACCCTAAAATTGCAAAATTATTATATAAACGATATAAAATCCTTGTAAATTAAAATATTTTTTGAAAAATATCGCTAATCATTTTATAGTTGGCTTTTTAAGAATTGGTAATATTCTCCAACATTTATACACTTTTAAATAAGTATGGTTCCTTAAAATCATCCCTGCTTCTGGAAGGGCTTGTTTAAAGGCTTGGGTACCGAGTTAAATTTGAGTACCGCATATCATCCAGAAACGAATGTACAGACATAAAGAGTAAACTAGGTTCTAGAGGACATGCTAAGAATGTATGTTATGGACAAACCAGGTAAGTGAGAAAACTACCTACATTCGGTTGAATTTTCTTATAATAAGAATTTCCAAGTTTCTGCAGGTATGAGTGCATTTGAAATTTTATATGGGTGTAAGTTTAATAATCCAATCTCATGGAGCAGTCCCATTGAGATATTAATGTTAGGACCTGATTTATTAGAAGATATGGAACTAACCATGAAACAAGTACAATAAAACTTGAAGGCTTCCCATGATAGGAAGAAACATTATGTTGACTTAAAAAGAACCCCTAGAGAGTTCTAGTTGGGTGATCATGTATACATAAAGGTAAATCCCAAGAAAACTACCTTGATATTGGGCAAGTATAAGAAATTGGCACCCAGGTATTGTAGGCCATTTGAAATTCTAGCTAAAGTAGGGTCGATTGCATACCAGTTAGCCCTACCACCCAGTATTAGAGTACATAATGTGTTTCACATTTCTATATTGAAAAGAAATGTTCATGATGTTTCTCATGTGATTGACTGGAATGTAATCCAGGTGGAACTAGAGGGAGAGTTCCAAGCGGGACCGAAGCGCATTCTTGACAAGAGAAAACTTTTAATATGGAACCGTACCATCGGACGGGTAAAGGTGCAATGGAAGAGCCTTAGTCTGGAAGAAGCTACTCAGGGGTTGGAAAGTAATATTCAGGAGGAATAACCAACCTTATTCAAAGAGGATGACATGGATGAATAAAATAAAAATCTATAACACCGAGGACGGTGTTATCTTTAAGGGGAGGTGTATGTAGTACCACCTAAATTAATAATTTTTAGTTCTGCTATAAAATACTTGATTATTATTTTATTATTCTTTGACAGGAAGGCCAAGAAAAAAACATTTTGTAATAGAAAATTCCCTATTTAATTAAATATGATGAAGGGGAACAAAAGTGGATATAGCTGTTGAAAGAGTGCTCACTGACCCACAAGAGGAAAATGACAAGTGAAAAATACCACTAAGTGAGAAATCAATATGGAGGAGGCATCATCCCCAAAAATCACATCTACACTCCTAGTTGAGTTGCTAAAGAGTGTTGATGTATTTGTAAATTTGGAATGTATTCACTTGTATATCGTATGTATTATACCCCGATGTTTATTCCGAGAAGTATCTATAATGTAATTGAGTCATGTCATGCCCCGATGTTTCTATCGAGGGATTCAATAATGTAAACAAGTCATGTAAAGTCATTGAGGTTAACCCTCCATTGTAAGTCGGAGAAATAGTCCCCACAATTGTGTCAAGGTTAACCCTCCTTGTTGATGGGAGGGAAAAGTCCCCATAGTTGTGGGGCACTAGGGTTATTAGACTCTCATAGAGATGTCGGCTTTAGTAAGTAATTGTTAAGTGGGGCCCACATGTTGAAATGGACATTAAGTGAAAGAAAGAATATAAATAGAGAGTGAGTCTCTCTATTTATCACACACACACTCACTCATTGGGGCGCATGAGTGAGAGAGGAGAATCTCTCTCAAGTGTGAGAGAGAGAACAAGCTGTGGAGATAATCTTTTCTATTTTTGGGTTTTACTGCTGCCATTGGTGCTCATTCTATATCTGAGGAAGTCACGGGGTTTTTACTTTATGGTTTCCTCGAAGAAAATTCTTTGTGTCTCTTGGCTCTTGTGTTTATTGTTGTCCATGTTATTCTCTCAGATAAGATCCTAAGATCATATTGCTTAAATGATAAAAATCTAACATGGTATCAGAGCTAACCTGAGAAGAAGACATTCTGCAGCTGTAGAATCTAAGGCTTCTTACTTTTTTGGTCTCTCTCCATAATCCATCAGCAAAAGTATGCTAGGATAACTCTCTATTGAAGGGCGCATCTTTTTGTTGAAGAGGAATTTGATTCAACAAATTTTCAGTTTTTGGTGCGGGAAATTAGGGCTTCTTACAGAAGAGGAATTTTTGAGTGAGACTGGCATAGGGTTGCTCTCCTCATTAAAATCGAAGTTTAGAGACCTAGTTTGAGATTTTTGGTTGGGTGAAACTCAGAGAAATTCAAACCCTAGTTTGACCCCAGGCTGCAAAAACCCTAAAATACTAAAAATGCTAAGTTTTGGTACATTCGCTATATCTCAGGATTGGAGAAGGCCTAGGAGCTGAAAATTTCTCAGGCCGAAGATAGAGTTCCTATTTACACTGTATCCAAATTTCAGCCTCAGATTCGCTAACTTCTAGGATATATATTGATCCCTCCAATTTAGGGTTCCATCCTCTTCTAGGATTCATCCCTAAACAGGACACCTAAGGAGAATTGCTATATCTCGGGCTACGAAGGTCCAAATGGAATTTATGGAGCTGTTATAGAAATGGCACAAAATTTAATTTCTGTGGTCCAAGTTTCATACCCATAAGATGAAATAGTGACATGTGTCAGTCCATACAACTTCGCTATCCTAAATAGTCCTGAAACATGTCATATTGGGAAAACGCTCATAAGTCCCAATTGGTGAAACCAATTCTAATGAAAACTATGGTGTTGTAATAGGGATAGGAGAGGATACCTCCATGCAAAGTTTCAAACACATAGGAGCATTAATTTTAGAGATACTGAAGAAATAGTAGCAGGCATTTCTGTAGAAGAAATTGGTAAACTAGGGCTTGCTGTTTCGGGAGCTTCCCCCCACTGTTTTTAGAAAATGAGTACATTCGAAATCTCACCTTGAAAAGGTCTATATTTCTGGCCAATCAGATCTAAAAGATTCCAAGTTTTTAAAATTAGGGTTTCTCTGACAAACCCTAGATCAGCTAGCTCCGGAACCGAGATGGACACCTCAAATTGGTAAGATCTAATCTTTCGCTATTTTCATTTGAGGTTCTAATTTCAAAGTGATCTATCACATCATATTGATGATAAGCTTGTTGAAGTTGAAAACTTCCAAGCATGGAAGTATATGATCTCTCTGAAGAAAATGAATTAGAGAGGATCCAGTTCCAGAGGGAGATGAGGCTAAAAACCTTACACAAGAAGATCATTGCTGATTCAATCACGGATCACCTTATACCACAAGTGTCTTTACTAAAGACACCGAAAGAAATGTTTGATTCCTTGACCACTCTATTTGAAGGGAAGAACATAAATCAGAACATGACTTTGAGAAAACAGTTGAAGAATGTGAAGATCCAGAATGCAGAGACCATACAGTCATACTTTACGAGGGTCTCTCAAATCAAAGAACAACTTGTAGTAGTAGAAGAAGAAGTGAAGAATGCAGCTGTGATGATAACCACCTTGAATGGCCTCCCAGGATCATGGGATTCATTCATGTGAGGAATGTGTGCTAGAAGGAATTGATTATTTTCTGCAGACTCTAGGAAGAAGAAGAAGCTTGACTCATAGTAAGAGAAGAGAAGATGGGAGCAACTGAAGATCAATCTCTCACCATCCAAAGAAGATCCATAAAGCAATGAGGAATATGAAGAAATCAACTCTTGAAGAACCTCTTATCCACCTTAGCATTTGGATGAGAAACAATGCTATTATGAATGAAGAATATGATGAAGCTGAAGGCTTAAGAAGGAGTCTACCCACGAAACAAATAGAGATAAGTATTCAATTGACAATTCATGATATTGTTTTGTAATGCATTTGTTTATATTCAGTTGATGTATTATGCATAATAGAATGTTTGCATTAATGACAGTATACTACTAATATGCATGTGATGGGTAAGTAGCTCATGGTGTTATACTACTCTCCATTGCTACTTATCTAGAATGAAACCTCTTTGCTGACATATTGGATTAGTGCACAATCTCAATGTTGTCCTGGTAGAGATGGAAGGCATCTAGAAAAGTTTCTGTGAGATATGGATGAGCGTTGTATTGGCTAAAATAGTTACATGATCATATATTTATGCATAAGAATATTTCATTATGAATATACCTTATGAAATGTTTCTAACCATACAATTAATGTATTTGACTTGTAGGAAATATCGTGTAAAATCGCCTACAAGCAAAGGAGGATGAGACTTGTTCTGAAGAACAAGTGACGACAGTTCAAGATGAAGAATAATATGACGAATGCAGCGACATCATTGATGCAGAACCTTCCAGCCATGAAGAAGTAACCAAGAAGAAAGGGAAGACCAGTTGAAGACGAATGATGTCTAGGATGCAGTATCGATACATGAAGGGAAGTTTGTAGTTCCATTATGTAGTAGATGGAAACATCGTGGGATATAAGGCAAGATTCGTCGCACAAGGCTTCTCATGAAAAGAAGGCATAGACTACGAAGAGACATTTGTAGCCACTAGAAGTTAAGACACATGATAGGCAGAATCATGTGTGCAAATGAAAGAAGGCCTTGTATGAGCTCAGAAGAAACCCATGGGATAATACATACATGAGGAGCTTGAAAAAGATGACAAACTCACAGATAGATGTGAGAAGAAATTTTGAAAAAGTTCAAGAAAGAGGATCTTGGTATCTAGTGATCCTAGATGGATACATAGAATATTAGTAGTAGAGGAAGCTACTTGTCACTTCGGTACATAATGTTTCGGTGCATAGAGTATGAAAGACAAAGGGAGAATGATGCTTCGCTTTAAAGGGAGTGGCTGTAGAAGATCCTGAGGTTCGACATGGTATGATAGGATGGATAGATTACTAATGACTCTTGGCTTTACTAAGAGTAAAGCAGATTCCAACCTTTGCTTCAAGGTTGAAGAGAAAATACCAGTGATGCTCCTATTATATGTTAGTGACTTGTTCCTGACTGAAAAGAGGAACTCATTAAAATTGCAAGAAGGAGACTTGTTGTCGAGTTCAAAATGAAGGACTTGGATATGATGGCACAGAGGTGTGGCCGAATATCCTTGGGACAAGGGAAGTATGCAGTAGAGATTCTGAAGAGGTTTAGGATGATGGACTACAAGGAAATGACCACACCTATGGCATCAAACCTGAAGCTATTGAGTGTTTCTTCATCAGAGTCGGTTGATTCCATGATGTATCATCAGATAATTTGTTCCTTAATGTACCTGATGAATACGAGACCAGATATTTTCTTTGCTGTGAACACATTGAGACATGTTCACCTAATGGTTGCAAAGCATTTAGTGAGGTACCTGAAGGGTACAGTTGAGCATGGGCTCAAGTATGATACGAATCAAAAGATTAACCTGTAGGGTTATGTGGATTCATATTAGGCAGGCAGTGCCATTGAAAGGAAGAGCACTTCGAGGTACTCCTTTAGTATGAGATATGGTGTGATCTCTTGGTTTGGCAGGATGGAGTTCTACATGGCACTGAGTAATGCCGAGGCAAAAGATGTTGCCACTTGCGATTTGGGAGGTAGTATGTTTCTTTTGAAAACTACTATTTGATTTGATTGATCTGACTTGCATTTTGGTATGATGCAGAGAGGAGCAGTGAAGCTCCAGTTCGTGATCCAAATCGAGATCTCTCGAAAGAGGGAGTTCTAGCATATCTGGTGAGACAAGTAGTATGAGAATAAATCCTGGTGAAGCTTGTAGGTTTCTCATACGTAAACGGTCCTGTAGGTTGTCCTCGGATGTAATCGGTCCTGGAGAAGCTCACAGGTTATCCTTGGACGTAATCAGCCCTGATGTGATTCTATGCTAGAAATGGCCAGAGTGAAGTTTGAGTGCTTCAGGGAGAAGCTTGGTGTTCTCTAGATCAAGGTTCCTTCCAAAGGGAAGTGATGATTTTGTGAGCCCTTCTGACATGGTGAAAGGATTGGTTCCTTCCATGGTCAGATATAAGTGTTGTGCCCTTCTGACATGGTGAGAGGATTGGTTCCTTCCATGGTTAGATGTAAGAGCTGTGACATGGTGAGAGGATTGGTTCCTTCCATTGTGAGATGTATGTTATGATGCCACATCCAACATGAAAAAGGACTGGCTCTGTGAAGACACATCTATTATGAAAAAGGACTAGCTCTATGTAGATCCCACATCTAGCATGAAAAAGGGTTGGATCTGTGAAGACACATCTAGTATGAAAAAGGACTAGCTCTATGTAGATCCCACATCTAGCATGAAAAAGGGATGGCTCTGTGAAGACACATCTAGTATGAAAAAGGACTAGCTCTGTGTAGATCCCACATCCAACATGAAAAAGGGCTGGCTCTGTGAAGACACATCTAGTATGAAAAAGGACTATCTCTATGTAGATCCCACATCTAGCATGAAAAATGGATGGTTATGTGAAGACACATCTAGTATGAAAAAGGACTAGATCTGTGTAGATCCCACATCTATTATGAAAAAGGACTAGCTCTGTGATGACACATCCAGTATGAAAAAGGACTGGCTCTGTGTAGATGCCACATCTAGTATGAAAAAGGACTAGCTCTGTGTAGATGCCACATCTAGTATGAAAAAGGACTAGCTTTGTGATGATACATCCAGTATGAAAAAGGACTAGCTCTGTAGATGTGCATATAGCATGAAAAAGGGTTGGCTCTGTCGATGAATACCTACATGGAGGCTAGGCCTACAACCAAGATGAAAAAGGGCTGGCTCTGTAGAATTTCCTGTGACGAGAAGAATGAAGAGATAGCACCATTTAATTGAGATAGCATAAGTAGTAATGATGATGATGATCTAGTGATGATCCAGATCAAGTAATGATCCAGACTTGATGATGATCCAGTGATGCTCCAGATCAAGTGATGATCCAGACTCGGTGCTGATCCAATGATGATCTAGATCCAGTGATGATCCAAACTTGATGAAGATGACTTGACAATGAATATGACTTGACGATGAAGATGACTTGAAGATGAAGAGGACTTGATGATGATCCCGATGATACAGAGAATAAGACTTGTGCTGATAAATTGTGTCAAGAGAATACCTTCCTAGTTAAGAGGGAGTGTTGATGTATTTGTAATTTCAGAATGTATTCACTTGTATATCTTATGTATTATACCCTGATGTTTATTCCGTGAAGTATCTATAATGTAATTGAGTCATGTCATGCCCCGATGTTTCTATCAGGGAATTCAATAATGTAAACAATTCATCTAAAGTCATTGAGGTTAACCCTCCATTGTAAGTCGGGGCAATAGTCCCCACAATTGTGTCAAGGTTAACCCTCCTTGTTGATAGGAGGCAAAGTCCCCACAGTTATGGGTCACTAGGGTTATTAGACTCTCCTAGAGATGTCAGCTCTAGTAAGTAATTGTTAAGTGGGGCCGACATGTTGAAGTGGACGTTAAGTGAATGAAAGAATATAAATAGAGTGTGAGTCTCTCTATTTATCACACACACACTCACTCATTGGGGTGCATGAGTGAGAGAGGAGAAGCTCTCTCAAGTGTGAGAGAGAGAATAAGCTATGGAGATCATCTTTTCTATTTTCAGGTTGTACTACTTCCATTGGTACACATTCTATCTCTGAGGAGGTTGCGGGTTTTTTTCCTTTATGGTTTCCCCGAGGAAAATTCTTTGTGTCTCTTGCCTCTTGTGTTTATTGCTGTGCATGTTATTCTCTCAGATAAGATCCTAAGATCATATTGCTTAAATGATAAAAATCTAACAAAGAGAAGGATGCTCATAAATGACCAAGTCCTAGGAAAAATACTATCTAATAGTATGTCCATGAGAAACAGGAAGCTAGCATTGGACGGGGATTAACATCTGTATAATGCAAGAGATGGCACATTGAGATATTTTTCTCTTGTGGTTCAATGAGCAGGGTCGGGGGTTCTAGAGCAAGTAATTTGGTTGCTCTGGGAGTTAATTGGGAGGAACTACTTCTCCACTTTTGTTTTCCCAGCGTTGGTACCAGGTTCCTACTCCGTTTCTTATGAATGATTCTAGATGAAGTAGGATGTGTTTGTGAAATGTTTAATTGCAGTTATATTTCTTGGTAGTATTGTTTATGCATCTCTGGGAACCATTATCCATGTTTTGTATATTCTAGATATGTACAATGATAAAATTTTCTCAACGTATCCCATATTGGGGATTCATACCCGCATCAATGATGGTTAGTAATGTATTACTGTAGCAATTAATATTTTGTTATGAATCAAATTACTTAGTTCTTCCTATTGTAAATCTGTTAATGGTTTCAAAATCAATACTTGATTGATTTAGAATTGATGAGTATGTATCTACGAATGGAATCCTTTGTTTCAAACCTTGATTCACAGTATGAACCCATAACTAACCTAGCATGGTCTATTTTTAAATATTCTGTATAGAGGCGACGGAGTCAAGAAGGGTTACTAGTTTTATTTAACCTCTAGATTCGACTTAACTTATAGTAAAAGAAAAACCCCAAGTCAACCCACAAAAAGTTGAATCCACGGTGTTAAATGGTGATCCAAACAGTTAAACGATGACCCATAAAGAAATTAGATCCACGGTCAGTATTTAAGAGAAAAGGATGAATGCTGCAGAATACAGATGCAAAATGTGGAAGCAGAAAGTCAAGAATTAAGTTAACGGAGATTTAAGTTTCCGAAGTACCATTTCCGCATAAGAATCGACGGTTGATATTTTATCTGCAAAGAATATCAATGACTGATATCGGTTACGAAGGATTTATTGTGGAATCCGCTAGGAAACAAATCAACAGTCGGGACTTAAGCCATAAGAAATCAAAGGCGCATATGGATTTAAAGCCATGTTAACAGGATTTGGTGTTTTTCCGCACAACAGAGTTTGTCTGCGGAACGCGGAAAATGGGGAAAATATTAAGGTAAAAAGTTGTTTTTTCAATTTCCGAGATCTGTAGTGGAAGGAGGGAAGGCAAAAGTCGAAAGGAGGAATTTAGAAATGCAGAGTGATCGTTTCATGAAGTTTTTGACTTTTGAGGTTCTTAGTGGAAGGCAGAAAGGCAGAAGTCCGAAGGCGGAAATCCAGAAGACCAAGTCATCATTTCATGAAGTTTCCAACTTCCAAGGTTCCCAGCGGAAGGAGGGAAGGCAGAAGTCGGAAGGCAGAAGGAAGAAATGCAATTTGATTATTTCATGAAGTTTCCAACTTCTAAGGCCCACAACAAAGGGAGGAAAGCTGGAAGTCGGAAAGTCAAAAGACAAAGTGATCGTTTCATGAAGTTTCCAACTTCCGAGTTCCGCAACGGAAGGAAAAAAGGAATAAGTGGAAAGGTGTCATTCTGAAAGACCAAGTGATCGTTTCATGAAGTTTTCGACTTTCGAGGTCCACAACGGAAGGTGGAAATATGGAAGTAGGAAGGTGGAAAGTCGAAAGATGAAGTGATCGTTTCATGAAGTTTCCAACTTCCAAGGTCTGCAGCAAAAGGCAAAAAGGCGAAAGTTGGAAGGTGGAAATCTGAAAGACCAAGTGATCATTTTAGGGAGTTTTCGACTTATGAGGTCCGCAGCGAAAGGAGGAAAGGCGAAAGTCAGAAGGAAGAAAGTAAAAAAGACAAGGTGGTAGTTTCGTTGAGTCCCAATTTCCGGATCGTGTAGCAGAAGGTTGAAGGGTAGAAGTTGGAAAGTAAAAAAGACAAGGTGGTTGTTTCATTGAGTTTCGATTTCTGGATTTCTCAGTGGAAGGCGGAAGGGAAGAATTCATAAGGCAAAAAGTAAAAAAGACAAGGTGGTCGTTTCGTTGAGTTCTGTATTCCGGATTTTACAGTGGAAAGGATAATGCGGAATGTGGAATGGTTCTAGCAAAAGAACAGTACCTTAGCTTTTTGAGTTTTTCTTCGAAATCTATATCTTTTTGGAAAAGGGTTTCTGAGTTTTAAGAAAGATGTTGATATTTTGATATGGCCAGGGTTATGCTTAAAATTTTTATTTGTTCATAATGCCTCATAACAATTAGGTTTTTACTATAATGTCTGAAGATATATGGCTATAAAAAAAAATTATGTTTGAAATTTGAGGTATGTTACTACTGTATGCAAGACTTAGGAGTGGAAGAGATGAGGAATGGGCTTGATAAACCTAGTGCAGAGAGGAACCTCACAAAAAGATAAGAGTGGCTGGTGAATATTCTATGCACTCCTTGAAGAGCACTTGAAGGGAAGGCATATCTCGAGGGACTGTGGAGCAGAGAAGCGGATGCTTCCTTGTGTTGGTTGTGTAGGTATTATGGATGCCAGGCCAGATAGATCTTGTGGAGGTGTCCCTACCTCTTGAATGAGCCGGTAGCTTAGCCATTCTACCTTTCCACTACCTTAGAATACTGATAAAACCAAAGGAGATCGGCTTGGCTGACAACTTGTGAAACCCAATTGTATATTGGCTTGGTTGGGAAGCCTGATAAACCCAATTGGATCTGGGCTTGGCTGAGTAGTCTGATAAACCCTATAGGTAGTTGGATTCAAGGCTGTGTCTTGTTGTGCATTTGGCCATGTGTGTAATCATTGGCTAGAAATCCTGATAAACCCAACTAGATGGCTTGGTTGAATAGCCCGTGAAACCCATCAGTGCGATGGCTTGGATGAGTTCCTAATAAATCCATCTGTTGTCTTGGCTGATCCTTAATGTAAATGTTGTCTTGACTGTCTGCAGTATGTGAAACCCAACTGTTAGCTGGATTGTATGAATGGCCTATGAAACCCAACATTGAGATGACTTGACTAAGTGGCTTGTGAAACCCATTTGTTTGGATTGTTTGCTTGCAGCCTGATAAACCCAACTGTGTGTTGGCTTGGCTAGATAGTCTGATAAACTCAACTAAAGGTTGGCTTGACTATGTGTGATATGATTTGTCTGTGTGTGAGTCTGTTGTTCCCTAGTTCCTTGTGGAAGCCATGCCCAGCTTGGGGGTGACAGTTGTGTTGAGAGGTTAATGAACACAATTGGCCTATGGTTGGGTGGAATGTTGCAATGGCATAACTAGTTGCAGGACAACTTCATCTTCAAGTTAAGTTTTCTCTGTTACTCTTATTTATGCAATGTGTTTGCTTATGAGTGAATTGAATATGATGAATTCTTGCTAATGTTCTCAGTAGAGTTTACTGTTGTTAAATGTTCTTGCATTTGCATATATGTATTCCTTTTATGTTCAATGCATTCTTCTTATGATCATGGAGGCTAGAAGCTTGGTTACATACTCAAAAGGCATCTGAATTAAGCGATTCTGCACCCCGGGATCCGCTTGTGGAAGGCTGAAGGTGGGAGGCAGAAGAAAGATGTTGAAACAGAGCAGAATGATTGGTTTTCTGCACTCCAGGATTCGCCCATGGAAGGAAAAAGGTGGAAAATAGGAAAAATACAAGGGAGAATTTTTGTTTTACACACCCGGAATCCGCCTACAGAAGGCAGAAGTTTGAAGCAGAGAAAGACCCAAAAATTCCAAGGCAAAAGTGTGTTTTCCGCACCCCAGAATCATCCTGTGAAAGGCGGAGGGCGGGAAGCGAAAAATGGGAAAAATGATAAGGTAAAAGTTTAGCTTTCCAATTCCCAAGTTTCGAACTAGAAGGTAGAAAGGAAGAATGCAGAAGGCGGAAATATGGATAAAGGATTCCATCATTTGTTAGCTTTTGGATTCTGGAGGGTGGAAAAGCGAAATGCGGAAGGCACAAATGTGGATAAAGGTTTCTGTCGTTTGTTAGTTTTTTGATTCCCGAGTTTTGCATTGGAAGGAAGAAAGGCAGAATGTGGAAGGGGGAAACGTGGATAAAGGGTTCTATAAAAATTTTGTTCTGATTTCTAAGTTCCGAAGGTGGAAGGTGGAATGGCGGAAGGCAGAATGTGGTTGGAATGACTCTGTCGCACGCTATGTTTCTGATTCTCGATTCCACAACGGAAGGCGGAAAGGGGAATGCAGAAGGTGGAGGGCAGAAAGGACAGGTTCAGTGTGAAAAAGGAATTTCTGGTCACAGAATGGATCTGTCAAGGATGGAACGACTGTATAGTGGGTTTTATGGTTAAGCATGAATGCTGAAGAGTGTTTTCACAGTCATGCCCTGTGTTTCAAAAAGAAAAACCACGGTTATTTAAGAAATTTTTTAATTCCGCATGATAATCAGGGTATGGGTACGTGGCATTGTGGTATCTGAGCAGTTGAGGTCGCTTTTCTCCTCCAAGGTAGGAGGGGACCTCACATTGTGGTATCAGATCTATATGAGTCATGGCCTATGAGCTATGTGAGATATGGGTATGTGACAATTGATATCTCAAGAATTTGTTGACCATTTTAGGAAATCGCAACAAGGCTAAAACCAACGAGAATGGAATGGCCCCGCTTAGTGGTCATAGCCCTACCACCGTGGATCCATTGAGGGATGTGTTTCCCATAGTTAGCACCTAGCTCTAGAAGTGTCCATCACCAACAAGAATGGAGTGGCCACTGGCCCATCTCCAACAGAAATGGAATCATGAGGTTGCTCTTTTTGTGACATAGTTTATAACTGAAACATAAATATTTATTTGTCTTGTAACTATTTATGAAAAAAAATATTTAAATTGTGAGGATGTAAATAGAAATTAAAATTAAAATTCGATATATTTATATAAATATATTTTACATGTACTTTATTTAATAATTTTTTTATTATTTAATTTTTGGAGTAAACATGTACCATGTTTACATGATAAACGTGGCACATCTCATCTACTTAAAAAAATCAGTCAACACAATAATTTTTTTATTAAAAAATTCTAATTATAATCTAAACTAACCTATCATCGCATTGCTTTATGACACATTATATTATTTTATTATTTTGAAGTGAAAAATGGTCAATGGAGTATATCATACATTTGAATTTTAGAATAACATTTTTACATGCCATATTTTTTTAAAAATACACGGAGGCTTTTATGGCTGTCATAGATACACCGTGTTTCCCTGTATTGATTTTCTTATTAGTTCATTTAAACAATATTTTAATACTTCCTAGACTTAAACTTGTATTTATTTAGTGATATGTTAGGTGACTTATGTATACCCAATGCACTTGTATTTATATAGTGATATGTTAGTTGACTTATGTATACCCATTGCATTTGAATTTGAGTGCCACGCGATGGAAAAAAGGAGATATGTAGTAGTTCCAAAACTAATAAGTCACAAATAGATATAACCCTTTCCTCATGACTTGAGCTTTCACCTTTGGATGTGTTTCCCATTGTTTTTTTTCATTAGTAATTTAACATATCAAACGAATAACAATAAAGTGAATGGAATTGCAACATTTTTTAAAGGGAATTATTTGATATGTCTCACATGTGTCACATCATCATGCAAAATGTTATGACTTACAAGGTACATCAGAGGAAAGGAAAAAAAGCCAGGAACATTGGCAGCCCTTTGTCCATTTCATATTCTTTTGGTTTTTTTAATGAAACCACTGCAGAGTTTAAGGGAGGAGAATGTATCTACCTTTACATCACTCAATACCATTACTTCTATATCAAAATGGGTTGTGTTAAATGTACAAATGCTCGAGCAGAACTTTTGGCACTATGGGCCCTTTTGTTCTTCTCAATGGAAATTGGACTTCCTGGTTTATACATATTTGGAGATTCTTCTGTGGCTATAAATTGGACAAAAGAAATATTTGATCTCACTTTACGGAACTTAGAGGCTCAGTGTAACAACATCAAAAACCTTACTGCTTCCTTTTCTTATCTTGACTATAAACATGTCTATAGGGAATATAATGAGAAGGAAGACATATTATCCAAGGAAGGGCTCATTATGGCCTCAGGCCTACTATCCTTTATAGAATTCTCTGAAGATATAATCATTAGGGAAGCTACTATACAATTATTTTGAAGAGCATTTCTCTATCTAACCTGCTCCTTTTTTTTAGTATGGATTATGATTATCATTGATATTTTAGCTTGTTGAATCTCACTTCTGTGTGAGTGAAAAGAGACTCTACCCAGAGCCCCCCTTGGATCATATGTCTGGGTTCTCTGTATCTTCTCTAGGGACTTTGTTTCTGGTAGTCAACTCATTTTCAGACAGTGCTGAGCAGGATTATTTTTATGCTCCATGTTATGCCCAGTTCACATTGACTCTAATTTGATCTTTTGACTAAAATTTGACTGATTTACTTGATGATGTAATCTGTTATCTTTGATTCTTTCTAAATATCAAGGAGCTGCTATTTTTCGTCTGGAAAAAAACAATAAAGTGGAATGGGATGTCATTTGCATATGCCTCCATTGTCATTCAATTTTCTCGCTACTGAACGCATTAACCATTGCCTTCCAATCAAAATATTTTATGACCTAAACATATTTGTGCAACAATCTCAACATTGAAGGGGAGTCTTATTATAGGCCAAAGGCACCCCATGACTTTCTAAACCACAACGGACTTACCTTAGTCTTCAAGGGACTATTAAGGTGAAATAAAATTCCTTACTTGTAGCATTCTCCTTCCATATTTCAAAGGCATAGACGATCTTCATGCATTTATTTCCTCCACAATAATAAGAGAATGGGGTTCCATTATTCTTTTTACCATTATTTGGTTTGAAAATCACAAAACATATTTAACGATGAGATATTTATGTTTTCACATTATAGTTTTGTTAGATATCATTTCAGTTATATATATAGTTTATAGTTTTGCAAAGAGTATGGTCAACACATAGTTTATAGCAAAGAAGTACTTTATAACATTGTATGATCAATATATATATATATATATATAACAACATCTTCGGATCATATACGGTTGTAGCATGTCATTTCGCAAAACGAGATCACCACCTAAGTTAATTTTGTGTCAAAAGTATTGAACCACACCTAACATATATATCTAGAAATAAAACTAAGAAAATTGTTTGAAAGGTTTTGAAGTAGATCGTTTTTTTTTCAAATAAACAAATCTATCGCAGTGGATTTATTTATTATAGGAATATAGTGAAGATATCAGAATATAAAAATTTATTGAGATGTCCTCCAAAGTTTAAGAGTATTTGGTTTTCTCCATATTCCTCTATTGTAGGAGAACAATGCCCTTATATATACACATTCCTTCTATTTCTTTTTCATTCTTTACTCTCTTTTTATGTCCAATATTTTATGAGCATGGATAACACTTCCAACAAATAAGGACTTGATATTAAGGAAAGGCATTCCAAGTTGATAATACCCAATTTTAGTAATGTGATGAGCTAAAAAAAACTAATACCCAAACTTGTGTGAACATTGTAAAAAAAAATTTCAATTAAAATTTGTAGAATAGAAATAAAATTAAACCAAGAAATGAATAAATAAAAGTAATTAAAAAAATGGTGTGAATATTCAAGAATGAATTGGAAGAAGACAACACGGGTTTCAGTCACCACACAATTATGTTAAGACATAAAATTGGATAAAAATGCTTAATCCATCCTCAATACAAATGTTCATCCAATGATATCAATATATAGTACATTGATCTAATGAATTTTAGATCCAAATCTCACTACAAAATCATATGTGAATAAGGATGACACCTCATAAAATTATCAGAAAAAAACTCACAAGGGAGTAATTGTAAACTATGCACGAGGTCTTCACTCAGTCAAACCATGTCATAGCGCCTTCATTCATGGGATATTAAAGAATACCCTTAATTTCACTAGATATTTATAATTACTTACAAAATTCCTTTTTTGATCCCCCTCCCAATACATATTTTCAATTAAAAAACCTTATTTTTATGATATATTCATTATTTTGATAAAAACCCCATTTTATACCCCACCAATACCTATAAACCCCCCATACCCTATTCCCTGCCCCCCAATACTTACAATATATTGACCATTTTTTTTCAAAATTAAAACTCCCCCTTTATGAATGAATGTGATAAGATATTGTTCAAAAGGGTGAACCCTCCGTGAGATTGTGTGATTATCTAAGGACTCACAATGTAATATCTTCACTCCCCCTCAATCATAAGTCCAAATGACTATACCAATAAGACAACATGAACTAGTTTATACACTAGTATTATTTCAATCTTTAATATGAAAAATTCTAAATTGATATTTGATGAAGATATGCCTAGAAGCTTTCCAATTTTGGATGTTGGATGGTTAGTCTAAAATGAACTTTGAAAGAGAAAATGACGTCTAGAAGTAAAAATTTGTTATGTTTCATCGTTTCCCTACTAATTTAGCTAGGAGAACATGGTTTCTTCTTCTATTTGGTGAAAAAATTGAGCAACATTTTGTACAAGTGAAAAAATAGGATCACTTAAGTTCTTCTCAAATTTATACACAATTAGGTGATTAACAACATCATAATGAATAATTAAACAATAGTGGGAGGAATATAGACCATGTTAGAGATTCACAAATATTTTGATTTGGCAAGGTTGATTCAAGTTGATTTTATAGTAGATAGCATATTGAGGAGATAAGCCTTCTTCTTTTTCAATCCAAAAAACGTAACTTGATTTCAATAATAGAATAAAAGTTACATTGATTCTACACATGTATAGAGGCAGATTACAAAACTCTTTTCCCCAATACAACCTTTTAAAATCTCTTTTGTCTTTCTATCCTTCTTATCCAACAAAAAAATTAAGCTTATCATGTCGATAACTTCACTACCATAATAGTTTATGAACAACATATTCTTACAACACAAAAACAAGTTGTTTCAAGATACAAAATAAGAAAACAAAAGTAGTTTAGAATAACGAAATAATTACGGTACCCCTGATGTATTCCTCGTAAAGAATGTATCCACCCATAAACCCAACAACTTCTTTTGAAAAATGATCATCCTGTGTGTTGAATTCTCGATATATATGGGAGGAGTATATAACTAGAAAATGCTGAATCAACTCCTTAATTCTGCACAACCATTGCGATAATTGAAGAACACAACCATAAGATACTATAACTCCAAATGTTGATTGAATTTTGACTAATAGGATTTCAAAACTTGAATCTTGAGTATTATTATTTATATGCCTCATATGAGTTGAAAGCTAAGAGACATGTTGAAGGGATTCAAGCTTGAGATTTGAATTATTCTTTAATCACCAAATTTGATAACATCTATCTTGTGGTTTTGGTTTACCACCGACCAATTTCATCATTGTGGTGGTTTTGGTTGAGTACTGAATATTTTCACTTGAATAATCACTATGGTGGTTTTGGTTGTGTCAGTTTGCATAGTTGTCCTAGGTTGAATGTAGAACAAGCCCGTGCATGCCAATGCTCAAAATTTAACAATGTTAGAGATAAATCATAGTACAAATGAATGTTTGACTCATTATTTAAAATTCTCATGTTATTTAAGAGTATATTATGGATAAAATTGGGAATGAAAAGGAAATTTAACAACGAATTCGATGGAGTCAGGAAGAAAAGATAGGAAAGGGATGAAGGAGAAAGGAATGAAGACAAATCTTCAACTAAGGGTAAATTTCCTCAAGAAATACAATCTTTTAATTTACTGAGTTGTATTTAGCAGAATTTAGTAATTCTTTACAATCTGTAAGGGAATAACATGAGATTCACATATCTTTAACAACAATTCATCTCACAAAAGCACACATATAGAAATATTTTCCATACACCGAGCTATTACAAGTTGAAGTAAATATAAATAAAAAAATCAAAAGAAATTTGAACTTCTGAGATGATATCCAACATTTAATCATGAATAAATAATCAATGATGCTCAAATCATGTCAAATATTGCACTCACTGTGTTATTTTCTCATGAATCCTCACAAATAGATGGAGACATAATAATATAGATAGAAAGGACAATAGGCAAGGCTTCATTTCATTAATCTCAAACAAAAAATATTTTCATTACAAGAATATGCACCGACTTAACAATAGATGAACGAATACTTCTAGCTCTCAAATTTCTAGCATTTTTCTCATATAATGAGATTACATTATATAGGGCTCTCAGGCACCCAAATTCAATTTGTAAATATATTGACTTGTCATAGAAAGTAATATTTTTTTAAATATTTACCTTTTACATCAAAATATTACATTTACATAAACTATGCTTTTTCTTCTTTTGTGTTCTTCTCCTTTATTCTTTCTTCGTACAGGTGTCTTTTGAACATGCATAGTTTGTTGAGTTGGAAGTGTGGTATATCTATGTGTGATGCCGAATTGAATCATTCTTTGCAGGGTTTCCATTGAATGTGGGGTCTCCAAGTTGTATTGAGCCTCCAGGTGTCATGAATGCCAACGATGTGGTATGCCCTGCGAATTACTATGTTGGTTGTGCTTGTATGTATTGTTGAGGTGGAGGAAGAGTCTGATGTGTAGTATTCTATTGAGAATATGACCCAGGAGCACATTGATAAGAATTCTATTGAGGCAGTAAAGGTATTTTTGATATCTTACTACAAGATGCTAATCTTTACCCAAGGGTATGCTATTAGCCTCGAGGTTTTCCAATTCTAGCTCTGCCTCAAAGTGTATCTCATAAGTGAGTGGCCACATCTCCTTAATAATAGTTTTCAATGTTTTTCAAATGTTGAAGGAGGGCCTTATTCTCTCAAGTCATTGGTATCCACTGATTATTCCTTCCAATTTCTCCTCAAGTTCTTCATTCTTTTTTCTTTTAGCTTATTCATGTATCCATCTTTGGAGTAAAACTCTGATTTTCCATTCCATAACAAAGGAAGCCCAAGCTTTGTTACTCCATTGAACATACTTTTGAAATATTTGATATCATAAACTAGAGTATTTTACTATTTTGCATTACCCTATAAGGTTTTCTTCCGAATCATCCTTTTGGAAATCCATATTACTTGAGTCCAGCTAGTAAGTTGTAGGTCCTCCAACTACTTGTTGGTTCTGCTATTAATGAAATCAATGGTTTGTCCTGGTTGGGTGGTATTATCTCCCAATGGTTCATTTACTTGCTTCATATCATTCATTGCATATTTATATACCTCAATTTCAATAGTCATTAGGTTTATGATGTACCACTTTTGATTAAATATTTGAGCAATTCCGTCCCATATTTCTTGTGTGGTTCTTATTAGCAATTCCTCTCCTTGGGAATCCATATTTAATGAAGTAACATCGCCATTTATATCATCAACCTCCCTTTTCAGGTCAGTGATTCCATCTTCTTTCTTACTGACGTCATGCTCCAGTTGTAAAATTCTATTGTTGTTTTATGCGACATCATCTTCCAAGACCTTTATTTTGGTCTAAATGTACTCTTCAACCTTTGTTGGTTCAGTTGCGGTCTTAACTTTATCCATGGAATCTATGTAAACCACTTCAACTGCTAGTGGTTGAGTGACAACTTCTGAACATTCTTTCCTACTTATGTCTACATTTGAGCTTGCTCTGTCACCTCTTCTACTATGGTGGGACGCTATGTGCTCTATTATCTCTTTGAAACACCAGAGTTCTATATTGGAATTAAACTAATTTATATTCTTATATTTTTTTCTACCCAAGCCTTGTATTTTTCCACAGTAGCTAATAATTTCTCTTTTTCTTTTTCCTCTTGATGAATTTCAGTTGTCTGAATAGGATGGACATTTGGAATTTTTAGTTGGATATTCAAATTTGCAATTTCATTTTATTTATATTCTATCAATGGTTTGAATTGAGAGACATCATCTAGATTTTCACTTACATTCACTATTTTCTCCTCAACCTTTTTGATAGTCACTTGCTTGGCTCTAGTTGTCCATTTTTCAGCCTTCAGGAGATCTCCCACTTTATTTAGTGACTCTATAAGAATTTTCTTTATCTTGTTGGATTTTACCACCTTTGCACAAATCATGTCACTGGCTTGTTTGAAGATGTCCACCTTATCAAGCTTCCTAAACAAGGACCAACCCAACACAAGCTCTATAGCTATGTAATATTTCAGATTGGTAATCTTGGGTACCATGGGCTCAACTACTGAATATATGAAAGTGTCATTGACACTATATGCAAGTGTAAACAATATTTCTTTAGTCGAAATAACATGCATCATGTATTCATTCATATTCTATACACCACTGTTTCTAATTTCCTTGTAAACAATTTGTAGGTCTGTTTGTACCAATACTGGCCATGTAGGAGTTATAGATCTAGATACTTGAGGCACTGTAAAATCCAAGGATGGGTAGGGAATTAATTTGGTTTGTGTTTTCCCAAAAATTATTGCTATATTGTCTATATCACAAACCTCCTTGGATACTTCAACAAATATTTCCTTCAAATATAATTCCTTGGCCTCCTCTGCTGGATAATCCTTTTCCTTTTGTCATGTGGGGTTTGATATTGTTGATCAATTTACATGTCCTATTCCCCTCTCTTCTATCTTGCTTCTTGATCAGGCTCACTTGAAGTTGTGGCATCTTTCATAATCTTCTCAACCTCCTCCCAACTATTTTTATTAGCAATGCTTACCAAATTAGGCCTAGGATTTGGTTCATATGCTGAGTTTTTATTTTTTGACCTTTGTTTTGATATCACCCCATGAGGTTCATAGGTGACTGCTTCATCCTTGTCTAGAATTATATACTCTAGGAATCCCTCTAGGTAGTGTACATCATTGACATATATAATCTGGAAGGGACCCACATATTTGGGGATGTGCAAAGACTTATGTTGTTTAACACTCCCAAAGTACATTTCATTTGATAGCAGTATCTTCCTGGAAAATTCCATTGCAAGGATTCTTACTATAAAAAATGTAGTAGTTTGTAAGGTTTCCTTCAAATCCATATACTCTGACAACTCTATGATATTCAAAGATGAACCAATCCTCAAATCCAGCCTTTGGGGTGAATTACAACTACTATTTGACTTCTCTAGGCATCCTTGGAAATTCTATACCATGTATAACCACATATGCAATTCTCACGACCTTATTGATGAACTTTGTGAAATTTGAATCACTAGATTTCCTGATAAATATGGGATTCCATTCATACATAGGGAGATCCATGTCCATCTGATTAGTTATGTTTAATCCTAGGATTTCAAAATATTTGAAATTCTGGTGTAGGAATAGGAAGAATAAGCATGAAGGAAACCTAAATATTTCTTGTGTAGGGAATTGAGTTAACCGGTGATTTAGAATTTAAGCTAGATAAGCATGGGTATTCCATTTAGAGGCTTCATTTTTTATTTGCTGAAATTGTGAAATAAAACCTAAAATAGTTTCATCCACTTCTTCATCATATTTATAGCCTAATATGGAACACAATAATGGGATGATTTTCCTAATCTCAGACTTGAATAAAATAATTTTAAATGGAGTTTTTTGGGTTTAAGGGTGTCATTCTAGATTCCATATACAGTTCAAAATGGTGGATTTGTCAGCGGGGATCATGATTTGGTATTTTATGGATAGCTCTCTTTCTGCAAATGGTATCACACCCTCTTCTTATGGAAAGGAAAATATTTTCCTAATACTTTGGGTATCAATATTGCAAATAAGACTGGTTCTATTAGAGGACATAATTACTCTCTAGATTGGGGAATAGAGATCTGAGCACTAGCCTGTAAATTTCATGAAGAGAACAGCTGGAGGGAAGACATAGAAAATGAGGTTTGAATTCCAGAGCTTATTGAGGTCATGATGCTCTAAAAAGGATCTATATTGAGCTTCAATAAGGGTTTGAATTAGGTTTGAATGGGTGATTTCTGGGTCCCTAATGTCATGTTGATGGTCGAAGATGACCAAGTTCTTAGTTGGTATAGAATTTGGGGATGCTTCAATGGTGGATTGAGACATTTTAGCGGTTAAGAATGGCTAGTTCAATCGGATATTATGCTTTGGAAAGTGATCCTTTCCTTCCCACTTTTAATTACTTGTCATTTTAATTGTTCACTATGAATTTTGATCATCGATTAGAGTGATTGGTTGGCGGATCTAATCAAACTTTCCTTTTCCCTAACAAACCCACACTTTTACCTAGGTTTATTCATCTTAGTCATTTGACCAAATGCATATTGATGACGTTCCACTCATTTTGGGTTAGTGCTCGATTTCATGCCTCACTATCACATGTTATGCATTCCTAAACTTTGAATTTTTATTTGTAGCATTGTTTAGCTAGTATGCATATCTTCTTCGAGGATATTAAAGGGCTTAGAATCCTAAACAAATGCCATTACTAACAAGTTGATGATAAACCTTTGAGAATGACACCACTGTACTTCAGTGGTGTACTTCCCCCTTGAGGTGTAGAGAGTACCATATTTTATTCATGTTTTAATTCAAAATACATGTAAACTTTGTCCCCGATCATGCCCAACATATTCATAGGCAACAATTGACTGAAATCCATTTTTTAATGAAAATATTCCTTTACCTGTGTCTAAAATCTATGGTAAGACTTATGCAACATCTTGGATTTTAATTTTCACTACCAAGAAGTTATCCAACCATAATGGACCTTTTATTTTTTATCCTTTTTCTCTTAGGACATTTTTTTGAATGATAATTTTCCTTTCCATAATTTAGATAAGGACGGAGATAAAAAAATCGGTTTTCCATCTGATCAACTTGATAACGATGTCATAATTTATCAAGAATTTTTGAAATTTTTCTATGATCAATTGTATCATCCACATCCTTTATTTATTCATGAATTTTGGAGCTTTCAAATTATCATCAAGAAATCCTACACTTGCAAAATAAAATAATATTAGGGTGATATAGAATATGAAAGCTACTACTCTAACATACCTAAGTACTCATTTAACATTGTTGTGGTGATGGGGTTATCAATTTTTCTTATAATACCTCAATCTCTGGTGTATTATTCAAAATTCCATTGACAAGTACTATGTAGTTATTTAATGATGGAAGTGAATATATATCGACCATTCGTATAGGTTACTCATTCTACAATATGGTTTCCTTACGATCATGAATTTATACACATAGTGACCACTAAGTCCATGCACATAAATATTTTCATAACCAACAATCAAATAAATCAACGACAACAATGCAAACCATGATATTCAAACATATTTAACACTCAACTTTATAGTAAATTTCCCTCCAACTAGCTGTAGGTGAAGGACATTCCTCACAGTTGTAGGCACACTATCACACTTATTATTTAACAATAACAAATTATTTATATGGCACATGTATTAAATTAAGCACATAGATCTATGGATCAACACACAACTCATAAAATAGATCACACAATTTACTCAGTAATTGAAGAATAAAACTGTGCAAAAATGGCTTGCAACTGTGAATTCTTTCATTAATAAAAAGTGATTAGATAATAATTAAAATGAAGTACAATGGCTAAATAGCCACAAGCAATTCGAATCCATGTGAGTAAATTCTAATTGATTAGACTCTACTTGACTGAATGGTTAACTGACCTTGTCTAAATCATTATCGGAGGACTGAATGGTTAACTGACCTTTTCTAAATCATTATTAGAGTTCATCAAAGTTCTAAATCACAACTCAAGTCTCTAATTCAGTGTTAACTAATCCTAATTGATTGTGGTAGGCAATGAATGCACCTCTCCTACATGCAGCCATGCAAACCTAGTGCTAACTAAATGTAGACGACTAGAACTAAATGTAAGTGTCTCCTAACGGAGCTTGACTAGTCACCAACTCAACTCAGCTGACCTTGGTTGGTATCGGCACTCCAAGTGGCTCCTAAATTGTAGGGATTGATCTAGGAGGCTCCTAAACTGATGCATGCAAGTGCAATCAGTGGAAGTAGGCCTCAATTAGTGTTCCCCACACTTTAGTAACTGGAACACGTGCCCCAATTAGGCCAAGTGGACCCAATGGTGCTAGTGACTAAATATAGACTGGATGGACTCCCGATTTGGATATGATTATTGATTTAGACATATGACCAAATTGGATAAGGGAGGATTAATAATCCTAACACCCCCCCTGAATGATAACTTGGAGAATCTGTGGGCCCTGGTAACAAATACCATAGGTCACCCATTACATCAAGTAAAGTAAAGTAATTGCTCAATACAAGGAGCTGGGTAAAAAACCACATGGGAAAAAATCCCCCCCTCTAACTAAGCAGATAGAATCAGGATTCAATTTTGAAAAACTTTAAAATGTGTTGCTACAATCTCTGTTATGTAGCGAAGCAGCATGCATGATGTTCTGTGCATAGGTATCCTGTGGCCTGGCATGTAGACTTTTCCATATTCTCCCAAAATGATGATGGAAGGAAGGAGGAATGTAACCTTTGTCTCTTGCTGGATGAAGAGGTGCATGGTCAGCTCTATTCTTCTGAATGTAGTGAGATTGATCCCTTTCCATGTAGCATCTTATAGGGAGTCTATTTCATCTCTTTGAAGGAGGTAAGATTGCATAACATAGCGCAAGTGTCTTTCCCTTTTGAGTGTCAGATGGATTTCTAGTCATCTTCCTAGCTTCCAATTTGGAAGGAGGGACTAGATCTGGATCTGAATCACCCTGAATCTCAATCTCATAAACTAATACAACTGGATCTGCAATACTAGTGGAAATTGCATAAAATGTAGATGGATTTTTTGTACCTTCCCTTGCAACTGGCTACTAAGAGTGCATTGGTTCTAAAAATGGCATGAAGTGTGAGAACTCATATGCCTTGGAGGCATAATTTGAGGTACCCTTCACTATGATGTTCCCAGTAGAGATATATGTGATCTCCAATGAGTTGGGACCAAATATGGCTCTCTTTGGAGAGCCAGTATGAGTCATATAGTATACAGATAACAAGTTTGCAGCTAGGGAGGGAACATAAAGCACATCTTCAAAATTTCCATGTTCAATCTTAATAGATCCCTTCCATTTGGCTTGAACTTTACTGCTATTTCCCATATGAATACTAGGACCATCAAAAGACTGCAAGGAATATAATGATTCTCTAGATGAAACCATATTATTAGAAGCTCCAGAATCAATGAGGAAGGCATGTGATGTGGAGCAGCTAGCCTTCAATGCATGACATGTCTCTTCATATTCTTTAGTTTCTTCCTTCTGGTTAGCCTTCCTTGCACCAGAAGGTACAGTGATGTTATTCTTCTTTAGAATAAGATTCATCTCATTTATTGTTCTTCTCATACAGGTTCTTTCTGGATGAAAGCCCCTTTCACAATAAGAACAAAGTTTCTTTCCTTTTCCATTCTTCTTGCTTCTCTTCGAACGTGAAGGCTCTTTTGACTGCTCTTTCTCTACAGAAGAATCATCCTTTTTCTTCCCTTTGTCATCAAGTGCTTGATCTCTGGAAGATTGAATGATCCCAATTTGGATCAACTTGTCATGCTCCTGAGTGAGAGATTCAATGGAAAAGTTAAGAGTAGGCATATTCTAGTTTGGAGTAGAGAGCTTCATAGAATTAAATGTTGATACAAAGACTGAATAGTTTGCACCAAGCTTGGAGAGGATGGAAAGGATGAGTTGATCATCCTCGTTCTCAACCTTGCACAGCTTCAATTGGAACACTAGATTCTTGAATTTTGTGGATAGGTCATTGAGTGTTTCGAAATTAGCTGGATGAAGAGAAATCAGCTCATTCTTGAGCTGATAGACCCTCAGATCATCCTGCTTGTCAAATAAGGAGGAAAGCTTATCCCAAATATCCTTGGGATTCTTCAATCCATTGATGTGGAAGATAATATCATGAGATATTGAGAGGCACAAGCATTCATAGTCTTCATCAAGCCTATTCCAATAATGTTCTTTGTCGACATAATGAATTGGCTCTTTCTCGACCTCCATTGTGAGTGTGAAGAATATTTTGGAGCGTAGCTGCATCTCCATGTCCTCCTTCCACTGGTGATAGTTGAAAGGAGTGAGGATATCCATTGGAGGGGCCAAATAGAATGCAGTGGAGAAGACTGAGCTATTGTAGTGAATTATGTGAAGGAGACCGAGATGCTTGTAGCAAATGCAGTGAAGAGGAATGATAAACCTGTAAATCACACAATCAAACAGAAAAAATAAGGTCAACATTCTGTACTTTTGGAATTCCTTCACACCAATCATAGTTGATCAAGCAAGCTTGATCAGCAATTCCTTAACTTGGGATATTAAGTGGTAAATTATTCGCTTCTGGTGCAGTACTGGAAGGAGCAATTTTGCTAAAAAAAATGATCCAAGTATGGATCTATAGTAGGATGAGTGCGTTGTCCTGTCGAGGCTCTGATACCATATTAAATTGAGCATATGTATCTATAGATCAACACACAACTCCCAAAATAGATCACAAAATTTTACTCAATAATTGAAGAATGAAACAGTGGAAAAATGACTTGCAACTATGAATTCTTTCATTAATAAAAAATAATTAGATAATAATTACAATGAAGTACAATGGCTAAATAGCCATAAGCAATTCGAATCCATGTGAGGAAATTTGAATTGATTAGAATCTACTTGATTGAATCGTTAACTGACGTTGTCTATATCATTATCAGAGAGCTGAATGGTTAACTGACCTTGTCTAAATCATTATAAGAGTTCATTGGATTTCTAAATCACAACTCAAGTTTCTAATTCAGTGTTAACTAATCCTAACTGACTGAAGTAGGTGAGGAATGCACCTATCCTGCATGCAGCCATGAAAACGTAGCACTAACTGAATGTAGAGGACTAGAACTAAATGTAACTAAATCCTAATTGAGCTTGAATAGTCACCAACTCAACTCAATTGACTTTGGTTGGTATCGATACTCCCAACGGCTCCTAAATTGTAGGGATTGATCTAGGAGGCTCCTAAACTGATGCATGCAAGTGCAATAAGTGGCAGTAGGCCTCAATTAGTGTTCCCCACACTTTAGTAACTGGAACATGTGCCCCAATTAGGCCAAGTGGACCCAATGGTGCTAGTGACTAAAAATAGACTAGAGAAACTCCTGATTTAGACATGAATCCTAATTTAGACATTTGACCAAATCGGGCAAGGGAGGATTATTAATCCTAACAACAGGCCACTCTTGAGATGGGTCTATTAATGCATGAGGGGTGAATTACTAAGGTCTTCTACCCAATCTTAGTTCATGCAAGACACTATTGCAAAAAAACATCCTTAATTATCACAATATACTAGGACTCATCCCCCATTAGTGTACACAAAAATAAGGAATGCGACCTCCTTATATACGTTATAGTCCATAATATTGTTCCCATTCCCTTTGATTTCTATAGCACAAGCCAACAGGGGATTCTTCATGTTGGAACTCTAAGGACCTTGTAAGGTTTGCCGTTACACAAAAATTTGCAGATGTTGATGAACATTTGAAACTAGAAACAAGGGCCTATCACCAGGAGTGGCGGTTAGTCCACATTTTTTATATTCCTAGAGCTACAGTGGTTATACCATGTGGACGTTGTACCGATACTCCAACACCCCACCTCCGGCGTAGCTCAGGGGAATGGAACCTGAGACCTCAACTCTGATACCATGTAAGGTTTTCTGTTACACCAAAACCTGCAGATGTTGATGAACATTTGAAACCCAGCATAAGACCCTATCACCAGGAGTGTTGGTTAGTCCACTTGTTTTATATTCCCAGAGGTGCAAGAGTTATACCATGTGGAGGTTGTACTGATACTCCAACAGACCTTAGTTGTAGGTCAGATTTCTCTCATAAGGAACCATGCCCATTAGCACTGGTTTAATAGGTTAATTATCATCGATTGGTGTGGAAATCATATTATCCTCTCTTCTTTTCCCATGATGTACCATCTAGAGCCTAGTTGGAATGATGGAGTGACTAATATAATCAATAATGGAATAAATGAATCTCTAACCGATTTCTCACATTACATATGCAAGGTTTATACTTTTCATGTGGATATTTTGAGGATGACACTTTTTCCCTTTTCAATCCTATCTTAATATAACTAAGTAATGATTAATGAAATTATAAATCATAACATTGCTTAGGGACATTGTGTTCAATTCCTAACTTGTTATTTTTTCTAAGTTAATTTACTTAGGATCTTTATCTAAAAGAATAACAAGCACAACAATACATAAAATATACATAAGATACAAACGACACAAATATTTTCATCAGGGAAACCATAAAGGAGAAAACCCCACAAACTTCCTCATAATAGTTTCATCACAAAGATAATATGACAAGATAGAATAACCAAAGACCAATATCTCTGCAACATCTCTCTATCCCTCCTCTCCCTCGCTCTCCTAAGGCGCACATGAGAGAGAAAGTGAAGTGTGTGACAAATGAGGAGGGTGCCTCTCTATTCATATTCCTTCGTTGATTTGTTAACTCAATCGTTGATTTTTTAACTCAACCACTAGGTTAGGTAGGTTACTTGTGGGTCTGACCTACCTAAGAATGCACATAAATATATTTTACTTTATTTAACTTGGGTACTATTTCGTCGACTTACAACAGAGGGTTTACCTCAATGACCATACACAGTGATGAAATCCCCAAAGGAGAAACACACATCCCCGGTGGGGATAAATAATATACAATAATAATATACATTAGAATATATTTAGAAGTTATAATTACAACAATAATCCTTCTTAACTAGGAAGGTATTCTCTTGCCACAGTCACCAACACATCTGGTCATCATCATTGAGTCATCATCGTCTCTGCTTCTATTGTCCTCATATTATCCAATCTGTCACATCTATTTGTCATAGGAAGTTTCTATAAAGAAAACCAATTTTCATGCTGGATGTAGGCCTAGACTTCATCTGGAACTTCATCATATCCATGATCAAGGCATCACATAGGTATATACCAAGATCATTATTTACATTTCCACTGCAATAACCTTTATATTCTATCGTCTTCTTATCATATCATCGTGTAGGTACAGTCCAATACCTTATTTACATTGCCATTACAACAACCTGCATTTCCTTCCATCATATCATCGTCATCACCTAGGTACAGCCCAGGACCTTCTTTACATTTCCACTGCAATAACCTGCATTTCCTACCATTATCTTTTGGATCCAGATCATCTATTTTGTCCTGCACAAAACAAAACAAAGCACATAGATAACAACTCAGATGCATACCACCTTCTTTCTATCACCTTAGGAAAATGTCAAGATGTCCCCAAGACAATCCTTCATCTACCACTATGTGAGAACCTTCAAGGAGCACAATTCAGTGCATTGTGTCTCTACATGGTCAACCTACGTTCTATCAGTAGAACCACCTAGGTGCACCTCCTCTTTCTTCCAGACCTTATCATCTCAATATAGGAACTTCAAATATCTCATATATATGGTAGGACTAATTATGAACCAACAAAATCCTACACCTGGAAGTTTTATGTTCTTCTGGTCAACATTAATGGATTACATCTGAACAACCTGTGTGCAGGATGTTTTCCGTTTAGACTACCTTCGAGACAGATTACATTCGAGTAACCTGCATACCACGCTAGGGATCAGTAGTTACACTTAGACAACCCATGGGGCATATTACATCTGAATAACCTGTGTACCATGCAAGGGACCAATATTTACATTCGGATAACCCGCCACATGACTGATTACATCTGAGTAACCTTCTACACTAGGATTTTTCCTGCTCGGATAACCCGTCTCATTTCCCATGTGATATATCATGGATCAACTATTTATAAAATAGAACACATCAAGACTGATTACATCCAAGGATAACTACATGACTGATTACGTATAACCAACCTAGGAGCTTCACCAAGATTTTATGATCAGACAACTTGTCTCACCAGCTATGCCAAAACTCATCACTCCCTCTTCTGAGAGGTTTCAATCTGGATCACATATTGGAGCTTCACTGCTCCTCTCTGCATAAAAAAATTCAAGTCAGATAAATCAATTCAAATAGTAGCTTCCAAAAGAAACATAATTCCTCAGAAATAGATGATCAAGTGGAAACATATTTTTCCTTGGCTATACTTAGTGCCATGCAGGACTACATCCTTCCAAACCAGTAGACCATACGAGATCTCAAATTGAAGAATCAACCCAAAGTTCTCTTCTTCTCTGTAGCACTACTTGCACAATATGACTCAACATAGCTGTGCAGGTTAGTCTTCTAATTCGTATAATATTTGAGCCCATACTCAATTGTACCCTTTAGGTACCTCAATACATGCTTTTCAAATAGGTGAACATGTCTTGAATCCATCAAAACTTGACTCAGGGTGTTCACAGTAAAGAATATGTATGGTCTAATATTCATTAAGAACATCAATGAGCCAAACATCCGACGATACATCATGGCATTAATAGACTCTAATGAAGAATCATACAAAAACTTCAAGTTTGATTCCATAGGTGTGGCTATCGCCTTGCAGTCCAGTAATCCGAATTTCTTCAAAATCTCCACTGCATACTTTCTTTAACCAAAATAAATCTCATCCACATTCTGCCACACCTCCATGCCTAAGAAGTAGTGCCTCATCCCTAGGTATTTCATCTCAAACTCAGTGGTAAGTCTCCTCCTTGCATCTTCAATGAGTTCGTCCTCTCCTATTAGGAATAGGACATTGACATAGAGAAGGTGCATCACTAGTTTTCTACCTTCAACCTTGAAGCACAGGTTGGAATCCTCTTTATTCTCAGTAAATCCTAGGTCCATCAGTAAGTTGTCCATCCTGCTGTACCATGTCGAACTTGAGGATCTTCTGCATTCACTCCCTCTGAAGCAGAGCATCATTCTCCCTGTTCCTTTCATACTCAATGTACTGAAACATTCTGTATTGGAGTGACAACTAGCTTCCTCTACTACTAATATTCTATGTATCCATCTAGGGTCATTGGATACCAAGGTCCTCTATCTTGAACTTTGTTGAAAATTTTCTCTCACACCCATCTGTGAGCTTGCCATCCTCTATAGGATTTCATATTCAACCTTTTAGAAAAGGTGAAGATGTTCATCACTCTAGGTGATCTTCAATCTCCTCATGTAACTGTATGTGCTATCCCATGGGTGCCTTCTGATCTTGTACAACGAATTCTTTAATTTGCACACATGATTCTTCCTGTCATGTGTCTAAACTCCTAGTGATTTCTCTACGTACAATTCCTCCTCGATTTCACCATTCAAGCATGTTTTCTTGATACCCAACTAGTGTATATCCCATATCATACCTACATGTATGGATCTATTGAAGTGTACCTTGCAACTGGTGCAAATATCTCCTTGTAGTCTATGCCTTTCATCTGTGAGAAGCATTGTGCTACAACTCTTGCCTTGTATCCTCGATGCTGCCATTTGCTACATCCTAGATATTGTAGATCCATATGGAAGACATTACAGACTTTCCTTCAGTTCTTGACACTGCATCCTAGAAATCATTCCTCTTGATCAACCGGTACTCTTTGCTCATAGTCTACTTCCCTTTATTCTTAGATACTTCTTTATAGCTGGAGATATCTACTTCAATGATGTCGCTCAACAATGTCACATAACTGGAGTGTGTCCGATGCCTCTTTCTTTCTTTGTAAGTATCGTCATACTATTCTTCATCTTGGATGATTTTTCATGCCCAATATGGTATTCATCTCTTGAGGTGGATATACCGTTCTCTTTATATTCTTCTGAATCTCTTTCTTTTGCCACTGTGACTTTGAATTAGGAAGCTTTTGGTTCCTCTTTTGAACTATCATTACGTATTCTTCATAATGATTTTTCTTTATTTATTTGGTGGGTATACTCCTTATTGATCCTTATTTACTTACAATAATAAATGGATTATTCTACTTCATCATCCTCTGCATACAAATGATGAGATGGATAAGAGGTTCTTCATATTCCTCATCGCTTGATGAATCTTCTTTGAATCATGAGAGCTTGATCTTTAGTTGCTCCCATCTTCTCTTCTCTTATTATGAGCTGAGATTATTTGTGTGTACACTCTTCCTAGAGTCTGTTGATGGTAATCAACTTTCTTCTGGCACACAATCCTCGAATGAATGAATCCCATGATCTTGGAAGGCCATTTAAGGTGGTTATAACAATCTCTTATTCTTCTTCGATTGCTTCGTCATAGAAGCAGACACTTCCTTTTGGTGTCTTCAAGGATGAAACATGAGGAATGAGATGATCCTTAATAGAATATGCAATGATTCTCTTGTCTCTATCCTTAGCCTCATCTCCCTCAGGCTCTTAGAACATCCTTAATGAAATACTAATCCAAGTCATTTTATTCAAGGATCAAGGAGGTCTTATACTTCCATGCTCATAATTTTTCAGATTCACCAATATTTTCATCAATATGGGTGTGATGAGTCATTTTAAAATAAGCCTCAAGCATAAATAAAAAAAATTTAGATCTTACCAATTTGAGGTGTCCGACCTAGTTCTAGAGCTGGATGATCTAGGGTTTGTTAGAGAAACCTTAATTTTCCAAAATTGGTATTTTAGACGTCTGATTGGACACAAAGATGGGCGTATTCAAGGCAATCTTTGGAATGTACTCATTTTATGAAAATCATGATGGGAAGCTTCCAGAACACGAAGCGCTAGTTTCCCATTTCTTCTACAGAAACGTCAGATATTGATTGCTGTATCTCTGAAGTTTTTCCTCCCTATAGTCTGAAACTTCGCATTGAGATATCCTGTTATATATTCTTTCCAACCCCACAGTTTAGAGAAGAAATGGATTCTCTGAGTGGGACTTATGTTGAGTTTCCCAATATGATTGTTTTGGGGATTGTTCATCATAAAGAACTTGTACGAAATTCTGTGTGTCACTGTTTCACATTGTAGGTATGAGAACCAGACCAAAAAAAATAAAATTTTGTGCCCTACTTACAACATCTGGAGAAATTTCATTTGGACATTCCTATCTAGAGATATAATAATGCTCACTAGGTCACCTATTTATGATTGGATTTTGTAGGAGGATGGAAACCTGATGTGGAGGAATCATATTGTTAGAATATAATCCGTTAGGGTTATATATTGTAAATAAATAAATAAATATGAATAAGTAGGAAGCCGAAAAGGATGGAAGGAAGGTGAAACACAACCGTCACATGAATGTATAACAGAATGCATTAGCAATGGAATAAAGATGAATCGGGAGTTATACCTAACAAGTGGTATCAGAGCTTGGCTATTTTCCTACCATAACTCCTGCTGCATTCAGTGCATTTCAGTCCTGCCATTCTCTGCTCCGTCAGTCTTCCATTTGCATGTGTTTCTCCTCTCCCAGCCTGCACGCATTCATTTCTGCGTTATTCTTCTCTGTGAGAAACGCTAAAGTTTGTGAAAACCTATGCGCGACCTCTTCATTTGCATATCTCCCCCTCTGTTAGAGACTTCCGGTGGAGTTTTGTCCTTCGATGGTAACAAAAACTCAGTGTATATCTTCTTGCGTGGTGGGATTTTACTCCCGTTTTCATTCCTCTTTCTGGTGGGATACAGAATCAAAGGATTCTCCTCGTACTGGGCCTTGCCTCTTTCATGACAGCCTTCACATTCCCATGTTTGATGGCTCTCCGATTGCCTCAGTCTCTGGATTGCTGTATTCTCACTACCAATAACGATACCCACAGCACAATAGCCCACGTTACAGATAGATACATAGACTTCTCTCCATCTAGGCGACTGGTTCTTTAAACCCTAGTTTTCTGCTTCTTCTCGTTGTGGAGGAGAAAGACCTAAGAGCTAGTGATTTCCCATCGACCAAGTAGCTGCCACCTGTGCGTGAAGGAACTCTTGTGTGTGAAGTGCGTGGAGGTGAAGACTGTTCTCTTCATGAGCGTGGAGGTAAATTTTTTGTGATCGCTGGATTGCACAAACCCTAAATTGACCCTAGACTGCTGCGTGCTTTGAAAACCTACATGGAAAGACTGGACAACATCACCTACATGGAAAGACTGGAAAAAACGGCGGAGAAGATGAAGCACGGTGCTGAAGACACTAGTCTTTACTCGCTGATGTATTCATGCGCTGCAGAATATAGTGCTGCGACTTCATAATAGCGTGGAGACCTATCAGTGTTTATGCTCAGTGATATATTGTATGCTGCGTACTTGAAGACCGATCTCAGAGACTGAATACTGAGACTAATATGTGCAAATAATGTATGCTTCCCGTGATTGTATACCTTGCGTGGAGTACTAATTCAAAGAGCTGCGTGGAGTGCTGCAACTTTGACTCCTGTGTTGAACTATGCCCTTACTTTGGAGCCTGGTGACCTCAACCATTGAAGCTGCAAGTTGTGGGTTAGATGCATACTGTTGTCGACTACCTGCGTGGAGAGACTACCTGCATTGGAGATTGATATACTGATATAGGTAATAACTTCCAATTCATATTTATTCCATTGCTAATGCATTCTTTTATACATTCATGTGACGTTTGTGTTTCACCTTCCGTCCATCCTTTTTGGCTTCCTACTTATTCATATTTATTTATTTATTTACAATATATAACCCTAACGGATTATATTCTAACACATATCACTTGCAATATAGCAAATATGAGGCTGAAAGTTTCAAAAATTGTACAACATGATTACCTCTTCATCCTGTAAATTTTTGGCTTTTGATCCTTTGTCAATATTGTGTTGTAGCGAAAGTTTAAAGATAACTAGATTCAGTCTTCTAGGGTTTTCAAGCATGAAACCCTAATTTCCGGTAGCTTCCATTGTAGCTGTATTTAGGCTGCACAGTTCCTTCTTTCAGAGTGGCTCTGATACCATGTTAGTTTTTCTAATTTATTTTACTTAGGATATTTATATAAAACAATAACAAGCACAACAATACATCAAATATACATAAGATACATAAGACACATAGATTTTTAGCAGGGAAACCATAAAGGAGAAAACCCCGTAAACTTCCTCAGAATAGTTTTGACACAAAGATAAGATGAAAAGATAGAATAAACCAAGAAGAATATATTTACAACATCTCTGTATCCCTCCTCTTCCTCCCTCTCCTAAATCACACATGAGAGAGAAAGTGAAGTGTGTGACAAATGAGGAGGGTGACTCTCTATTTATATTCTTTCATTGAGTTGTTAACTCAACCACTAGGTCGGCTAGGTTACTTGTGGGGAAGCAAAAATATACAATATTAATATACATACGAATATATTTCGAAGTTACAATTACAACAACATAATTATGGTAGATAAGTACAACTAAGGATTTGTTTTAATACCAAATAGGCTCATCTCCCCTCAATCCCATATTTTACTTTCCCTATTTGTAGAATCATCATAAAACCCATCTTCTCTTCAACTGTCTTCACTTGTAGTTGTCAAGAATTTTTATATTATCTGTAATGTATAACATTTAAAATATTCATGATGTCATAAACTATATATGTCTAGAATATAGCCATTATATAATTACATAGATCATTACATTATGGAATAAAAAATGGGGTTTTACATTCCCGTTCCCTTTATTTATGTGCCTTCCTCAATGCATATAAACATTATGTACATTTACAAAAATATCATCAAAATTTTCAAAATAGTTTCTTCTTCATGGTTGTAGTGGGTCAATTGGACCTTTTACTTCCCTATTTCTTTGTTCGTGAGCCACATGAACTTCCTATATAGGATGCTAGTTGGTTGCACTATGATATCTCTTTATTGTTCTACCTGAATCAAAATCTAACAAATAATATGCATAGGATCAGGAACATACATTTTCAATAACGACAAATGAAAAGAAATATGCACTTCTATGCAAGTAGGAAATGCAAGCTCATATGTAGCAGGCCCTATCATAGCAAAAATTTTAAATGGTCCATAATAACTAGTCTCTAGCTTAGGACAAATCCATAGCTTGGCGGAGCTCTTCTTCAATGTAAATTTCAAGTATACATGCTCCCTCATTTTAAATTCCCTTTATATTATGTTTATGTATGAATAACTATTATATCTATCTTGTGTCATTTTTAACTTCTACCTTATCTTAACAATTCTTCCATTTCCATGAGTAACCCTTTCCCAACTATGGATTTATCAAATGAATTTTCCCAACTGAGTAGAGTTTTGAATTTTCTTTCAAACAAAGACTCAAATGGAATCATATTCAAGGGATCATGATATCCTTTATTATATGAATATTTTAACAAATACAAATAACCCTCTCACTTGGTTGGTTTTTCCATCAAATAAATCCTTAACATATCCTCAATGGAAAGATTCACCTTTTCATATTATTTAGTTTTGTATGGATGATATGCTTGAATTAAATTCAAATTTGTTTCAAATCCTTTTAGTATACCATTAAAAAATTTTGATGTAAGTTTTCGATCTCTTTAATGTACAAACCTAGAAATCTCTTTCATGTACGTTTCTTCTATATTGGATGATTAATGAGTTGACTTGATTGGAATAGAGTAATTATATTTTTTCAATGTTCCCACCAGTACCATTATTAAACACTGATGCTTTGTTGTCCTGGAAAATTTTGCGATGAAATCAATCATCACCACACCCCATTTCCACTTTGGTATTGGCAATGGTTTTAGCAATCATGTTGGATGTTTATGTTCAACCTTTTCTCTCTAACATGTTGTTCACCTTGTTATATATTTAGTGATGTATTTCTTGATTCCTAGCGATAAGTATTTACTTCTTATTAGTGTAATCATCCTTTTGGTACTCAGGGTGTCCAGGTTATGCATTTCATTCATTACTAGTTTCATTAATTCAACAAAATTGCAAACATAATTTATAATCGTATACATAACAATTCCACCCTCTTCCACCTTCATATTTATTCTATACATTTTTCTTGGTGTAATCCTTATTTGAGATGAAGGTAATATTCATTTGAGATGTCATCCTCAAGAATTATGGTTCATAAATTTGATTTACAGAAGCTAGCGGTTGTAGCATGCATTATGTGTACTCTCCTATTGAGTGCATCAACAACCTTGCTCTCTTTAGAATTAATATGTTTGATATAAAATTCAATATCACAAAGAAATTCCAACCATATTGTTTCCCATGGATTTAAAGTCTACTTCTTAAACAAATACTTCAACCCATTGTGATAATATACTAATTCAAATTTTATACACATAAGATAATAATTCCACATATTTAATGCATGTACAATGATCACAAGTTCTAAATCATGTATGCACAAATTTACTCTCATTCTACATTAACTTTCATGGATCAATAACATATAACATGCCCCATTTTCACAAGGCCTTCACCAATTACTTTTTTGCAAGCATATGTGCATACCAAAAAATCTTCATTTGGATACACAATATTGAGAACCGAGAACTAGAGTTCTAGTGAGTAGTATATTTAATTGTTGAAAACTTTATTCACATTGTGTTGTCCATTCAAATTTGAATTCTTCCTTCTTCAATGATGTAAATGGATGCACCACTTTTGAGAACCATTGCATAAATATTTTTGTATTATATCTCCAATCCCATAAATGACATTACTTTTAATACTTTTTTGGGTTTATGCCATACATTAATAGCTTCAATCCTTTCTAGATATACTAACATTCCTTTTTCAAAAATAATTTCCCCCTATTAATTAATCTACCTCTAATAAAAGGAAAAATTAATGATCTTAGAATAAAGATGATGTCTTCTTAGCACTTGTAGTACCAACCTCAATTTCTCTTCATGATCCTCCTCTTATTTTGAATGAATAAGAATGTTATCCAACAATACAATGATAAACTTCCAAATATTTCCTAAATATTCCATTCAAAAAACACATAAAGGTAGTTGATGCATTTCTAAAACCAAAATACACCACTACAAACTCATGGCGACCATATATAGCTCTACAAGTGATATTACTAATTCTTTCATGTTTTATCCTCAGATGTTGGTAGCATGATCTCAAATCTATCTTTGACAAAATATGTTCACCTTTTAGTTGATTAAATAGGTCATTTATTTTGGGTAGAGGATATTTATTCCTCAAAATTATCTTCTTTAATTGTTTGAAGTCAATGCACAACTACATAGTTCCATACTTTTTTTACAAAAAGTATTACCCCTCCCTAAGGAGACACACTTGGGTGTATGCATATTTTCAATAATTTGAGACAACCTGGTGAGAATCTAGGATTAAATCACGTTCCACAAGTGTGATTATTAAATTTCCATACTATAATTATTGGTTTCTAGAATTTTTATTATTGGTTTCCAAAAGTGTGATTATCGATTTCCAAACGTTTCATTATCTCTTTTCGAAAGTAACATTCTTAGTTTTCAAAGGTGTCATTATTGGTTTTTTTAGGTAACTTGTGAGAAAGGGCATGTGCTCTTTCTACTTGTCACCCCAATTCCTACATTTTGACATATGGTGGGATCTATGCCTCATCATAGAAATACTAACAATTACTACTAACCTTGTATAATATATCCCCATATATTGATGCTCATAGTTACTTACTCTCCTTTTTTATATATAAACATGTCTAAAAAGTAAGACTTAACCTAATATGATACTCTTGCAAATATAACCCATTTTTGATGACTGAATTGAATGAATGTTATGCATGTGATGTAAGGGTTGCAACTCTATATAACCCCCTTTTCATTAAAAAAAAACAACCCAATGAATGACTCAATTTAAATGAATGCGATGTATGTGACCCAAACTTAGACTAAAACTATCTCAATGGGGAGAAAACTTTAGCTAATGGAATTCATAGAAAAAAATATATCACTATTAAAATAAGGAAACAATTCCCTAATTATTCCAACAGTGAATTAAAATGTCAAGAAAATAAAATATTTGAAAGTAAAACAATTAATTTTATAACATTTTATCAATATTGTTTATGGATACAATTTTTGGAAAGTTACAAGTTTTAATGTGTATCTATGATTCAAGAAAATAATTCTTAGTAGTCATCGTATAAATATAAAAAATGTAATCTAAATCATTAATTAATTATTATGATTAATTATACATATTCGTGTAACATAAATATAGATAATTGAAATACTACACAATGCATTGATATCAAGCAATAAATAAGTAATTTTAATTTCCATTAATACAAAACAAACCATTCATCTTAACAACCTAAAAATTGATGAAGAATATACAACTTTCTAATTATTAAAAACCGCTTCCAAAGAATACAACAAATTCCCTCTTTCATCAATTTCATGCAATAGTGTAAACAAATATAAGATGAAATGGTTTCTCACCACCACACCTTTTTCGCTCCAGAAATTTTTTCATATATAGTTCCTAGATCGGGGACAATTGAATTAAATATAAATAATAAACTAATCGTTAGTGAAAGACATAAGGTGGAAATATGAAATACCATGTGATCATTTCATGAATATTTCAACTTCAAAGGTTCGTAGTGGAAGTCGGAAGGCGAAAAGTCAAAATACCAAGTAATCATTTCATGAAGTTTCTGAATTCCAAGGAATGCAGCGGAAGGCGTAGGTAGGAAGGAGGAAAGCTGAAATACGAAGTGATCGTTTCATGAATTTTTTGACTTCTGAGGTTCGCAATGAAAGTTGGAAAGGCAGAAGTCAGAAGGAGAAAATCCGAAAGGCCAAGTGATCGTTTGAGGGATTTTTCAACTTTCGAGGTCTGTAGCAGAAGGTAGAAAGGTAGAAGTCGAAAGGCGAAAAGTAAGAAAGAAAAGGTGGTCATTTCATTGAGTTCCGATTTTTGTATCTTGTAGTGGAAGGAAAAATGGAGGAAGTCAGAAGTTGGAAAGTAAAAAAGACAAGGTGGTCGTTTCATTGAGTTTCAATTTCCAGATCTCACAGGGGAAGGCGGAAGGGCATAAGTCGGAAGGAGGAAAGTCAAAGATATAAGGTGATCATTTCGTTGAGTTCTGATTTCTGTAATTCGCAATGGAAAGCATAATCTGGAATGCGGAATGCAGAATCGGAACTGCGGAACGGTTCTGGCGGAAGAACAATACCTTAGCTTTTTGAGTTTTGTTTGGAAATCTATTTCTTTTTGGAAAATGGTTTCTGAGTTTTAAGTAAGATGTTGATCTTTTGATATGGCCATGGTTATGCTTAAAACTCTTTATTTGTTTATAATGCCTCATAACAATTAGGTTTTTACTATTATGTCTGAAGATATATGGTTTTAATTTTTTTTATGTTTGAAATTTGAGGTATGTTACATATGGTATCAGAGTATGGTTTCAGCAGTAGGTGTGAATTGGTTCAACACAAAAATACTATATAAAACATCACACTGACTCATGTTTATTTTGTCTTGAAAATTCTCTTATAGACAGAAAAGAGAAGTACAAATATATTTTGCAATAAAAATGGCAGATGTGAGAATGTCTGCAGGAGAAGAACATCGCCCGAGACAACCTTTAAATGAAGAGGGTAATCTAAGGGAGGGAGAGTTATGGGTAGATCTAAATTAAAGTGATGACAATAAATATGAATTAAAAAGGTATATGGATGAAATAAGATCTGAATTAAGAAGGGTTAAGGAAGATAATGAGTGAATTCTTAAGGCTCAAGAAGAACTGAACACTATCTTATTAGAAAAAATCCATAATGAAGAAAAAGATTAAAACAAGGATTTTGAACAGGAACTACCTAAAACTAACCTGTACAATAAACGTAAGGGTAGGAAGCTGGAATTTTCCAGCCATAACTCTAACACTTCAAGTGAAGAGTCAATTAAACACCACAAAAATACTCAAGAGTTAAGCGAAAAGAGTGACTAAAGTAAAAAGAAGAAAAATTACATACCCTATGAGGAAATATCTGGGGAGTTCAAAATAAAATTAAAGCACCCATATTTAATTGGGAAATTGAAAAGAACGAGGAGGCAGAGGCCCAACTAACCGATATCAAAAAGTACTTCCAAATATATAATTACTCAGATGAGTTGAAAGCAAAAATGGCCATTTATAATCTGTTTGGAAAGGTAGATATATGGTGGCAATATATAAAGAAAGTTAAGGGTATAAAAGAAAGGTATGTAACCTGTAAAACTTTTAAGAAGCTGTTTAAAAGAAATTTTTTATCTGAATGGTATTATGAAGAAAAATCCAAGAAGTTTTATGAACTAAGGTTAGGGGCCATGCCGATGAACTTTACTATGTAATAAGTTATTAAGCTTACTTCGCTACGTCCCCTGCATAATTGATGAGAAGCCCAAGATACAACGGTTCCTTAGCTTCTTTCCCCTTGTGTTTAAAGAACAAATTGAATATGACAATCCAAAGACACTAGGAAGGCCAAAGTTTGTTTTGAACAAAACAAGAATTAAAGAGAAAGTTTACCAACTTGGAAAAATCAAAGGCCAAATGATTTTGATTCTAAGACAAAACAAAATAAGTTCCATAAAAATAGGGGAAATAATCACAAAGGGTATGAGGGTAATAATTACAAAGGGTTTAAACCTCAAGATTCTGTAGTTCTTGTTGAAATATGGTAACTTCAAAGGATATTCTAAATGTATTTTACTTATGTAACCCAAGGAAGATGTTATTATTCCTCCGAAGGGGTGTTAGTATTGTATTTGGTCATGATAGAGTCATGAGGTAAATCTTCCACTTGTGTCGGGTATTTAGTACCATAATAAATAATATAAAATACTTGTTTTGATTATTCCTAGGTGAAGTCGGCCCAAACAGTTTATTGGGGCCGACTTGTCTAGTAAAAAAGTCAATTGACAAATATGTATAAATAGAGTTGTGGTTCTTATTTGAACATAGATTCACTCACTTGTGTAGCGCATAGGGGAGAGAGAGAGAGAGACAGAAAATAAGGAGGAGAAAACCTGCTTTTGGGTTTGTATTTTATAAATCTTATACAGAGGAAGTTTTTGTTGGGTTTTCTTCTCCATGAGGGTTTCCCAGGATAAATCTTTGTGTTCTTTTGTGTGGTTATGCTTGACTATCTTTCAGTGATCTTTTTGCTAATGGTTATGCTGTTATGATGTTGAATGTTATAAGATATGATATAACCATAAAACTTAACATGGTATCAAAGCCACCCTGAAATGATTCGTTGCGTAGCTGAAATAGTGCTACAACTACAACTATTGAAGATTAGTGTTTCACGCTTGAAAACGCTAAAATACTAAAACTAGTATTTTTGGTACATTTGCTATATCTCTAAATTGGAAAAGTCTCAGGATCTAAAACTTTCACAGGATGAAGAAAAATTCCTGATGTACCCTATGTAAAAGTTTTAGCCTCATATTTACTATATTATGGGAGATATAATTCCTCCAACTTAGGATTCCATCCTCGCCCATGATTCATCCTTAAACTTGTGACCTAGGGAGAATTGCTATATCTCAGGATATGAAGGTCCAAATGAAATTTCTCTACATTTTCTAGATAGGGCATGGACTGTACATTTTGTGTTAAACATTTCAAACTCCGAATGTGAAACAGACACGTGGAAGTTCGTACAAGTTTCCTATGCTGAATAGTACTAAAATAAGTCACCTTGGGAAAACGTGCATAAGTCCCAATTGGTGAAACCAATTCTTCTCTAACCTACGGTGTTGGAAATAAAAATGAGAGGGATACCTCAGTGTGAAGTTTAAAACACAGAGGAGCAGTAATTTCAGAGATACTGTAGAAATAATATCAGGCATTTTTGGAGAAGAAACTGAAGAAAACTAGGGCATCAAATATTTTGCATTTTTTATCACAGTTTTGGGAAAATGAGTATACTGCTCAGCTCGCCTTAAGGAGGTACATATTTCTATCCAATAATATCTTAAATATACCTCAATTTAAAAATTATGGTTTCTCTGTCAAACCCTAGGTCTACCAGAAGAAGAATTTCAGAAAAGATTTCAAACAAGCATGAGATTGAAGCAATCTCATTGGTCAAAGAAGAAGTTGTTAGAATAATCAGCCCATAGTTAGCTACCTTAGAAATTAATTAATCCAATTTTTGTCTTATTTGCCTAGTTTCCATATTCCACCTTATGCAAGTTGTCCTCCACACATCCATAGTGGTCAAACTTGCTAAATTTGAGTCATGGAGCACTTGGGAAACCACTTGGAATCAAATCTGCTTTATTCCTGGCCTCCCTAGCGCATGTCTACTTTTTCTGCTTTATTGCCTGCTTTTTCTGAGTTTTAAGGCAATTGGGAAAGTTTGACTATGTGAAGTTAACTTTTTTTTTTGTCCTCATCATCCTCCACCCTTTTCTCCTAAGAAAATAATGTATGAGTTGTCCTTCCATCACCTATTAGCTTGCCTAATTTGTTTTTCCAATTGATGAGCTCCTAGATAGTTTTGGAAACTGCTTTATGCACCTATGGGGGATTTGCTTAGATTTAGTAAGCCTGATTTTGACCAAATTCGAATGGCATCCTTATGCATTCAAAAATATCATGTAATTATTTATTGTGGCAGCCTATGACTTCACAGGGTTGGCTATTGTACAGTTATTCAATACAGATTAGTGTTCTGCTCCATATTCAGTCTCCTTTGTGGGTAATTTGCATGTGTAATTGGCAATTGTTGTGAGTGTAATTTTTCTAACACCTGGGTTCAATTTCCACATGGTATCAGAGCCTTTTTATATCTATTTCTCTCCTTCCAATTTGTTATTTCAGGTTTGACATCATTGACTTGGAGCATTCTATTGACTGAAGGGACAATTTTTGAGCTATGGATCAATCTCAGAAGATCATCTTGAATCCATTTAACTTATTTGAATGGAAAGTAGAGATGGAGATAATGTTGAGAGGAAAAGGCCTCTACAGAGTGACTATGGAAATAGAAGCAGATCCCAATGCAGTTGCAGAGAATATTAAATGGCACAACAGGAGGGATGAGGCCTATGGTCTCCTGTATTTGAGCATATCAAGAGACCTCCTTTTCCATATTGATGGATTGACATCACCAAATGAAGTATGGGAGAAGCTTATTGATATTTTTGGTAAGACAGATGAGATGAGGGGACATCAAATTGAAAATGAATTGATCTCCTTGAGTCCCAATAGCTTTGAATCCCTGCAACTCTATTTTTCCAAGTTCAAAGCACTTGTTTTGCAGCTAAAACAATGTGGGATCAAAAATAAGGATGAGCAACTGGTTTTGGCCATACTCTTGAAGCTTGGCCCTGACTATTCAGTGTTTTTTTCGACCTTCTATGCCACAAAGATGACAGCTCGAGCCTGGAAAATGCCTAGCCTTGCAGATTTCATGGAATCTCTCACACAAAAACAAGATAAATTGGTGATGATGGGCACCATCAAACCTTCCAAATACCAAGCTCTAGTTGCTGGATATTCAAGGGTGGATTTAAAAAGCAAGAATAAATCGAAGAAGCCACCTGATCAAAAGAGAGACAAGAACAAGTCTGCAGAGGAGCCTCAAGGTTGCAAGAAGAACACCCAAAAGAAGAAGAACAAAGGAGAAATGAGCAAGTGCGCATACTGCAGTAAGGGAAATCATTATGAAAGCTCCTACATGAAGAAGAAAATAGACATGCTGACCCAACTCCTGGAGAAGAATGGCATCTCTCCTCCAGACAGCTCAAAGAAGAGGCAAGGAGGATCACATTTAGAAGACAGAGAGAGAGTTCATGTATTGGTTGCTAGAACATCAAGCTCACCTAGTTTCATCATTGATTCTAGAGCTTCAAGGAATATGGTTTCGACCAAGGAGGCATTCACCTCACTTGACATTTCGAAAGGTCCACCAATTGCATTGGGAGATGACTCTCTCACTGAAAGTTTGAGAAAAGGGAGGATTGATCTTAACCATGGTAAGTTCAGCAATGTATTGTATGTTCTAGGTCTTTCCTCTAACCTTTTATCAGTGTATTAGATGACCCACACAGGGTCTCCAAAGAAGGTCATATTCTCCCCTGATGAAGTTTAGATAACAGAGATATCAAGTGTTAAAGCCATTGCAAAAGGAGTTTCAAATCACACTTCGAAGGTATACATGTTCTCACACTTCCTACCCTACTCAAACCCCTCTGCTCTTCTGATTCATGCTAATGAGGCAAGCAAGATTTGGCATGAAATATTTGGCCACCTAAATTACAAGTATCTTTCTGATCTTAGTGAAAAAGAAATGGTCATAGGGTTACCAAAGATTAAGTTTTCCAAAGGAGTCTGTCAAGGTTGCATCTTAGGAAAACACCCAGAGCATAAATTTGAGAAAGCTAGTCATGAGAGAACCTCTGCGCCTCTTGAGTTGATCCATAATGATGTTACTGGCCCATTTCCTCATATTTCAATGAGTCAGGCCAAATATGCATTGAAATTCATAGATGACTTTTCCAGGTATTTCTAGGTTTACTTCTTGAAACACAAGTCTGAAGTTTTTGGCCTCTTCAAAGTCTTTAAGGCTTTGGTTGAAAACCAGTCTGGGAGGAAACTCAAGGTCCTCAGATCTGACAATGGTGGTGAGTATGTTAAGTCTGAGTTCATCCAATATTGTGTATATGTAGGTATTTAGATGCAGCATTCTATCCCTTACACACCACAGCAGAATGGTGTTGCTGAGAGGAAGAACAGATCACTGAAAGAGATGGCAACCTGCATGATGGAGGCTAAGACTTTGCCACCAAAGTTTTGGGCCGAAGCTATAAACTATGCAGCCTATATCCAGAATAGGGTTCCTCATAAATATCTTGATGTTATGACTCCTTTTGAATCATGGAGTGGGCACAAGCCAGATGTGACCCATTTCAGGATTTTTGGCTCAAGGGCTTGGGCTAGAATTCCAACAGAAAAGAGGAAGGCTTTGTAGCCCCAAAGCCAAGAGTGTCTATTTGTTGGGTAATCTGAAGATTCAAAAGGGTACAAGCTGATAAATTTGAGCACAAACAAATCCTTCATTGAAAGGTGTGTTCAGTTTCAAGAAGAGCCCCAGGCAGCAGTGGAAGTTGGAGAATCCTCTTCACCACCAGAACCTTTGAATGTAAGTGAAGAGATAGTTGAAATTGCTGATTCTGATATGTCTGATAATGATGATTTAATTGCATATTATAAAAGTACTACAAGACCAAAATGGGCAGCAAATACCATTCATGCAGCTGGAGAACTAGCTGGAAATTCTAATGATCATAGGAGGACTAGATCTCAATTTGAGAGTGTTCTGTGCATGAAAGATCCTATGTTTGCAGAAAAATGCTATCTGATGGTTGAATCAGAACCATATACATATGAATATGCATAAAATTATCCAATATGGAAAACATCCATGAAATAAGACTTCATCTCACTCCAGAAGAAAAACACTTGGGAGCTGGTTGATCTTCCCCCAGGGAGGAAGCTAGTTCAGTGTAAGTGGGTTTACAAAACCAAATTTGCTGCTGATGGTTCACCTCTAAAGTACAAGGCAATATTGGTAGCCAAGAGATACTCAAAGTTACATGGAATAGACTACAATGAGACCTTTGCACCAGTGGCAAAGATGGACTCCATCAGGCTAGCTTTAGCCATTGTAGCTTCAAAGCAGTGGGAGGTACATCACATGGATGTGAAGTGTGCTTTCCTAAATGGAGATATCATTAAAGAGATTTACATGCAGCATCCTCAAGTATTTTCTACTAACCCATCTCTTGTGTGCAGGCTAAATAAGTCATTGTATGGGCTTAAGCAAGCCCCCAGGGCTTGGTATGCCAAGATTGATAGCTTTTTGCTATCACTGAATTTTGTTCGATGCAAGTCAGATACAAATGTCTATTTGAATCTGATTCATGGTTCATTAATGATCATTGTTTTTTATGTTGATGACCTTCTCATTATAGGAAGCTCAAAGGATGAAATTGCCTCCTTGAAGGATGCAATGAACCATGCCTTCTCAATGACTGATTTGGGCTTATTGAGCCAATTCTTGGGGCTCGAGATTGCTCAAACCAAAGAAGGAATCAAAGTACATCAGTCCAATTATGCCTTGGATTTTTTGAACAAATTCAATATGAAGGATTGCAAGCCAAGCAAGACTCTTTTCCTTTCAGGAGTTAAGCTTGAAGAAGCTGATTCTTCACCTATGGTAAACAATACACTGTATAAGCAATTGATTGGATGTTTACTGTATCTTACACATACTAGACCCACTATTTATTATGCAGTAAGTGTGGCTTCAAGATACATGGATCAGCCTCATGAGATCCATTGGAGAGCAGCCAAAAGGATCCTTAAGTTTGTTCATGGAACAAGAACTCATGGGATCTTATACAAAGCTAAATCTGATATTGAATTGATTGGGTTTACTGAGAGTTATTGGGAAGGTGAAAACACAGATCGAAAGTCAACATTAGGATATGTGTTCATGCTTGCTGAAGGGACAATCAGCTGGTCAAGCAAGAAATAGAGTGCCATTGTACTCTCATCTACAGAAGCAGAGTACATAGGAGTTGTAAATGTAGCAACTCAATGTTTATGGTTGCAGGGGTTACTTGGTGAGCGTGGATTCAAATAAGAATAATCAACTACTATATACTATGATAATCAGAGTACCATTCAAATCTGCAATGATCCAGTTCAGAAGCAGCCAACCAAACACATTGAGATCCATATGCACTACATCAGACAGCTTGTGCATGATGGCACCATTCACCTACTCTTCTGTTCATCTTCAGAACAAGTAGCAGATATCTTCACCAATTTTTTTTGTGAGAAAAAATTCAGCAATCTGAAATCATTGCTTGGGATTGCTGATCATGCTGTGAAGCATGAGTGATGACAAGATTTCCAAATTTTGTTTTACTGTCCATGTTTAAGGGAGGATTTTTGCCACTGGGTTTTTTCCTCTTTCCTTGGTTAAATGGACATGCAGTATGTAAAGGGTGACTAAGCATTGTTTCTAGGCCCTATAATTTTCTGATATTTTACTCATAATTCAGGCTTAAGGGGGGGTGTTAGAATAATCAACCCATAGTTAGCTACCTTAGACATTAATTAATCCAATTTTTGTCTTATTTGCCTAGTTTCCATATTCCACCTTATGCAAGTTGTCCTCCACACATCCATAGTGGTCAAAATTGCTAAATTTGAGTCATGGAGCACTTGGGAAACCACTTGGAATCAAATCTACTTTATACCTAGCCTCCCTAGCACATGTTTGCTTTTTCTGAGTTTTAAGGCAATTGGGAAAGTTTGACTAGGTGAAGTTAACTTGTTTTTTGTCCTCATCATCCTCCACCCTTTTCTCCTAAGAAAGGAATGTATGAGTTTTCCTTCCATCACCTATTAGCTTTCCTAATTGATTTTGCCAGTTCGTGAGCTCCTAGACAGTTTTGGAAACTGCTTTATGCACCTATGGGGGATTTGCTTGGATTTAGTAAGCCTGCTTTTGACCAAATTCGAATGGCATCCTTATGCATTCAAATCCCTCATGTAATTATTTATTGTGGCAGCCTATGACTTCACATGGTTGTCTATTGTACACTTATTCAATACAGATTAGTTTTTTGCTCCATATCCAGTCTCCTTTGTGAGTAATTTGCATGTGTAATTGGCAATTGTTGTGAGTGTAATTGTTCTAACACCTGGGTTCAATTTCCACATAAGTTGTTGATCCATAAAGATATGAAAACAAACAAACAAAGATAAGTATTTGAATTGTCTTTCCTGTATATGTTTTGTATTATTCATGATAGAATTTTTTCATTAATGACAATGTACTACTAATATGCATGGGATGGGTAAGTAGCCCATGGTGTTATACAACTCTCCATTGCTACTTATCTAGAGTGAAACCTCTTTGCTGACATATTGGATTAGTGAAAAATATCAATGATGTCATGGTAGATATGGAAGGCATTTAGAAAGTTTCCATGAGATATGGATGAATGTTGTATTGGATAAACAGTTGCATGATGCATAAGAGTTTGTCATTATGCATATGTTCTATGAAATGGTTCTAACCACGCAACTGGTGCATTTTAATTGCAGGAAAGGTCCTGTACAACTGCCTACAAGAAAAGGAAGATGAGACTTGTTCCAAAGAAAAAGTGATGAAAATTCACGATTTACTCTAATTAACATGAACATGAAGCTCCCAAGGTTAGGGACACTGTGACAGAATAAATAGCTTCAGAGAGAGGTAGATCCACCTTGAGAGATGAATACCATATTGGGCATGAGAGATATTCCAAGTTGAAGGAAAGCATGATGGGAATTCCAAACCAAAGTAAGAGGCCTCAGACACACTCTAGTAGCACGACACAGTTGGGTGGCATCATTGTTGCAAACCCTTCCAGCTATGGAAGAAGCTACGATCAAGGAGTAACAGTTGATCATGGGGAATGATGTCTACGATATGGTTCAGAGACCTAAAGGAAAGTCCATAGTGTCTTCCATAAGGATCTACAAGAAAAAGTGTACAAATCTAGTTTTGTGGTTTGTCTAAGAAAGAATAGAATATGTCATGACATACTCTATTCACCAGAAAAGCTTCTTCAATAGAAGTATATATTGAGCAAAGAACCACCTATACAGAATATGCTTTGTACAAGCTCAGAAGGCACCCATAGAAAAGCACATCCAGGAGCTTGGTAGATCACCTAGAGCGATGAATATCTTAACCTTTTCTACAAGGATGAAGATGGAAACCTATAGAAGACAAACAACTCATAGATGTATGCAAGAGGAACTTTTCAACAAAGTTCAAGATAAAGGGATCTTGGTATCTAGTAACCTAAGAGGGATACATAGTAGCAGATAATGCTACCTGTCACTCCAGTACAAAATTCAGAGGGAATATGATGCTCCACTTCAGGGGGAGTGACTACAGAAGATATGTGAGTTCAACATTGTACGACATGATGGAAAACTTCTTGATGGATTGAGATTCTTTACCAAGAGTAAAGTGGGTTCCAACCTTCAGGGTTGAATGCATAATACTAAGACATGTCGATGACCTGACATAATGAACTCATGATAGATGCAATGATTGAAGAATACCAGAATGATGTTTGGGATATAGCACCCAAACCAGAAAGAAAGACTGTGGTATCTTCTAAATGGATTTGAAATATAAAATATACTGCCGATGGAAGTAAGGAAAGATTTGTGGCTAGAGGTTTCTCTCAGAGAGACGGAATTGATTATGAAGAGACACTTGCTCCAAGAAGTAAGGTACACTTCCATCAGAACTATCATGGCACTTGCTTCCATGATGAAGTGAGATATATACTAGATGGATGTAAATACAAGACTTCCTTAATGGTGTGATTGAGGAAGAGGTTTACATCAAATAGCCATAAGGATTTGAAGTCAAAAATAGATTGAGTCATGTATGTAAGTTGAAAAATACTATTTATGTACTGAATAAAGCTCCTAGAGCTTGGTATGGAAGAACATATAGCTCCTTGGAAACCATGGACATTAGCAAGAGTAAAGTTGATCCTAACCTTTACCTTAAGGTTATGGATGGTGAACTTGACATACTATTGTTGTATATGGACGATATAATTCTAACTGGAAATGAGAAACATACCATAGATTGCAAGAAGAAGCTATGTGAAGAATTCGAGATGAAAAGATCTTGGATTGATGCATTATCTACTCATACTGGAAGTGTGGAAGAGCTCAAAAGGAATATTTCCAAACTAGGATCCCTCATTGATTACAAACTACTTTCTGTTTGACTAGGGGCACTAGCATGTGAATCTGTGGTGTTTTTATGGTATTCTTGGTCATTTATTTTCTCATAGAGACTCTCCCACTCACACATGTTTACACCCATGCATTCCATGCCTACATTTATACCTCTTTACAAGTTCACGCATGTATTCATGACGGTCTGGTTAGGCTTGAGAGCCTATTTGTCTACCTACAGGGGTTTAGGGGTCAAATCCTAGCCTGGAACTTGTATGCATCCAAATGGCCTCCAAGGGATCACAAATTTTCCCCAATGTATTATAAGTATGTACCATACACATCTACAAGATGTACACTAATATAAATATAAGTTATTGACACCGTTCATATGTCCTATTTCATTATGTTATGTTGTTCTCTTGCATATTTTTACAATAACTTAGATTGTGAATATTTATCTAGCTCCTAGATCTCAATGTGAAGCAATTATCACATGGTATGAGAGCATTGTGGAGATGAAAATCAAATCTATATAGTTTTGATTTTTTTTTAGGGCATATTTCCAGAAAATCTGAGTGTTTTCATTACACGTTCTACAATGTTTTTGTCACATAGTGCACAAGAAGAATGGAGAGACTCGAGTATTTCTGACCCCATTCAAATATTTTGAATGGAAGGCTGAAATGGTGATCCAAATGAGGTTGAAATGCCTTTACAGAGTCACCATGGGGACTGAGACTGAGCCCAACTCTACTGTGGGGAAAGCTAAGGACTTCAAAAGACTTGATGAAACATTTTCTATGCTCTGTCTCAGTACTTCAAGAGATCTAATATTTCATGTATGTTAGGATATTTAGACACTTAAGAGTTAGTTAAGATCAACTTGTGTAATATATCCGTTAGGTAAAAGTGTGTTTATTTAGTATGCATTAGTAAGCATTTGTAAATATTCTAATCCAACGGTCATGATATGTTCTAGACATAGAGTGATCCGACGGTTAAACTTCTCTTAGATCATACCTACCATTGATCCATGGATTAACACCCGATTGGTCCATGATATCTATTTAAAGAACATAGAGGGTCCTTGGCTAGTTGATCGATTATGAGAAGCTCATGTAACTTTCTTTCTTTTGCATAATAAATTGCTCCAAGTAGCTATTTGGTTGGGGCCGTGGGCTGTTTCCCTCTCGAGGGTTTTAACCATGTGACAACATCGGTGTGTTGATATGTGATCTATATATGTAAAGTGGTTTCTCAAGGAGTTTAGTATTTTGGGAGTACCCTATGTACCCGAACATGCTATCAGAGCGTTTATGAAGAGCCTCTTTCGGTTTTGATCAAGATCTGGAACCAGTGTTGCCGAAACTTTGAAAGGGTTTCTGGTTCTAGAGTTTCTATGCATTTGTGGTTTATGGGAGCTATTCCATTGCATTTGGAGCACTGTTTCCATTGGGAAATAGTTTTCGTTTCACCGAAAACCATTTCCGTTTGATCTAGAAACACCCATTTAGACAAATATGAAGGTATAATGCTATAGTGACGGATTTGTTTAATTTTTTTTTAAATCCCTCATATTTTATCAGTTTTATTATTAGATATTTATTGTTTTAGTCTTGGACTATTTCCTTCCCTGGCTGCGTATGCTCTTTTCCGTGCACCTTGTGCGATCGCGGTGAATCAGAAACAGAAAGGGAAATTTTTTTCTTGTCTTCTCGGCTATGTATGCTCTTTGCCGTGCACCTTGTGTGATCACGACAAATCAGAAACAACGAGAAAACTTGAAAACGTAGACTTTTCGGGTAAGCCAACCAAGATCTAACCCCATTGCGTGGGAAAAGTTTTTTGTTTTTGTTTTTGATTTTTTTTGTGATTTGTAGGAAAAAAGGAAAGCACGGAGAACGAAAGAGAAGAGTTATATATATAAAAAAGAGGTCCACTACCTCTTTCAATTTTTTTACGTACCTTTTAAACTTAGCTCACTTGGTCCAAAGTTGTTTTATTCCTTAATAGGTCTTGAGTTGAAGTCTTATTAAGCTACTTTTTAGTGCATGCAATTTCTATTTTCAAGTTACTTTATTGTAAAAGTGCATCTCACTTAAATAAAATAAAATAAAAAGTAAGTCACTAAAGTCTTTTAATTTATTGCCGCACTATTTAAAGTAACATTATTGTAAAAAGTGAACATCACTTATTCTACAAAAGTGATTCACTTAAAGACCGCTTTATTGTAAAGTGATTGTCAAAGGTTGATCTTGGGAAGATGGTTCATTTTTTAGTTGGTCAAGTTAATATCTGCCACGTCACTATTGGGGACATCTTCAACATTTTCTTTGATCAAGCATAACTTCATCATCCAGAATAAGTTTTCAGTGCCGTTTTTTTAAAACCGCATATTTTTTTCGATCTTCTTGCATCTTGACAGTTAGTTTTTGTTCTTTCAGCCATTATTTTAAAGTATGCCCCCCCTTGTGATATTATACTTACAAGTTCTAACTATTTCTCATGAAAATATCATATGGAGGATGTTCTGCGAAGTAGGGGACTTTTCAAGATAACCTTAGGGAAAGAAACAGAACCCACTGATGATGATAAGAAAATTAAATGGCAAAATAGATGTGATGAAGCTTGTGGATTGATTGGGATGTCAATCTCTACTGATTTGCGATTCTACATATCTGGAATTGATGAACCTGATAAAGCTTGGGAAAAGTTGGAATCTGTGTTTGGTAAACACAATGAAATTTGGGTTCATCAACTTGAGAATGAGTTGATTTGTTTGAATCCAAATGATTTTTCATGCATTCAAGACTATTTATCTAAGTATAAAACTCTTAGACTCTTATTTGAAGAATGCAAGATTAAGAATGAAGACAAACCATGTATTTATCATATTCTTTCCAAACTTGGACCTGCATATTCTGTTTTTGTATCTACATTCTACTCCATGAAAGAATTCTTGACTACAACTAGCTATCAAGAGCCTAGTCTTGAATCCTTTTGTGATTCCTTAATTAGAGAGCAAGATAAGCTCATTCATCTTGCAATAATTAACAATGTAGACACATCTAGGAAAGCCTTATTGTCCAAATAGAAAGAAAAGTCTAAGCCTCCCAAGAAACAAAACTTTTGCAATAATAAGCCAAACAACAAGGGTCCCAAACCCTCTCAGTCAGCTCCTTCTTTAAAAAATGACAAAGGATCCAAGCCAAAAGGAAAGAAGACTGAACGTCATTGCAATTTTTGTGGGAAAGATAATCATGATGAATCTAAGTGTTTCAATAAGATGGCAGCCTTGGAAGCAGCAATGAAGAAGCACCACATCAGCCTAGATTCGTCTTTAGAATCTACCTCTCATGGACATGCACTTTATGCTTCTGGTTACTCTTATACTGCATCTCCTTCTTATACTTCAAATGAATGGCTCATTGATTCTGGAGCATCTTATCATATGGCTAAGGATCAAGCCATCTTTTCCACTATGCATGAATGTAACACCAAACAAATATTTGTTGGTGATGATAGATCTCTAAGTGTTGTAGGATTTGGAACAGTTCCAGTAGAAAATGGTCATTTCAGTGAAGTACTATGTGTTCCAAAAACTTCTCGCAATTTGTTATCAGTCTATCAAATTACTCATTCGGGTGAAGGTAAAACTGTAACGTTTACCGCTCACCAAGTTGTAATCAAGGATTTTAAAAATCCTCAAAATCTCCTTGCTACTGGAACTGTTGATGATATTACCAGGTTGTACAAATTTAACAACTTTGGGTCATCACATTTTCCTTCAGTTTTTGTTGCTCATAGTGATAACTTGAGCAAACTTTGGTATGAGTGATCTGGTCACTTAAATTATCGCTCATTGCAACAACTATGTAAAGAAAATATGGTGACTGGTCTTCCGATGGTATCTTGCAAGGATGGAATTTGTTTCGGTTGTGTACTCATAAAACATCATCGAGACAGTTTTGAAAAATGTGCCTCTTGGCACGCCTCAGTTCCCTTGGAGCTTGTGCATAGTGACTAGTGTGGTCCTCTTCCATTTGCTTCCTTTTCTAGTTTCAAATATTTCTTAACTTTCATTGATGACTACTCTAGACGCACTTGGTTTTACTTCCGAAAACTTAAGAGTGAAGTATTTAACATGTTATTGGCCTACAAGGCCCTTGTTGAATAACAATCTGGTCATCAAATTATTAAGTTAAGATTTGACAATGGAGGAGAATATGTTAACAACAAGTTCACTACTTTCTGTACTAAATAAGGAATCCAACAACAACACACTGTTCCATATACACCACAAAAAAATGGTCTAGCTGAACGGAAGAACCGCACTTTAAAAGAAATGGCTAATTGTATGATCCAATCTAAGGGACTAAGTGTTTAATATTGGGCTGAGGCCATAAATTGCGCAAATTACATAGTTAATCGCACACCCATTAAAGATTTACAAGGTATAACACCGGAAAAAGCATGGAGTAAAATTAAACCAGATGTAAGTCACTTTCGCATGTTTGGTTGTGAAGCATGGGCTCACATTCTGGATGAAAAATGGAAAGCATTGCAGCCGAAAAGTGAAAAGTGCATATTTGTTGGATAGTCTGAAGATGTAAAAGGTTATATACTTCTTCAGCCCCATTCACATGATATAATAATTAGAAGAGATGTTAAATTTGATGAAAATATCTTGGCCTGCGAGCCTAACTTGGAGGGTGCTCCATCCTTGGCCTGCGAGCATGATTTAGTGATTGTGCCTTCTTTTTCTTCTTCTTCTTCCAACTTCCTTGAAAGGTTTCCAACTCCAGTTTCTGATGGTGACAGTGAGGATGAAAATCCACCTTTTCCTTCTCATGTTCCTATAATTTCACCAGTACCAATGCTTCCTCGATGGGTCCGTTCAACATGTGAAGCAGCTGGTGAACTTGCTGGTGATCCTAGAGATCAACGTAAAAAACGTTCTCAGTTTCAGCAACCCTCTTCTCTTTTGGCTCAAGTTTTCGAGAATCATGATCCATAAACTTTTGTAGAAGCTTTAGGAAATCTAGACTGGGATGCAGCTATGGATGAAGAATATCATTCCTTAATGGTGAATGATACTTGGGATCTTATCCCTCTTCCAAAAGGAAGAAAACTTGTAAGATGTAAATGGGTCTACAGAACTAAGTATGCATCAAATGGAAGTGTTGAAAGACTTAAGGAAAGGTTAGTTGCTAAAGGTTTTTCCCAAGTTAAAGGGATTGACTACAATGAAACCTTTGCTCCTATCACAAAAATGAATTCCATCCACCTTGTTCTTTCCCTTGCAGCCTTACATAACTGGGAATTCCATCAAATGGATGTCAAGTTTGCATTTTTACATGGTGATTTATAGGAGGAAATTCACATGGAACAACCTCCTAGATATGTTCAGGATAACTCTAGCCTTGTCTGTCTCCTTAAGAAATCCTTATATGGCCTTAAGCAACCTCCTAAAGCTTTGTATGCCAAAATGGACAGCTTTCTCCTTGACACTGGTTTTTCTAGATGCCATTCTGACCCCAATGTTTATACCAAGAAAGTAGGAAACCATCTCATCATACTCGTTCTTTATGTTGATGATCTTATCCTTACTGGTAGTGACCCTAAACTTATAACCCATGTGAAATCCAGTCTTAAGAAAATTTTTGAAATGTCAGACTTAGGACATTTGCATTATTTTCTTGGTCTCCAAGTATTGCAAACCAAAGAAGGTATCTTTCTTTCCTAGTCTAAGTATGCTTGTGACCTTCTTCGTTGCTTCCACATGGAAGATTGTAAGCTAGCCCCTTCTCCTTTCCAGTTTGGAGTCAAAATTTCTACCACTTGTACTTCCCCTGAAGTAGATGCCACCTTGTATCATCAACTTGTTGGTAGTCTTTTATACTTGACTCATTCCCATCCTGACCTTTCCGTTGCCATTGGTCGTGTTTCTCGTTATATGCAAACTCCTCATGAAAGCCACTGGAAAGCAGCAAAAAGAATACTTTGATATATTCAATGTACAATTCAGTTTGGGATTCATTACAGTACAGGGGGGAAAACTTTATTGGTTGGTTTCACTGATTCATATTGGGCCAGTGATCCTGATGATCGAAAGTCTACTGCAGGTTATGTTTTCAGTTTGGGATCTGGACTTGTCACTTGGGCTTGTAAGAAACAACAAGCTCTTGCTCTTTCTTTAGCAGAAGCAGAATATCGAGCCACAATTAACGCCAGTCAGGAAGCTTTATGGATTCAACAGATCCTTTCAAAGTTTGGATTCAAGAAGTAGCAGCCTACTCCACTTAGGTGTGACAATCAAAGTGCCATCAAGCTTGTCAAAGATCCAGTTCTACATCAGCGCAGCAAACACATTGAGCTACACATGCACTCCATTAGAAATCTTGTTCATGATCATGTTATTGAAGTGCTCTATTTCCCTACAGATGATCAAGTTGCATACATCTTCACCAAGTCTCTTACAGAAGTGAAGTTTTCTAAACTTTGGTCTATGTTAGGAGTTCATGAATGCGTCCTTAAGGGGGGATAGGATATAAAGCCTCCTTCCTTTCTCCTAATAGTGTTAGTTTTGTAAATCCTTCAATCCTATCCCAAGTTGTTCTTAAGGGGGGATGTTAGGATATTTATACACTTAGGAGTTAGTTAAGATCAACTTGTGTAATATATCTGTTAGGTAAAAGTGTGTTTCTTTAGTATGCATTAGTATGCATTTGTAAATATTCTAATCCGACGATCATGATATGTTCTAGACATAGAGTGATTCGACGGTTCAATTTCTATTAGATCATACCTACCATTGATCCGTGGCTTAACACCCGATTGGTCCATGATCTCTATTTAAAGAGCATGGAGGGTCCTTGGCTAGTTGATTGATTATGGGAAGCTCATGTAAATTTATTTCTTTTGCATAATAAATTGCTCCAAGTGTTTATTTGGCTGGGGTCGTGGACTGTTTCCCTCTCGACTAGGGTTTTAACCACATGAAAAACATCGGTGTGTTGATCTATGGTCTATTTGTGTGAAGCGGTTGTTCAATGTGTTCGGTCTTTTGGGAGTACCCTTTGTACCCGAACAATGTAGACAATATTGGAACATCCAATGAAGTTTGGCTCAAGCTTGAGTCACTATCTGGGAAGACTGATGAGATGAGAGGCCATCAGCTCGAAAATGAGCTAATCTCACCGAGTCTAGCTCACTATGAGGCGATCCAAGGATTTTTTACCAAGTTCAAAGCGCTAGTGCTTCAACTAAAATAGTGTGGCATAGAGAAGAAATATGATCATCTTATCTTGTCCATCCTTTCTAAGCTAGGTCTTGAGTATTTTGTGTTTGTTTTGACATTCCACTCGAGCAAGCTTACAACTATAAATTAGAGGATTCCTTCACTAGAAGACTTCATGGTGTCTTTGACTCAGGAGAAGGACAAGTTAGTGCAAATGGGTACCATGAAATCCACCATGGATCACATCCTTGGTGCTGGTGTATCAAATCAAGAAAAAAGAAAGAAGAAAGGATTGAAGCAACAAAGAGAGAAAGAGAAGAATCATTTAGATACAGAAAGCTCTAGTTCAACTGATGAGAGTTCGAGATCTAAGACGACGAAGAACAAGAGACAGGAATGCACATGTGGTTATTGAAAAGTTTCAAATCATGAAAGATATTTCTTCAAGAAGAAGATGGACATCATGACCAAGCTCCTTGAGGAGGAGAATATTGGTCTTCCAAATTTTGCAATAGGATGGGAGCGCAAGCAAGGAGATGGTAAGTCTATGCATGCTTTGTGTCTATGGGAGAAAACCATTTCTGATATCTGTATTTTTGATGGCTCTGTTTCTAATTTACCTTATGATATATCAGAATATGAAACCTCTAGTCCTTCCTTGGAAGAAACCCCAATGTCATGTACCCATACCCCGGTCAACATGCAGAATAAAATTTTTCTTGAAGAACATTTGTTCTTATTCGATACAGAGGGCATGGATGTGAAAATACTCTTCAATAGCATAGCTCTGACACCACAATGTAGTGTTCCCTCTATACCACGATGTCCATGAACTCGGTTCCCATACACATGACTGATATGTGGAATAACTTAAAACTTATTATTTCTTTCCCTAAAACATAGTCATGGTTCATGTTCATCCTTTAACATTCATTCTCATGATTATAAACCATTGTAACATTTGTCATGCCATCAACAGATTCAATATATAGCCGGAAAGGTCCTTTCCGCACTAAACCCGACCTTTCTTCCTTCCTCCTTCCACTCCACAGAACTTAGAAATCGAAACTTTGCAAAACGTCACGATGATTTCCTGTCTTTCTGCATTGTGCCTTTCTGCTATGAACTCAAGAATCAAAAACTCAAATTTTCGACAGAATCACTTTCCGCCTCTTTTCCCTTCTGCCTTTCCTCCCTTCCACTGCGGAACTCAGAAATCAGAAACATAATTTTTGATGGAATATTTGATCCATGTTTCCACCTTCGGAATTCCTCCTTTCCACTGTGGAACTCATAATTTGGAAAACCAACAAATCAACACCTTCACTTAATCACTTTCCTCCTTCCACCTTCGACCTTCCACCTTTCTGCTGCGGAACTCAAAAGTTGAAAACCCATCTTTATGCCTTAGAATTTCTGGCTCTTTTGCACTTTTTCCTTCTTCCCTTCTACTGCAGAACTTAGAACTCAGAAAAACAACATTATTCCTTGCCATTTTCATTTTTTTCCACCTTCTGCCTTTCGGTGCAGATTCCAGTGTGTAAAAAACCAACATTTCTTACCTTAGCTGCATTTTTGACCCTGTAACTAGGCTTCTAGACTCCATGATCACAAAAAAAAAGCATGGAAACATGCAAGGCATGTACATACGCAAATGCATGAACATTTAATCAATATTAAACTCTACTAAAGCATTAACAAGCATTCATCATAATCATTTCATCATATTCAACATATTCATTCATAAGAAAATACATTGCATAAAGAGAGTAACAAAGATACTTATCTTGAAGATGAAGCTTCCCCACAACTATTTATGTTGCTGCAACATTCCACCCAACCATAGGCTAGTTTTCTTCATTAATATCTCAACACAACTGCCACCCCCGAGTTGGGCATGAATTCTACAAGGAACTAGGGAGCAACAGACTCACGCACAACCAGATCATATAACACACAGTCAAGCCAACCTACAGTTGGGTTTCTCAGACTATCTAGACAAGATAATACACAATTGGGTTTATTAGGATGCAGGCATACAAGCCAAAAAATGTTGGTTTTATGAGGACTTACTCATCCAAGCTAACATACAATTGGGTTTATCAGTACTTACTCATCCAAGCTGACATTCACATTAAGGACCAACCAAACCAACTAATAGATGGGTTTATTGGGACACACAGCCACTCCATCTCACTACTAGGTTTATCAGGACTTACTCAACTGAAGCAGCATTTAGTTGGGTTTATCAAGCTTTCCAGCCAAGTATTACACACATGGGAAAAATGCACAACAAGACACAACCAAGCCAACTACCAGTTGGGTTTATTAGGATGCTCATCCAAGCCGATGTACGATTGGATTTATCAGGACTTACTCAACCAAGCCTATCTATCTTTGGGTTTATTAGGCTGCTAAGGAAGTAGAAAAGAATAATCACTAAGATAGTTAGCTCATCCATAGTGCTAAGGACACCTCCACAAGATCTATTTGGCCCGAAATCCAAAATACCTACACACCCAACACAAGGATGTGTTCCCTTCTCTGCTCCACAGTTCCTCAGGTTACACTTCCCTTCCAATGCTCTTTAGGATGTGCAAACAAGATTCACCAGCCACTCTTATGTTATTATGAGGTTCCACAATAGTTTTATCAAGCACATTCTACATCTCTTCCACCCCTAAGTATTGCATACACTTCAAACCCAAACCAGGGTACACATCACAGCACACCACAGGGAAACTGTTGATTGCATGGGCAGACCCGGGTTTACTATGATTAATCAACAACACCCAAAACTCACTGGCCCTTTCGGCAACAGACCGCGAAGCGATCTGAAGTCTCACCCGAAGTGAATCTCATGGATTGGCCAAGACTCAAGTGTCTTGGACCAGGTTCTGCGCACCCTACTTCTTTCCTCTTACTCTGCGCGCTACTAGATCAACTAGCCCGGCGCCTCACACGTTCCCTTCCACTCACAACACTTCTACCCGTGTGATGCTTAACCCTGCGCAAGTCGCATGATCTCCTCCCATGTCACACAACTCCCACTTACTCACAATATTCCCAACCTTACCGCATCTCTGCGCACCGCGGGACACCCATCCTCTCCTCAACGCTAAGCCCTTAGCTCGTAGTATCGTGCATCGCAGCTCCTCTGCCGATGCGATACCGCCTCTCTGCGATATCTTACCACTACGACTTTGCGCTCTTAACGTTGATTGTGCCGATGTGCGAAACTCTACTTCTCAGAAACCTATTGTGAGTAACTGGTAATTAGTGACAGACGTGAAAGAGACCTTAAACAGCCTACTGAGATACTTCAACTTATCTTTTATCCTCTTGCATTATCATGAGCGATCAATACATACATTCATCTACTGCTACTATCATTACATGCATAATAACCAGTGACAATAAGCAAATACAATCACATCCATTCAACACATAACACGCAGATTTAACGTGGTTCACCCCCGGGATGGGAGCTACGTCCACCAAACTGTGCTTCTATTATATATCTTGAGGGAAGTTAGCACAGTTTGTTGCACTACAAATGCAGCGCAAGGTCTCTCCTAGATCTCTGATCTTATCCCTGCATTGCCTTTCTCTCAATATCACTTCCCTCTCTGTTCTCTCTATGAATGATTACATACAGATTCAAATGACTCACAGACGACTATGTGTCTGGATCGTTACAACGCAGTCTGTCTGACTGATTCCTGAATCTACCAAAACTATCAACTGACCAACTATCTACTGATTGATTATCTAACCACTCAACCCACCCTTTACAATACAAAAATGCAAGATTTTATAGGCAGCCCGAAGGTCGTGCCATTACAACACTGTGGGCCTGTCCCAACAGTAAACCCATACCCTTAATAGTGACAGTCGGTCCTCTCTGTCCTTGAGGTAGCCGCTTCCCGTCACACCGCAGCTCTCTGCAGTCTTCCATGCTTCCTGGCACTGACCATGGGTACTATGCACCGCTTCTCTTTCTGTCCTTCGCCTTCAATGCTTGAGCCTCGTTGCTCCTTCTTCTTTATGAGGGTCGCTGAGCCCTCCTGTCTTCCGCCGCTGCCTTCAATGCAGTGGTTGAGCTTTCTTCTCTCGGCCGCTCTGGTACCGTTGCCTTCTTGACTCTTCTATCCCAAAAGTCATAGTTTCTGGCTCTGCTCTCCAGCTGGAAACGTGCTACGACGTCGTAGCTCCGCCCTGTCCTTTTTCCGCTAAACTTCTCTCTTTCCGCCAAAACTAGAAGCTTCTTCTGTAGCTGCGGGATCCTACTCCAACAGTCCCCTAACACTTACTTGTGGCTCTCCCCGAGCCACTACCAGCAGGTGTCTCCTGTTGTAGCTTCTCCTTCGCCTCCTGCGAAGTCTTCTGCAACTTATCCCGAAGTTCTGCAACTTCATTCTTCATTACCTCGGCACGCTCTTTCTAGAGTTTCGCTAGCGTAGGTCGGTGGGATTCCTTATACTTTCTGCCCTTCGTCATGGTGTCGCTTTCTTCACTCTTTCTACTTTATGAGCGCTCTAGCGTTTGAGAAGTGTTCCACAGATGTCCTTTCCTCATTATGTCGGTTAGAACTTTTATCACAAGGAAAATCTGTATCTTCCAGCCTCCTCAAACCTTTTCTTCCATCTAGAGCCTTGTGGACGGAGAAGAAGCAACCCATGAACTCCGCTCCGAGGACAATCCTTTGTCCTTGTTCTAGAAGTCTCCCCTCCGCTGGGTTTGTAGTCTTCTTCCACTTCTCTTCTCTTCGAAGTGGTCCAGGTCCATAGGCTGCCTTCAATCCTCAAGGTGCTGTTTTGCCTTTTCTTGCTCAGCACCCCTCTCCAAGCATGCACGCTGCCTCTGATCTATGACAACCATATGTTGTTTCTGTACCTTAGGAAGCTGTTGTTCTTCGGTTAGCTGATCAGATGGGTCAGCGACCTTCTCCCGTTGCTTTCTTTTTCTGATTTTTACCTTCCTTGTAGCGGGAGATTTCTTCTCATCAGTCTTCTGCTCTGCTTTCTTATCTTCAGTGGTCGGCTCGGCAGTCTTCTTCTTCTCAGCGGAGACTTTAGGGACCACTTCTACTTCTAGCGCTTGACTCTTCATCCCTAGCGACTGTCTAACTTGTGCTGTACTTAGTTTCACAATCCTGGGCGACGTCGTCATGGCAGATCTACGGTCACCAGGACCGGGGTCAAAATGTCTCAACATGCCTTCTCGAGGTTCGTTTTGAGTCAGACTCTGCTTGGCTAAATATTCTGGGCGTGCAGTGGCTTCGAACTCTGGAATTCACTGTACTCTGTAACTGGATTGGCTAATACTTTACAGGGGATACTCAGGACTGCTCTATATGGCTCTCGGATGTTTGCAAATGTGACTCTCGTACCTGGGTAGTTCCTATATTTATGACGAGTCACTGGTCCTGGATGGGGCGGTCATCCCGGTAAAACCCGTCGGCCGTAATTATTACCTGGATGAGACCATGCCCGCCGTTTCGATCTTCAATAAATGCGGAAATCTGCTCACGTGCTACTCGAATTGTGCGTGCTCAGGTGCCGGTCTTGTCAGAGATTTTTCCAAATATAGAAACTTAATGAGGCCTGCCGCCAAATCTACGGTAATGGATACCGGTCATTTCCTCCTTAACTGCCTGTCAGACCGTGACGGGACGGTCCACTGTTAGCTGCCAAACTGGATACGTGGCATGGTGACACGTCACATTGCTACGATGTAACCTCCTTGTCACCTGCGCAATTTTTTTTTTTTTGAATCGCACTGGTGCGATGCGATTCCTCCTGACTAGGCTGTCTGCCGGTGTAGACTAGTTCCTGGTGCGATGCCTCCTTTCAACTACACTGGGCATCTGCACTTCTGTACACTATTCATGCTAGGATGGAGAGGGGGGGAGGTTGTCACTGTAGAGCTTAAGCCTACTGCCATTAATCCATGTGGGAAGAAGCTCCCCATTCAACTGACTGAGTTGAACAGCACCTCCTTCTGTGACTTGCTGTATCTGATATGGCCCCAGCCAATGTGTTTTGAACTTCCATGGAAACTTCAGAAATTTGCTGTTATATAGGAGCACTAGGTCTCTGATCTGGAAAGTCTTATTCTTAATGTGTCTATCATGCCAGGCTTTTTCTCGTGCTTTCTGCACTGTCTGATGGAATCCGGCGATAAACCTGTCTTCTTCCAAGGTAAGTAGCTGTGCTAACCGTTCCTCGACCGTGGCTATATCAGTCATCCCGGTAATCTCAGTGACTCTGAAGCTAGGAAGAATATACTCCATAGGCATAACAGCCTCCTGTCCATATACCAAGATGAAAGGTGTGTGTCCCGTAAGTTTCTTGCATGTGGTCCTGTATTCCCACAGCACAGCGTTAACTCTGAGATCCCAGTCATTCCTTTGGTTATTGCAGATCTTCGTAAGAGCACTTTCTAAGATCTTATTGAAGGCCTCGACCGTACCATTAGCTTGTGGGTGGTAGGGAGTGCTCTTATAGTGCTGAATCTGGAATTCTTCTGTCAATGCCTCAATAGTGCTGTTCAAGAAGTGTGTGCCTTGATCACTCATCAAAATTACTGGGCATCCAAACCTGCTGATGATGTTTTCAAAAAGGAACTGTGCAGCTGTAGCGGCATCACAATTTCTTACTGCCTTGGCCTCTGCCCATCTGGTAAGGTACTCTGTTCCAGTGATGATGTATCTCGCACCTGTGCGCTTTCCGGGTGGGTTGATCGGTCCCACAAAATCGATAGCCCATTTGTCAAATGTGCGC
>LPNX011113832.1:51689-124257 GCA_001517045.1 Pseudotsuga menziesii | reverse complement strand
AGTAAAGTCGTCAGGTGCTACTCCTGTGGTGAGGAAGTGCATAATGTCGGCATAGTACTCGTCTGCAATTTGTATGGAAAACAACGGCGCATCTGGCAGATTGTATTCTAGGTTACTGGGCTCTTCTCCTGAGTCTAGTCGTGACAGATGATCGGGTCCTGCGTTTAGTCTGCCTAGTTTCACAATGATTTCAAAGTCATATTCCTGGAAGAGGAGTAACCATCTACAGATTCTCCCCCCTAACACTGGTTTATTGACTAGGTACTTTAATGCGGAATGATCAGTAAACATTTTAAACGAGGCACCCAATAGATAGTGCCTGAACTTCTGCAGCGCATATACCATAGCTAGACCCTCCCTTTCTGTTGTGGTGTAGTTCTTTTCTGCTGTGGATAACTTTCTGCTGGAATATGCGATGGGATGGTCAAGGTCCCCTTCTCCTGGTTGGGTTAAGACGACTCCTAATGCGACGTCGGATGCATCCACATGTACATGGAAAGGCTTAGTCCAATCCAGAAATACTAGGATGGGTGCTGTAACCATCTTCTCCTTAAGTATGTCTAGGCTCTTCTAGCATTCCTCGTTCCATAGGAATTTTACATCCTTTTTTAGCAGTTTCTCCATCAGCGCTGTAATCTTTGCATAGCCGTTGATGAACTTTCTGTAGTACCCGGTATGACCAAGTACTGTCCTCAGTTGCTTGACTGAATTAGGTGCTGGAAGGTTTACAATGATAGCGATCTTGGCGGGGTCTACCATCAAGCCTTGTCTGCAGACAATGTGACCCAACAAGATACCAAATGGTGCACAGAATATACATTTTTTCAAGTTTAAAGAGATCTAGTACTGCCTACATTTTTCTAACATCAGTCTTAGATCGCCTATGTGCTTATTGATTAACCCAAATACAGTCCAATCATCAAAATATACTTCCAAGAATTTGTGAATGTATTCTTTAAATACAGCAACTACTACTCTAGAAAATATAGCTGGTGCATTCTTAAGACCAAAGGGCATTACCGTATACTGGAACGAGCCCCATTCTGTTGCAAATGTAGTCTTGGATCGATCTTCTGGGTGTATTCTGATCTGGTGATAGCCTAAAAACCCGTCAGTGAAGGAGTAGACCTCTTGTCCTCCCACGTTGTCTAATACTTCGTCAGTGAATGGTGTTGGAAATGGATCATGAAGTGATGCATCGTTGAGTTTTCGTAGATCAACACAGATCCGTATGTCCCCTTTTGTTTTCTTCTCTTGCACTACCATAGGGCTAACCCATTCGCTTTCCTATACTGGTTCAATGATGCCTGGTGCTAGCATTTTATCAATTTCGTCCTTGACCTTTTCTTTGTATCGCGGGTTCAATATGTATGGACGCTATTTAACTGGTCTAGCATCTTCCTTTAGCGGTATCCTCATGACTCCCAAGTCTCCAACTATTCCCTTCATCTCTGTGAACTTGGTGGGAAATAAGTCTTGATAATCATGTAGCAGATCTGCAATCTATCCGACTGTTTCATCATTCCAATAGTCTCCAATAGAGGCAAACTTAGGTGCTTCGTTTGTGCCAATATTGACTTTTTTTATCTTGATGGGCTCGGTGATCGCTGGAATCTCTAGCTGTGGTCCCTCTACTTCGCGAGTGCCTTCTGATTCTGGAATGTTGGTATTGCGAGGATCCTGATCCGCTTCCTCTGATTCCGATGTGAAATTATAACATTCCAATGCCTCTTCTAGCTGGATAGTCCACTCAGGTTGGACTGGTACTGAGATAGTGTGGTCCTCAAAAATCTTTGTCTTGATGATATCTAGGGCCTGGGCGACATTTGGATGTTCTGATTCAAATGCAAAACTGAGTAGGAAACTGTCTGTCATAAGCGGCCATGTGGTTGTTCCCTTTCGCAGCTCGGTCTCTGTATACCAATTCCTTGGAATCGTGTCCAATGTGTGAATGAATCTGTGAACCCATTCATCCTCTGGGATGTCCGACCAGTTCTGTTCACATACTTGAATGTGTACCCTGGGGTCAGTTTCTCCTGTGTACTTGCACTGAGCATACCTTCTGTCGTCAGAAAATCTGATTTCCATCATTCTTTTGATGTTATCCCATGATGCGATGTTTTCTTTATGCGCATACCACCATCTTGCAGATGTGGCTCTAACTGCAAGGTCCATAGCTGCGATCCTCTGTTCAGGGGGAGTTTGTTGCTCAAATTGTTCGAGAAAATCTTGGATGTCGGTCGAACCATGATATGATGGAGTCTCAGTGATCTCGGCACCAATCCATCACAGTGACTTACTTATAAACGCACATCTGCGCGATGATACTTCGTAGAGTCTGTTCTGCCAGTTTTCTAGACCAACATCCGAATCCGATGCGCATGAGCTGTCGCATTGCCAACTAATATGCCCTTCTGCAGTGGGATTGATATAGTCGTTCTGGTTTGCTGTCATCTGGTAGAGACTCTCCATATTATGTGCCTCGTCCTCTGCTCGGATAGGTTCGCTATATCTAGGTCCTTGGTAAGGGTCCAGCGGTGCGATGACCCGGATTCGCGCATCCTTAAAGGTCATTTGTCTTTTCTTTAGGTCGATGACAGCTTTGCTGCCAATTTCCCAATCAATACTCAGTAGTGCTGGGTATGGTCAACTGTCACCAATGATTTCTATGACCTTGAAGTCCACAAAAGTATAAACTCCGTCGATATCAACTGGCACCTGCGATAATCGACCCAATGGTGATACTCGCTGCTGATTAGCTAGTCTCAGGTGGATAGGTGATAGGGCTAGCTGAGGACTACCCATATGTTCCCATGTCTGCTTGGTTAGAACGTTCACCTCTGATCCTAGGTCTAAGACAACCTCATCCATTTCGAAGTCACCAATCTGGGCTGTGAATTTCATCTCTCTTCCTGTCCTTGCATGTCTGGTAATATTATGGACAGCGCGGTGTGCACTGTCCGAGAGAGAGGGTTGCTGACACTGGTCTATCATACGCTGTAGCTCACCAACAGCTTTATCATTTCTCAGGAGTTTCAAGCAGCTGTGCAGGAAGGCTTGTATACTTCCTGTCGATTCATCCTCATCACATCTTCCGGTTGTGGTGGCCTGCTGTGCCTGCTCAGGGTTATTGCTACAAGGTACTTGCTGCGGTACGCCCCTAGACGACGGTACCTGCGGTTCTGCTAGTGTAGGTTCATAAAAGGAAGCCTTAGCTTCGTGAAAGATCTCCTTATTCTTCTGTAGGTTGAGTGCAGTTGCTTTAGTAGGAGCTCTGCGCACCCACCCCTGACTTGTGTTCTGTCCGGTCTCCTGCGATGTGCCACTGGTGGAAGCACCGCTCCGTGTCACAATGTTAACTGCTGGTTCTGGTTCCTTGGGTTCAGCAGCAATGAGCTGGATATTCTGGTGTGCAACTGGCTTAGGGTCTCTGATCTTAGCTATCAAGATGGGACACTCTTCTATGGTATGCTCGTAAGATTTGCAGTAATTACAAGTAGTAGTGGCGTTCTGGCAGTCCCTAGCATAATGTCTGACAATTCCACAATTATAACAAGTGACTGGTCCATGACCTTGACCAAAACCTCCTTCCCTTGCGAAGCCTCCTCCTCGGCCTCGTCCTCTGAATCCTCCTCCTCGGCCTCCGTACGGCTGAGCCGGCTGTGTTCCTGTTGCTGGGCCATGTGCGTCTGCTTGGACTCTGTATACATCCTGTGTTCTTTCTGACAGGAGATCATAAGCTCGGCAATCTTGTGGATCATGCCCGACGGATTTACAGAAGATACAATAGAGATTTTTGGGTGTCTGGACATACTTTTGAAGCAAAGGGCATTGCTGAGGTGGATGTCCTTGAGTTCTACATATTTCACACCATGGCCCTCGTGTTCGTGGTAAGGGGTTAGGAGCCCCTGACGCTAAATATTCTGCAAAGACTGGACAGTTGTCTTTACTGTGGCCCTGTTCTCTGCACTTTATGCACCATATGTCTTGCATAGCCTCTTTCCCTTTTTTAAGTTCGTGTATCTGTAAGGTGAGATTGGCCAACTGGGTCTGTAGAGTTGTCATCCCTGTACTGGTTTCTGCTAAAGGTGAAGCCTCTAGTTTCATTTCCATCTCCAGCGCTTCATCTTGAGTAGTGAGTTTCTGTTGCATTAGTGGCATTCTGATATGAGGGAGCATTCTGATATGAGGGAGCAGTGCTGCGATAAACCATTCTTTATGCTACTCCGGCGCAAATTCGAAACTTACTTGGTCTATAAGAGCTTTGAATTTCTGGTCAAAGTCCCAGACTGACTCTGATGGTAGTTGTTTAATATCTTTAAGCTCTGTAATGCGCTGAGACTCAGATTTAGGTTTCTTGAACTCTTTAATCATGGCGTTCTTGACCTGGGCAAGCATCTTGGGTAATGTAGTATACTTTATGTACCATGTCAAGGCTCTGTCTCTGAGTGTGGTAACCAACTGTACAAGTTTAAGGTTATCATCGTTGATTGTTTTAATGGTCCACATAGCTTCGCATAGGAACCAGTGTTGTTCTGGGTCTTCTGCTCCAGTACCTTTAAAAATAGGTAACTTCATGTCATCCCCCATTCTATTTCTCTGTGGTGGGTGCTGACTGACTGGAGTACTACCACTCAGCGGTGTAGGTGAAGGTGCTGTAACGGGAGTAGGTACTGACTGTGAACTACTAGATGGAGTACCTACGGTATTATTCTGAGTCCCTGTCTGCTTCTGTGGAGTATAGGGGTGGTAAGGGATACCCCCCTTGGGTTATTCAGTGGTGCTAGGGCTCTGCTGTCTAATACTGTGTGAACTGTCTTCGAATGTAGGAGGACTAAATGCTACTTTATACTTCTTTCCACTCCGGGTTCGTCCAATGTCATCAAAATCACTTTCAAATTCTTGTGACATTACTAGCTTTACTTATTTGTCTGAGACTAGATCCATTGTTCCTTTTTCATAGAGCAACATCTTAAGGGACAAGTTTAGAGATCTTAGGTACTTACCGCGATATCCTTTGAAGAAGTATCGTTCGACTGCGCTGAAGCCCTTTCTTTGGTCAACTGCAAACTCTGTAACGTAGCCTTCTAGCACACTGGTGAGCCAGAAGTCCACTGCTCGCGTAATCGGGTTGTCAAGGTTCTGCACGGTCTGAATCAGCTCCGGTGTCCAGACGATGTTTATTTTCTTCTTGAAGGTGTTGCTATCTGTCAACTTGGATAACCAATCAAAAAGTTCATTTCCGTAGGTGACAAAAAATATAGCGTGTATGTCTGAAGCGATGTGCTTTTCTAGCCAGGCCTCTGTGCTTAGTCTCGGACTTCTATTCTCTTTCTTGGCGAACTCCGTTAAGTTTGAATCCAGCCACTGGTGGAATTATTCTCGCGTAGGATGCCAAAAGAACATGGACTCCCAGTCGTTTAAACCGGCAACAGAACCATTTGTTGATTGCATGGGCAGACCCGGGTTTACTATGATTAATCAACAACACCCAAAACTCACTGGCCCTTTCGGCAATAGACCGCGAAGCGATCTGAAGTCTCACCCGAAGTGAATCTCATGGGTTGGCCAAGACTCAAGTGTCTTGGACCAGGTTCTGTGCACCCTACTTCTTTCCTCTTACTCTGCGCGCTACTAGATCAGCTAGCCCGACGCCTCACACGTTCCCTTCCACTCGCAGCACTTCTACCCATGCGATGCTTAACCCTGCGCAAGTCGCATGATCTCCTCCCACGTCACACAACTCCCACTTACTCACAATATTCCCAACCTTACCGCATCTCTGCGCACCGCGGGACACCCATCCTCTCCTCAACGCTAAGCCCTCAGCTCGTAGTATCGTGCATCGCAGCTCCTCTGCCGATGCGATACCGCCTCTCTGCGATATCTTACCACTACGACTTTGCGCTCTTAACGTTGATTGTGCCGATGTGCGAAACTCTACTTCTCAGAAACCTATTGTGAGTAACTGGTACTTAGTGACAGACGTGAAAGAGACCTTAAACATCCTATTGCGATACTTCAACTTATCTTTTATCCTCTTGCATTATCATGAGCGATCAATACATACATTCATCTACTGCTACTATCATTACATGCATAATAACCAGTGACAATAAGCAAATACAATCACATTCATTCAACACATAACACGCAGATTTAACGTGGTTCACCCCCGGGATGGGAGCTACGTCCACCAAACTGTGCTTCTATTATATATCTTGCGGGAAGTTAGCACAGTTTGTTGCACTACAAATGCAGCGCAAGGTCTCTCCTAGATCTCTGATCTTATCCCTGCATTGCCTTTCTCTCAATATCACTTCCCTCTCTGTTCTCTCTATGAATGATTACATACAGAATCAAATGACTCACAGACGACTATGTGTCTGGATCGTTACAACGCAGTCTGTCTGACTGATTCCTGAATCTACCAAAACTATCAACTGACCAACTATCTACTGATTGATTATCTAACCACTCAACCAACCCTTTACAATACAAAAATGCAAGCTTTTATAGGCAGCCCGAAGGTCGTGCCATTACAACACTGTGGGCCTGTCCCAACAGTAAAACCATACCCTTAATAGTGACAGTCGGTCCTCTCTGTCCTTGAGGTAGCCGCTTCCCGTCACACCGCAGCTCTCTGCAGTCTTCCATGCTTCCCGACACTGACCATGGGTACTATGCACCGCTTCTCTTTCTGTCCTTCGCCTTCAATGCTTGAGCCTCGTTGCTCCTTCTTCGTTATGAGGGTCGTTGAGCCCTCCTGTCTTCCGCCGCTGCCTTCAATGCAGTGGTTGAGCTTTCTTCTCTCGGTCTAACTGGTACCGTTGCCTTCTTGACTCTTCTATCCCAAAACTCATTGTTTCTGGCTCTGCTCTCCAGCTGGAAACGTGCTACGGCGTCATAGCTCTGCCCTGTCCTTTTTCCGCTAAACTTCTCTCTTTCCGCCAAAACTAGCAGCTTCTTCTGTAGCTGCGGGATCCTGCTCCAACAGAAACACAACAACACAGGATCCACTTTGTAACACAAAGAAACAAGTTTGCATACCACTCTATAACACAATGTAGTTTAAGATAACACTATAGCACACAACCAGGGTTTCATACACTTTGTAACACGGGAGAAACACTATAGAGAAACATTCCCCGACTCAGGTGAGTGAACAACAATGCATGATTGATCCGATCCCATGCGGGAGTGGTAGAATGGAATGGAATGACCTAACCTTTTAGGTGAAGAACGAGATGATGGGATGGGCATGAATTTTCTAGTTTTACATGCTTCAGAATCAAGAACATGGCTTCTACAACTACATGCTTCCTCAGTCATAAAACCAACTTCCATGCCTGGCTATGCCCAAGGAATTAACTGCCTCAACCGATTTCTGTAAGAAAATTGAATGAATGAGTACAGGGGATGAACCAGGATGGACGGTGCTAAAGGATGGGAAACTTAGAATAGATCCATAGTTGATATCGACCATCAAATAGATCAATGATGCACAACAATTTTTCCAAGTGAACTTGTGCATCTTAACAAACTTTTGACGTGTGTGAAATTTCCATGAAATTCACTTCATCAAATTTGGAGTCCCCTGTTAATTTGGTGGGGAAACAGATCCAACAGTCCATAAGGATTTCACAGTGTCAACTAGAACGATATTTAACTCAGGTAGCGGGCACGAAATTTCCATCGAAAATGATCTAATCCGAGTTCAATTCTGCTTGGGTGTTTTGGATGAAAAATCAGTGAGGGATTTTTCTGGTGATTAGACCGGGTTTTGTGAGGATTGGACCTGCAATCTCTCACCTAGCATCTGATGGATAACTCCCTCTCCGTATTCCTATGTGGAATCATGCCTCCATCTCTTTGATGTTGTAGTGCATAACTAGATGTGGTATTTTATTAAATTGTGTATTTACATGATAACATCAAAATGCTCTATGCTTAGCCAACACTATCACCATAGGAATCAAGCTTGATCACCTATACAAAAAAAACAAATCAAAGGAAGGGCCTTAGCCTTGAGCTGCTTTCCATGATTTAAATACAATATATACATCAGGTACAATTTCAATATCATGGGGTCAAAACCGAAGAATTACATTCCCCTCCCCCTTTGGGTCAAAACTGGGGTGTTACATTCCCCTCCCCCTTCATTAGCACTATCCTCAGTGCTTTACAAAATTGAACAAAATTGGATGTGATAATTGCATGGAATCCTCCAGCTCCCACATAGCCTCCTTAGGACTGTAGTGCTTCCACTGCACCTTTACCTATCCAACGGCTCGATTCCAGAGCACTGTGACTTTCTTGTCGAGGATGTGCAATGTATCAGTTTGGAACTATCCCTCGGGTTCCACCTAAATCACATCCCAATTTATCACATGGTTAGGATCATGTACATGTTTCTTAAGCAAAGAAACATGGAAAAAATGATGAGCTCTAGTGCTAGTAGGAAATGCAAGTCGATATGCAACTGGCCCTATTATTTCAAGCACTTCAAAAGGCCCACAAAATATAGGTGACATATTGGCACAACTTCCACACTTCAAGGAACTCTTTCTTGGCCTCACTCTGGGGTAAACATGATCCCCAACATAGAATTCTCTGTGCACTCTATGCTTATCTGCATAGCTCTTCTGTTTATCTTGGGCTTCTTTTAGGTTCTTCCTGATCTTTGCAACCTCTTGTTCCATTTCCTTGAGAAATTCTTGACCAAGCACAATCCTGTTCACTGGATTATACCATATCACTGGTTTCCTACACCTTTTTCCATTCAAGGCTTCATATGGAATAATTCCCAAGGATGCTTGCTGTCCATTATTATAAGAAAACTCTACCAAGTGTAATTAATCTTCCCACTTGGATGGTTTTTCCATCACATACAAGTGAAGCATGTATTCAAGTACTTGATTCACTCTCTTTGTCTATCCATCATCTTGAGAATTGTAGGCAGTGTTGAAGTTCAACTTGGTACCCAAATCTGCAAACAAACCCTTCCAAAAATTGTAAGTGAACTTGGGATCGCTATCAAAAACTATTGCCTTATGAAATCCATGCAATTTGAAGATCTCCTTCATGAATATTTTTGCAATGGCGTTAGTTTTATATGGGGACTTAAACAATATAAAATGTAATGCCTTTGTCAACTTGTACACCACAACCATGATGGAATCATGTTTCCTCCAAGTCACTGGAAATCCTATAATCAAATCCATGGAAATAACTTCCCATTTCCATTCCAGGAAAGGAAAAGGATGCAACAAACCTGCTGGGTGTTGATGCTCAACCTTCACCTACTGAAATTTCATGCAATTTGTAATATACTCAACAAATTCGTTTTCCATTCTTGTCTAAAAATACTGCTTTCTGGCTGTAGCAATTGTTTTCTGATATCTTGGGTGACCAGAATATGGACCTTGATGGAATTCATCCATAACAATTCTCCTCAAATATGCTACTTTTGGAATATAAACTTTGTTCTTATAAGTAACAAGTTCATCTTCTTCCAATTTATATCCCTCATACTTATTTTCAAGGCTTTGCTGCTGCAACTTGTCCTTGATCTGCACATACATTTCATCATCAACAACATGATTAGAAATCTGCTGCGTCAAATATGGTTGGAAAATACTAAGATATGCCACATGCATTTCATCCACCTTCTTGCTGAGTGCATCAACCACTTTATTTTCTTTTCCTTTTATGTTTTTGATTTCAAAGTCAAACTCACATAAAAAATCTAACCATTTAGCTTGCCTAGCATTTAAAGTTGGATGATCAAACAAGTATTTTAGACCACTGTGGTTTATCCTTAGCTCAAAATTTATTTCCATTAAGTAATTCCTCCACATATTGAGAGCGTGTACTATGGCTGCAAGTTCTACATCATGAGTACCATAGTTATTCTCATGCTTCTTCAACCTTCTTGACTCATAGCATACCATGTGGTTGTCTTACATAAGAACTCATCCAAGTCCTTGATTACATGCATTAGTACACACCACAAAGTCTTTTTCTGGGTCTATAACTTTTAGAATGGGTGCACTTGTAAGAAGATTCTTCAATTGTTGGAAGCTCTCCTCACACGTTGGTGACCATTAAAATTTTATCCCCTTCTTTTGCAAAGAAGTGATTGAATGTGAAACCTTCTAGAATCCTTCAATGAACCTCCTGTAGTATCTTGCAAGTCCCATAAAAGATATTACATCTGTCACATTTCTTGGGGTTGGCCAATTTATAATAGCCTCAAAATTCTCAGGGTCTACAGATATGCCCTCCTCTTAAGATAATGTGACCCAAATAATGAATTCTATCTTTATAGAAGTCACATTTGCTCAAATTTGCATACAAATTATGCTCCCTTATCAATTTCAATGTTAGTCTCATATTTTCTTCATGCTTTTCCTCTTCTTAGAATAAAGAAGAATTTCATCAAGGAAAACAAGAACAAACTTGTCCAGATACCTGTTGAAAACACTATTCATGAGGCACATGAATGTAGTTGGTGCATTTGTGAGACCAAATTGTACCACTACAAACTCATAGTGTCCATACCTTGTTCTGAAGGTTGTCTTATGAATATCTTCATCCTTGATTCTTATATGATTGTGACCAGACCTCAAGTCAATCTTGGGAAATACATTTTCTCCTCTCATTTGATAAAAAGGGTCATCAATTCGAGGTAAAGGATATCTATTCTTCACAGTGACCCTGTTCAATTGTCTATAATGAATACACAACTTGAGTGTACCATCTTTCTTTTTCAAAAATAGAACTGGTGCTCCCCAAGGAGACGCACTAGGCCTGATATACTTCTTTTCCAACAACTCTTGCAACTGCATGTTCATCTCTAGCAATTTTAGTGTGCTCATCCTGTAGTGTTCCTTGGACACTGGTGTTGCTCTAGGAACAAGTTCAATTGTAAAATAAATGTCCATATTTGGAGGAAGCCCTAGAATTTCATTAGGAAAAACATCCCTGAATTCTTGCAACATATGAAAGTCCTCCCACCTAGGAGTTTCATTCTTTGTTGCCTCCAAAACATGAGCTACATACAATTTGCAATGTTTCCTATAGAATTTCTTCAGCTCCATTGCTGAAATATTCCTAACCGAAACCACTTTTGGAATGCCTCTTACAACTCTTGGGTTTCCTTCATCATCCATGCATTCAAAAGTATTATTGTAACAATCAAGATTAACTCTGTGCATTTCTAACCAATCCATTCCAATGAGAATATCATAGGAACCAAGTGGCAGAACTTTCAAGTCTGCACAAGTGACTAACCCATACATGACTAATGGGCATTTCTCTACCACTTCGCCAAGTTTTCTCTTTGTGCTAGTGGCTAGTTGGACTAACCATGATTTTCTATGCTTTAACTTCTTAAAAGCTCAAGTATCAACAATTCTGAGAGTAATATAAATGTGAGTAGATCCAGGTTCAATCAAAATAGAAATAGATTGATTAGCAATATTAGCTTCAACTTCAACCACAGTTGAGTGATGATCTTCCTGGCGGTCCTCTAGTGCTTTATAAATTCTAGGGACGGTCCTTGCCACTTGACCCATAGTTTCTTCTTCTTGGACGTTTTAATATGGCCTTACATATCCCTCCTCATGAGGAAAGTTCCTACGCACATGATTTCCTCCGCATCTCCAACATTGGAGTGGTTCTCTGATCTCTTTTGGATCTCTTGGCCTATCTCCTATCACTTTGGTTAGCTTAGTCACATCTTGTGATGGATTCCTTTGCTGATTTCATAAGTTAGAGGGTTTGAAACCTTTCTTTCTTTGGTTAAAATTTTCCTTCTTCTTGTCCTTCCATGCCTTATGAACACCAGTTTTTCCTTTGTTCTGATCATAGCAACATGTATCCTTCCTGATAGCCTCTTCTAGAGTTATAGGTTAATCAAACTTAATTCTATCTTTTTAAGACTGAGGTAGCCCACTTAGACAACGCTGAATTTTCACTTTACCATCCTTTATGTATCTGACATACCTCAATAGCTCCAAGAACTTGTTTGCATATTATTCCATGGTCAACTGGCGCAATATTAGCTCATGGAACTCTTTAATCTTGTCATTGCAGTACTTTTCAGAGAGCTACTTCTGCTCGAAATACTTTTTGAATTGTTTCCACACAATCTTTCTGTCATTATTATTCCTCACTTTCCTGAGGTGTTCCCACCATATGGGCGCTCTTCCATTCAGATTGTAGATGGAAACCTTTGCCTTCATATTTCCAAAGTAGTTTTTGACTTGGAAATACTTCTTCATCCCAAGAAGCCAAGCTTTAGATTCTTGACCAATATTTATCTCACCATTAAGGGTAGGAGGCCTTTCCTTCTTGAATTCCTATGAGATGAAGAGATCGAACCCCTGGTGGATCCTTTAGATTCAGATGATCCACTAGAAGGCCTTCTCATTCTTCTAGCACTGGTCTTACTTCCTTAAGGAGTTACTTCTCGATGCCTAGAGTTCATCTGCCTTTGGATGTCTATCAAACTTCGTAACATGGCTGCATTCAGATGATTTTTTTCTTCCTGAGCTTTAACCATCCTTTCATTGTCTTCTCTGTAATTTTGCATCTCCACCCTTAGGCTTCTCATGGTGGATGCAATATCTGGGGGAGTCTCTTGATATCTTCTTCTTTTGGATTCTTTCTCAGCCTTTTCAACACAAACGTTTTCCCCCATAGCATCTGCCTTGGGCCCATAGGGGTCCTACGTATCATTCATGTTGTAGGTTCTCATGGTTGAGCCAAAGCCAACTTTTCAATATGCACTATGACTCTGCAAAAGTGTTAATAAAACATGTTGTTAGACAATAAACAATAACATACCATAATGTAATGTCGGTATCATAGGGTACTATTTTTCTCTTTTAATTGTTTAACTTGGCCACTTTAGGCCCAGTGTTGCAACCAACAACTCTGATACCACGATGTCACATACCCACACCTCGGTCAACAAGCGGAATTAAAAATTTCTTAAAGAACCTTTGTTCTTCTTTGATACACGTAGCATGGCCATGAACACACTCTTCAACAACATAGATCTAACACCACAATGTAGCGTCCCCTCTATACCACGATGTCCATGAACTCGGTGCTGATACACTTGATTAATATGCAGAATAACATAAAAATTATTATTTATTTCCCTTAAATACAGTCGTGGGTCATGTTCATCCTTTAACATTCATTCTCAAGATTAGAAACCATTGTAACATTCCTCCTGCCATCAATAGATTCTCTATGTAGCCATAAAGGTCATTTTCGCACTGAACCTGACCTTTCCGCCTTCTACCTTCCGCTCTGTGGAACACATAAATCAGAAATCTGCAAAAGATCACGGTAATTTACTACCATTTTTCATTCCTCTTTCCACCTTTTTGCTGTGGAACTTAGGAATCAGAAACTCAACTTTTCGATATAATCACTTTCTGCCTCTCTGACCTTCCGCCTTTCCGCTGCGGAACTCAGAAATCAGAAACATAACTTTTGATCACCTTTTGATGGAATACTTGATCCATGTTTCCACCTTCTGCATTCCTCCTTTCCGCTGTGTAACTAAGAAGTCAGAAAACAACAAATCAACACCTCTACTTAATCACTTTTTGCCTTCCGCCTTTCCATTGCGGAGCTCAAAATTCCAAAAAACAACTTTCTGTCTTAGATTTTCTAGCTCTTTTCCACTTCCTCCTTCCTCCCTTCCGTTGCAGAACTCGAAAATTGGAAAACTAACATTATGCCTTGTCATTTTTGTTGTTTTCCACCTTCTACCTTCCGGTGCAGATTTTGGGGTGCGAAAAAACAACATTTCTTACCTTAGCTACATTTTTGACCCTATAACTAGGCTTCTAGCCTCCATGATCACAAGAAAAATGCATGGAAAGATACAAGGCATGTACAAATGCAAATGCAGGAACATTTAACAAGAATTAATCATAATCAATTCATCATATTCAACATATTCATAATTGATAATAAAATACATTGCATAAACATAATAACATAGATGCTTATGTTGAAGATGAAGTTGTCCCATAATTAGCTATGTCACTACAACGTTCCACCCAACCATAGGCCAGTTGTGTTCATTAATCTCTCAACACAACTTCCACCCCCGAGTTGGGCATGACTTCCACAAGGAACTAAAGAACAACAAACTCACACATAACCATATCATATCACACACAGTGAATCCAACCTACCGTTAGGTTTCTTAGACTGTCCATCCAAGTCAATACAAAATTGGGTTTATCAGGACTTACTCATCTAAGCCAACATTCACATTAAGGACTAGCTAAGCCAACTAACAAATGGGTTTATCAGGATACACAACAAAGCCATCTCACTGTTGGGTTTATTAGAACTTACTTAGCTGAAGCAACATTCAGTTGGGATTATTAGGCTGTCCAACCAAGGATTACACACATGGCCAAAATGCACAACAAGACACAACCAAGCCAACTACCATTTGGGTTTATCACACTGCTCAACCAAGACAATGTATGATGGGGTTTATCAGGACTTACTGAGCCAAGCCAATATATCTTTGGGTTTATCAAGATACTAAGGCAATGGACATGAAGAATTTCTAAGCTAGTGAGCTCATCCATAGAGCTAAGAAAACCTCCACAATATCTATCTAGAATGGCATCCACAATACCTACACGCCCAACATAAGGAAGTGTCCCTTTCTTTGCTCCACAGTTTCTTGGGCTACACCTTCCCTTCCATTTCACCAACCACTCTTATCTTATTGTGAGGTTCCACACTAGGTTTATCAAGCACATTCTATGTCTCTTCCACCCCTAAGTATTTCATACAGTTGAGACCCAAACCAAGGTACACATCACAACAAACCATAGGGAAACACAACAACATAGGCTCCACTCTATAACCCAAAGAAACTAGTTTAGAGACCACTCTGTAACATAATGTAGTTTAGGATAACACTGTAGGACAAAACTAGGGTTTCATACACTCTGTAACACAGGAGAAACACTATAGAAAAACCTTCCCTGACTCAGGCGAGTGGAAAACAATGCATGATTGATCTGATCCCATGCGAGAGTGGTAGAAAGGAATGGAATTACCAAACCGTTCAGGTGAAGACTAAGATGATGAAATGGGAACACATTTTATAGTTTTATTTTCATCAGAAGAAAGAACATGGCTTCTGCAACTGCATGATTCCTCAGTTACGAAATTGAATTCCAATCCTGGCTCTAGCCAAGTCATTAACTGCCTCAATCGATTTCTGCAAGAAAATTGAATGACTAAGTACGGGGGACGAACCAGGGTGGAAACGACTAAAAAATGAGAAACTTAGAACATATCCATGGCTTAGATCGAACATCAAACAAATCGATGATGCATAATTATTTCACTGAGTGAACATGTGCTTCTTAACAAACTTTTGGCATGCAAGGAATTTCCATGAAATCTGGTTCATCAAATTTGGAGTCCACCGTTGATCTGGTGGGGACATAGATCCAACGGTCCATAAGGATTTCATAGCGTCAACTAGAATGATATTTAACTCAAATAGTGGGAGTGAAATTTCCATCCAAAAGGATTTAATTCGAGTTCGAGTCCTCCTGGGTGACTTGGACGACAAATCAACGAGGGTTTTTCTACTAATTAGACCGAGTTTGTGAGGATTGGACCTGCAATCTCTCCCCTGGAATATGCTCGATAACTCCCTCCCCTTATTCCTCTGTGGAATCATGCCCCCATATCTTTCATATAGCAGTGCATATCTAGATGTGGTATTTTATTAAATTGTGTATTTACATGATAACATCAAAATGCTATGTGCTTGACCAGCATTATCACCATAGGCATCAACCTTGATCACCTTTACACAAAAACCAAATCAATGGCAAGGCCTTGTCCTTGAGTTCCTTGTCATGATTTAAATACAATATATACATCATGTACAATTTCAATACCATGGGGTAAAAACTAGGGAATTAAATTCCCCTCCCCCTTGGGGTCAAAACCGGAGTGTTACACCCAAGTAGTTCACAGAAGCTTCCTCCAGAAACTAGTCATTTTACACTAGTTTTTGATGTGCCTTCTGAAAGACCTTTCCCAATCCATTCAGATATTTCCCATTATGATTATGAATTTGATATATAGGCTGATATATATCCTATTATATTCATAGAAACATTTCCCCATTCATTTCATGACCAAAAGACCCGACAACCCTCAAGTTCACTAGTTGGAAATCTCAAAATTGCCTAGTTTCCAATGCTATGTCACTTGTGTAAGTTTCTTTTATTTATTGTATGTATTTAATTGGTTGGAAAACCATGTCATTGGAATTCATGGTAATTTTTTTCCATATGTATGAAATTCCTTTTACCACCCATGTTTCAAATCTAGAGTATCCAGATCCTCCAGGTTCCCTCAACTGTCAATGTGATGTAGTTGCTCACTCTTCTTGCACTCTGGACCCATTCGCTCACAGAGACACTATACCTATGATATTTTCTATTGTATATGACATATATTCTGATAATTCAGATACTCATGAGATTTTTTACATATTTATGAAGGTGCTTCATCAAATTGGGAAGAATATTCATGGATATATTCATGATATGGAAGGTACACATGAGGCATATTTTGTTGAATCTTTTGATGTTATTTGGGAAAGAGTTTGTAGAGATATATTTTCCATGATTGATTATTATTTTAGATAAGAGTATGCTTGCATAAAAATACATTCTTATGATGCTCTTCCATCATCAAATGATGACCATCAAAGGGCCTCTCCACATGATCTTTGTCTACATCACTTTGATGCATTGATGCATGATCTTGGCATCCACAACATATTCACCAAGTCCATCACCAAAAATTTGTTCTTTCAGCTCATTAAAGTGAAGAAGAGGACCTGTTGAAAGCATTTTTGATCATCTCTATCATGTCCATTTTTGACGGGATGTTTTGTCTCATGAGGTTTTCCTCCTTACCTCGGTTACATGGACTAATAAAATTTGGTTGTAAAAGGTGACTTGTGCCTTAGTTTCCAAGGCCTTAAATCATTTGGTATAAGTTTGGCTAAGTTAGGCTTAAGGGGGGGTGTTAGAGCAATTAATATACCTTACTACCATGGTCTTACACCTAGGAGGCATTTTCATTTGTCTTCTACTTATGTTAGATGATCCTACTTAGGTTATACTGATCAATATTAGTCTAATAGGTGATTTATGAACTGCTTGTTTTTTTAGGTATCCATTCAACACCATTAGCATTTATAGTGTTTTAGTTGATGGTCAAATTAGCTTATAGCCGTGGTGTTCTTAATGGGACCTATTTTCCCTCTAATGCTCTTCGAACAGTAACTGAGATCGCCCTTTAGGTCAATACCTTCACAAGCACCTATGTGAGAGGGTTTTTGCTAAAGACCCCTCTCTGCACACTTTTCCCTTGTGGTTTCTTTTTTCCTTTCCATGCTACATCGCCAGGAGCTGCTTCCTTAGTGGTAGTGGTGTAATCCCCGGGGGTGGTATCATTGGAATAACAGTGTACTTAACAATAGGATCAGCACTATGGCTCATTAACTCACAATTGAGGTGCTCCAATTTGATCATCTTGACATTCTAGGTTCCCTCATTGATTACAAACCACTTTCTATTTGACTAGGGGCAATAGTGTGTGAATGTGGTCTTATTGGTCATTTTTTGGCTCCTCAAGACTCTCCCACTATCACATGTGTAAACCCATGCCTTGAATACCTGAATTTATGCCTCCTTGCATGTTCACACATGTTCAAACATGTATTCATGACTGTTTGGCTAGGTTTGGGATCCTATTGGTCAACCTAGGGGGGTTTAGGGGTAAAATCCTAGCCTGACGCTTTTATGCATCCAGGTGGCCTCTAAGGGCTCATGAATTTTCGCCAATGTATTATAAATATGTACCATACACATATACTTTATTTATACTAATAGAAAAATTAGTTATTGGTACCATCCATATGTGCTATTTCATTCTCTTTTACTGTTCTCTTGCATATTTTGTCAATAACTTAGATTGTGAATATTGATATAGCTCCTAGATCTCACTATGAAACAATTCTCACACACAACATGCTCTTGTGGGTTGGTAGACCTTGATGTTGATGTTGATGGATGAAATTTCTCTCGCAACATGAAGTCTAGAAATTTGGAACAATTGAAATATTTAATATTTCATATAACTTCCTCTTTTGAAAAATAGTGTGTGTGAAGACAAAGGTTGCTATAAAGGTTCCAATTCTAGCACCACTTAAGGGTCAAAACCCAGTTTTGACAACCCTTAGAGTGGATATAATAAAATGTCATGTGTATTAATTGTCATAAAATCTTGAAAAATCAACTCTAATGCCTAAAATATTATGTAAAGTGGGGTTTTTATTATGAAAATAATCAAAATCAAAATTCATGAAAATTTTTAGTCCCACATTTATGTTTTGAAATAGAGAGCACAAATCCCAATGATATATAAGAAAGGCATTTGGGGTGAAACAAATTAAAGATAAAGTGAGAGTAAAGGCACTATTGCTCATAACAATGTAACCACTTTAGATTCAACGGTAGTCCTGGGATCAAATACCATGTACTCCATTGGATGTTTATTGTGTTTAACAATTTATTGTTATTTTGATTTTGATGAGGATTAATACCATGAATTAGTTTCATTTAATATTGATTGCAATTGACTAATATATAATTTTAATAATAATCTATTTTTAAGGTCACCGCCAAGTGAGACACCAAATTGGTGTATGAGACCCCCTTGTTTGTGGGACAAGACCCCGCCTCTACGCACACAGATTTAAATACTAAATTCTACAGAGGTGTACATACTCTACTCCCCTCTATACTTGAACCTGTGACCTCCTAAGAGGAAACACATGCTATTAACCATTAGGCCCACTCATGTTGTACTAGGTTAACCATAGTGCTCACTAGTGTCCTATCATCTTCTACTTATTTTCTTTTCTAAACTTTATCATGTATCATAGCATATGGAATGATCCATTTATTGGGTAATCCTTTTCGCATATTGGAAATCACACACACAGAGGCTGTGATAGAACATGAAACACATCAACATGGAGGAATCGGGTGTATTTGTTTATGTTCTTACTTGGATTGCCGACACATCCTGTCCTATCGGGAAGTGCATCATCCAAAAATGAACGCACCTTGTTCTTTAGCGAAATGCGTCACTGATTCTCTTTCTATTTGGACAAAAAGGCATCACTGACGCACTAGTCCTTAATCCTAAGGGTGTCAGATACTTTTCACTTACAAAAAAATTTCTCGATGCACCCTACGATGCATTGTGCTAGTATACAAGTTGCATAGATTGTTTTAAAATGTTAGAGAGAGAGAGAGAGATCTAGTTATTCATACAAACATGGATACTACCAATACAAGCAATTTGAAGCAGATCTCTAGACTTGTACTGAGCGATACCAACTATGAGTTTTGGTATATCAAGATGAAAACCTTTTCTATCTCAACAAATGTCGGGATATGGTTGAAACTGTGTTCAAAGAACCTAATACAAATTCTATTGCCGCAATGAATAATTCCCAGAAAAATGTCGAGGAAGCTTGTTGAGACCGAAATCTCACAACCAAATGGTTGATCCAAAGCTGCATTGAGGAGTCCATTTTCCCATAGATATCAGTAGTTACCAATGCACATCAATATTGGAATCTCCTCACATCCACCTACAAGAAAATAGACCGATTAAAAATGGTAAGATTGCAAACCCTTTGAATTCAATTTGAAAGTTTGAAAATGAAGGAAACAAAAATTGTAGATCAGTTTATGACTAGGATTTTGGGCATTGTAACCAAATTTCAAACCTATGGAGAAATTCTATAATAGAAGGTAGTTGTTAATAAGATTACAAGGTATCTCACCAAGAAGTTTTCTATTGTAGTGACTACCATAGAAGAAGAAAAATATCTATCTTAGTTCACCTTAGAAGAATTGTCCGGATCCCTTCTATCCCATGAAGCTCGACTCAATTAAGAAGAAGAGTCATTTACCAATGCTTTCAGCACCCAAGATTCCCTTAACAGAGGTCAAGGTAGAGGAAGAAGAGGTTGAGGGCCTCCTCATATAGAGGAAATAACCAGTAATGAACATTCATATCACTTAGAGCACTCACACAAATCTCAAGGTTAGAGAGGGAGAGACAAGAGATGGACCAATAAATCCAATATTCAGTGTAACTACTGTAAAAAGTATGGCCACTATGAATGAGAATGTTTAAAGAAACAAGCAGACCAAAACAATGGCATAGACAAGTCTCTAAAGAAGAATAAGATTCATGAGAAGTGATGTTCATGTATTATCAAGCTACTGAAGATTACTATAGCTCAGATCTATGGCTAATAGATAGCGGTTGCAACAATGACATGATAGGTAACAAGTAATTTTTCTCTAGTTTGGATTCCTCTGTTGTCATGAATATCAAGCTAGGAGATGAATTTCTGGTTCCATCAAAAGATAACGGTACTATTCCTGCATTTACAAAGAAAAATGAAAAGAAGTTTATTCATGATATTTTCTATGTACCACATATAACTGTTAATGTGATCAATATAGGTCAATTAATTTAGAACTGGTATGATATTCGATTTTATGATACATACTATGCAATTTATGATAAATCCCCCAGTAGGAGACTCATAGATAAAGTTTAAATGACCAATAATAAGATATTCCCACTCATGATCAGGAGTGACAACTTTCCTGTTGGGGTGCGTGCCTTAACGGTCATTAATTTTGGTAACTCTGTTGTTTTTGTGGAAGCTTGTAAGTGGAGTTGCGACTCAAAATAGTCTTAGGGGTGTCGGGGTTGAGTCAAAGCCCTCTTTTTGTAATTGTCCATAATTTTTGGGTGTAAGGCCATGATTTTGTAATAGTGCACTTGTATAAATAGGCACTCATGTAAATATGTCAAGGGTATCTAATGAGATGAGGATCATATGATGCGAAGAAGTTAGATCTATTTTTGGGTTTTAAGGTCAAGTCCCAGCTGTGTGCATGGACGACCTCTGCAGCTATGTGCGCAGAGGGTTTTTGTAAGGAAAGGAACTGCAACTGTGTGCGTAGTTAGAGATTGTAAGAAAGGAACTGCAGATGAGTGCGCAGTTAGAGATTGTAAGAAAGGAACTATAGCTGAGTGCGCAGTTATAGATTGTAAGAAAGGAATTGCAGCTGAGTGTGCAGTTAGACTTGAAGGACGGATCTGCTGCTGAGTGCGCAGATCAGAACTGTTGTTTTGTAAGAGTGGAATAAAAGTGCAGTTTTGTGGACGTAGCCCCTACACTGGGGGTGAACCACGTTATATCTTGTGTTGTGGTTCTTTTGTGTGGTTTCTGTTATGTTTTGATGCTTTTGATAAGTAGGTGAATGCTAAAGTAAGGTAACTGTTAAATATTAACTTCGCTGTGAATTCCTAGTTAAGGGTTAAGCAAGTAACTATATGTTTGTCTAACTGCGAAGCTAATTAAGTGAATATCGAAGCTCTATTTGGTATAAATATTTGTTGTTAAGGCTAAAGGTACAGTAATATACCTCTTCTTCTTGCAGAAACTTGATTCTGTGGCACCCCATAGCTGTTTCAGGTGAGATTGCAACCTGTTCACAGGTTGTTGCTGAAAGGGCCAACACTGTGGGTCTTTTTGTTGGTGCAAAGGTAAAGTATAAACCTCGGGTCTGCCCTATAGCCCAACAAATTGGTTCCATTGCCGGTTGAACAGTATCTACTCAAGAGGGATTTACGTCGTACCTAGAGGGTTATGTTTTGGAGGCCCTCAGTGAAAGAAATCGGTGACTGGATTGAAGAGACCTATTTGAAATTTGATGAACAAGAAAACAAGGATCCTCGTCGTAGCTCCGACGACTTCTTGCAAAGGTACATTTTTTTCAGATGTTTATGAAATTTTCTTTGGTAGTATCCACATAGAATTGCACCAGTGGCTATCCAGGTTGACAGAAAGAAAGACAAACTTCAACGAAGATCTGTTTCCTGATTGGACCCTCACAATATTTAACATATTGAAAAGAGTGAACAACACGATATCACGAGCCGTTGATTTCTAGACAACGCGAACCCTTGAAGAATTTGTGGCAGAGTTTACCATCGACACAAGTACCTCTTTTAGCGAAGCTAAGAGACAGTTTTTCCAAGGACCAAGGGGTAAGTACCTAATTCATTTAGTCTGCAAATTAAAAAGCTCTTGGCTGAGAAAGGCATATTGCTTATAGAATCAGATTGCTAGATTTATTTTTACTAACCTATGTTTGGAAGTGAAAGTAACTTCGACGAGCAAAGTGGTTTGCTGCGAAGTGGTAAAAGATACAAGAGAAACCTAGAATCCTATGCCCTATGCCAGAATACCGAGTATATGCCATTAAGTCCAGAAGACCCTGAATCTGAAGAAACCCCTTATGTTAGAAACCCTCCTATAACTCTTCCATGAAGATCTATTACCCCTGAGAGCCCGTCGCAGTCTGAAAGTAACCGTAGCCCAAGTATTCCTATCGCAGGTCAGTCTACCTCAGCAAGTCACCCTCCTCCTCCCCCTCCCTCCCCTCCTAGATCTAAAATGGCCCATATGACTGATGACATCAAGCTCCCAGTCTTCAAAGGAACTGGATCAGAGGATCCAGAACAGTTTTGGTTCTTATGTGAAGCTGTGTGGACTGCGAAGAACATTATGGATCAAGATATAAGGAGAGTGCAGCTGGTCACTTCTTTCAGAGACCGGGATTTGACCTGGTTTATGAAGTTTTCCAGTACTCAGAACCATATCTTGGCTGATATTAAAGCAGCAATGATCAAAGAGTTCAAGAAGCCTAAATCAGAGTCATAGTGTATAACTGAACTGAAAGAGATTCAGCAGAGGGGAGGTGAATCAGTTTGGGACTTTGATCAGAGGTTCAAAGTTCTTCTAGATCAAGTTAGTTTCACTATTGGACCAACATAGCATAAAGAATGGTTCATTGCAGCTCTATTACCTCATATCAGCTCTCCACTTATGCAACAGAAGGTTGCTGATCAGCAAGAGGCTTTGGAAATTGCTATGAAGCTTGAAATAGCTCCTCTCGAAGATAATTCTGGCATAGCCCAAATACAAGTGCATTTTGTAGAAATGGCTTTGGAGCTTCGCGACATGAATAAGGGGAAATATATTCATGAAGAGGTTTGGGGTACATGATGTAGGACAGAAGGTCCGGACAAGGAATAGTTTCCCGCGTTAAGAAATTACCTGAATACTGGTGCGCCAAACCCATTTAACCCTAATGTTCTATATTGTGAGATCTGTAGAACAACTGGCCAGCATTGACCTGAAGACTGCTATCTGCTGCAAATATATGTTCAAGTCCCCAATAATCCTTATTGCAAGTTCTGTAAGTCAGTAGGACACAACGAAGAGGAATGTCGTAGCGTTGACCTTATCAGAGAGCGAACCTATGATGCTTATAGGGTACAAAAAAATGCACAAGGCAATGATGGATATGGTTACCATGGTAGTACATCAGGTCGAGGTACTTTTGGAGGTCATGGTTGTGGTGGTATGCCTGGAAGAGGTCGAGGCCAGGTTGTGTGCTATAACTATAATCAGGCAGGACATATAGCTAGAGACTGTCGGAACCCAACTACGACATGCCGATATTGTAGAGTGGTAGATCATGTTATTGAGCAATGCCCACAGTTGATAGCTAAAATACAAGAAATAAATGGCGCTCCTACTCAAAATATTCAGATGATTGCTGTAGAGCAAAGACTTGTCCTAGCCATTAACGTTGTTACAAGAAGTGGAGCTACGAAACAAGTGCAGAACGAGGAGAAACATCCTGATGAGGCTTGGGTTCATAAGACCCCAGAGAAATTTCCAACCTTCGATGTGGGAAGGGAAAAAGAAACATTTATGGAAGCCAGAAAATACTTTGCTGATCCGAGCACATCGGTAGCACCTGCGCAACAACATCAACAACAGTTACAGTCTCAAGAAGCTTTGACGGATAAAGTAAGTACACTGTCGTCATTTTTACAGAGTTGTATGAAGCTTTTAAGAAATCAGAATGCACAAGATACACTCCATAACAGAATGGAGTTGTTGAATGAAAGAGCTAGACCATCATGAACATGGCGTGAAAATGCGAAGTTGCTATACAATGTTTTTAGAATCAGTCACACTGAAAATTCAAGATCATCACAATAACAACAACAAAAAAAAATGTAAAAACTCATAGGGATGTTCCTTGCACTATCCTCTTCAAAAGGGTAGTTTTATTTTGTATGATAAGAGTCACATTTGAAACAAAATGGGAAGACACAAACATGTGTCAATAAGGCACCATTTTTTAAACATGTGTTATTTCGAGAAATAATAAAAAATAGTGTTTAGGTTTGAAAATCCTCAACATATAGTCAATTGCAAAGTACAATCTATGTATACTATGAATGTACATTTGATTTCTATAAAATGAATAATCATCTCTACAAAAAATGAAGGGCACACAGGTCACTCATTAGCCAAACGTAAAAATTTAAAGTATATGTCGTTGATGCCCGTCAAATTTGTCCTACTATATGTCCATAAAAAGAAATTCAAAAAAAAGTGAGTACTAAGCTAATAGAATTATATAAACCTCTTAGGTTTACTTCAAGCTGAAATTCCTAAGATGGATGTGGGTTTGACAGGATTTAAGTTGAAAAACATAAAATTTTGCATTTTTTTGTTGAAAAACAAGAAAAAAGTGTATACCAACTTTGTGTTTTCAACCCATGTCCTGTAGCATGTTGTCACATAAGAAGGTATTGGATGAGTATTGGGATGAACCTGTTGCAAAATCAATCTACTTTCTCAACAGATCACCCGTGTTGAGTGTCCAGGACAAGATTCATGGAAAAACATGGACTGGCACTAAGACTAGTGTTGTGCATCTAAGAGTTCTTTGTTTTGTTGCATTTTCTCATGTACCGGATGAACTTAGAAGAAAGTTGCACAAGGAGTGCAGGAGGTGCATTTTTATTGGTTACAGTGAACAACACAAGGATTACAAGTTGTAGAATCCTATCACCAAAAATATTGTGGTGAACAGATATGTGAAGTTCCATGATGACACATGCTGGAGTGATCCTTCAGACATACAAAAACAAGATAGTTCAGATCTTTTAGATGTACCTATCATACTTCCAAGATTGGAAGTACAACAAGAAGAAGAAACAATAGCATACATTCCACCTCAGAACAAGAAAACTAGAAATCTGAGAGAGTTAAATGATCAAACAGATGTTATTGAAGAGTAAGTTGAATCTACTCTATTCTCTAGTAAGGCTACAACATTTGAAGAAGAAGAAAGTGATGCACAATGGGTGAAATCTATGAATGAGAAAATTGGAGCCATTGAATGAAATTAGACTTGGGACATTGTGGACCTCCCAACAAACAAGACAAGCATTGGAGTTAAGTGGGTCTATAAGACCAAAGCAAATGCAAAAGGAGAGATATAAAAACACTAGGAAAGTTTGGTTTCCAAAGGTTATGCTCAAAGGTATGGCATAGACTATAATGAAACCTTTCCTCCAGTAGCAATGATGGATAGTATTAGAACTATACTTGCCATTATAGCACAAAATCAATGGCATGTCCACCGAATGGATGTGAAATCTACTTTCCTTAATGGGATACTTGAAGAAGAATTATATGTAAGCCAACCCCCTAGATTTGTTGTTTAAGGTCAAGAATAGAAAGTTTGCAAGAGAAAAAAGGATTTATAATAATAATTTTAGGGGCGAATTTTAGCCCAGTGGGCTATTTTTCCATGTTTTTCTCCCAAAAACCATTCTCCATTTTGCATTTTTTGAAGCCTTGTTTCACCCAATTTTGATGGGGTAAAATTTTTTCACCCTAAAAATCGCCAAATTATTATATAAATGACATAAAATCCTTGGAAATTAAAATATTTTTTCAAAAATATTGCCAATCATTTTATAGTTGGCGTTTTAAGAATTGGTAATATTCACCAACATTTGTACACTTTTAAATAAGTATGGTTCCTTAAAATCATCCTTGATTTATATGGTTTGAAACAGGCTCCATGAGCTTGGTATAATAGAATTGATTCCTACCTCATCAACAATGGGTTTAACAAAAAAACAATGAGCCCACTCTGTTTGTGAAAACATATCAACAAGGTGTTGTTGCTACAACCACTACCCCAAAATTTTTATGGTTTTAGGGCCCCCCGTTGATTTCTTAGCTTTTGATATTACTCAAACACTCTTTTCCATTTGAATGTTGTTGTCCATGACTTGTTTTTATTCTGAACAAGTTCAAAAAAATTTGCACCAAGTAATTTTTTTTGATCTGATGTGTCGGAATAATTTCTGGATTTTTGCCGACATAGCAGATAAATTTTTCCTTTTATCCTGACGCTTTCTATTCGATTTCATATTGTCTTTTGGCTCGATGTGTCGGAAATATTTTTTGAGTTCACTGACCCAGCGTAGAAGTTTCGAATTTTCATTCGATACCCTTCCAACCGACTTTGCGATGTTTCCGTTCGGAGTTCTCAGTGTTTGTTGAAAAGTTTTTTAGTCTCCAATTAACCGTTGCAGCTATATTTTCTTTTTACCACCAACATGTTTGGCTCGGCTTAGGTTTTTATTGCCTTCGAATATTATTTTGAAAGTATTCCGACAAGCTTAGGTTGGGCATTCACATAAATTTTCTTCAACACTTACGGTATTTGTTTGGATATTTTTCTGAAGAATGTGGTGGAGTTTGTGATTTACGACTGACATTTCACTGCCGAAACCATAGGATGAATCACGTCGACACTAATGTGGTTTTTTTTTGACATAAAAAACCGACAGTTGCGGTGGAACGAAGTTTTTTGGAGCTGACACGGTCGGAGGTTTTCGTCTTAACCTCATCGATGTAGTAATTCACCAATGATTTTAAACTTAGACGTCGAGCGGCGTTTTCATTCGTTCGTCATAATTTCCCCACCAACCGCATTTAATTCTTTTTCATTGTTGTTTATTATATAAGTCTGGGGGTTTTCGCTACGGTTTTTGTTACAGATCTGTTATGGTGCATTGCTTCCCCCCCCTCATTTTGAGAGCGCGCCCATAGGTGTTTTCCATTTGGAGCCTTTGTAGCATTCGGCACCGAGCCCATCACCAACCTTCAAGTTTTCCTTGCCAGGTAGGATCCAATCCTTGTCATGACTCTTTTGATTGGTATAATTGCATTGAATTTTGGCCTTTATTGGTTTGATGAAATAACGCGTTTAAGTTTCATTTTTACACGTCTAGGGTTTTTTGTGTGCCTCATAAGGCATTGTTGAGTAGCTATCCTGACCTCTTTTTTTTAGACCTACTCTACAAATGACCAGGGTTTTTTACATGCTTCTAGCCTTGTTCTTGTCTAAGATCATGTAGACCTCAGATATGGGTTGCACAAAGCCCTAATTTTGCAATAATAGGACTAGGGTAGCCTAAGTCTTTAACCAAATTTTCCTCTCCTAGTTCATGTTTGTTTGCAACGATGGAGGGGTTAGCAAAGCTAGAATCTTAGAAAACCATTGTGTTCCTCTGGATTTTTTCCTAGGTTTTCTGTGAGAGGGTATTTTTTCCTTGTGGTCGACGCCATGGTGCCGCCATATTTCTCTGGACTATTTTCCCATGGGCCATAAGATTTATGAAGAAGGGATGACACATAAGGGTTTCAGAACTGTTTTGATCTTCTCTTTAGTATCGTGCATTAAAATGATAGATGATTTAGGGTTGAACTCTCGATGCAACAGTTAGAACTTGCATGCAAACTAGTTTTTATCAGCCTGATTGACTTCACCCTGGTTTTGGTATTTGATGATATACGAGGTTCTACCTCACAGGTTCATTTGTCAATGACTGGAGATGATTCAGTAATATATTGATTATTTTCCATAAGTGCATATTTGGTTCTAAAATATAATGATTTTTGTTAGCTGAAGCTTTCCAGTATTTCTTGCAAATTTACCGTAGTTTTCTCATTTCCCTATTTTGTATGTGGTTGTTAATCGCAAGAATACTAAGTTGTGTTTTTTGTTATAGTTTTAGTCCCCACACGATACCATGCCCAATAAAGGAAAGAAGAAAGCTAAAGTTGTTGAGGAAGATTCGGACTTAGAAATCATGCCTAGGGTAGAAATAATTTATGAAGACACCAAATCTGTTACCGGAGCCGATACAAAATTCAAGTCGGGACATATATACCCTATGAAGGCACCTGATGCGAAGGCCCCTGATGCAGGCTTGGAGGATTTACCCCTTTTTGAAAACATATTGAGATTGGGGATTATGAAGGTATCCACACGACCAGAGTTGTTTCCTTGCACCGAGGTGATTGGATGGATTTTTTCTAAGGAAAATGCGATGGATATGATCATGTATAATGTTGAAGAAGAGGGTTTTTCCTCTTTTACCCCGCATACATAGCTAAATCCTACAACCTACCAGTCTAAGAAGTAAGCCTGACTGATGATTGGATAAATGGTTTGAGAATTGATTATATTGGATGCGCAAAAATGATGATGAAAGAGGGAAATTAATTTGGACAGAGAGCATCTGGTGAATATGAGACCGCCATCCTGCGTACTCCATACAAGCTTGTAGCTCTGATGCTTAACAGGATTTTCGCTAGGACCGATGGGAAATTTTATAAGATTGGTTGGATACCACTGATGTATCATGTGACCATGGAAGGTATTTTTTTCAATTGGGCGGACATTGTAGCTAATAACTTGTCTTCCTGTATATCTGCAGTGCTGGGAGGACTTCTCCAATGAAAATATGAGTTCTACATGGGATCGTTTTTTATCGATTGTATACTTTTCCTATAGCCATTTGAGAAGCTGAATTGCATCTGGAAGGAGGGAAAAGAACCCATTTACACAACATACCAAATTTTATGGTCCCACAAGTATCACAGTTGTTATAAGCTCATCTGTGAGGAAATCCTAATGCCACTTTATTAGTTGATTTTTCTTGAAGAATGTAAATGTATGTTCAAAGGTGCTTTAGAAGATATAAGGGAATATGGAGATTATTTCTTCTCTGAAGAAGGCACTTATTTGAGAATGTACGGAGAAACTAAATCCCCTTCACTACTCCCCAAGTATGCCACTAATTATATAGTGCATAAGGAAGCAGTAAGATGACTCTTTTTGGACAGATACAGGAGTTTTTTGTTCGATATAAAGAAGGCAGTCTTCCCACCAATGCCTTTTTATGTTGGCAGTTATAAATTTTCCAAAATTAAAAGCGCATTGGATTTTGTGAAAGACCTGGAAAATTTCCATTTTGGTAAGAAGAGTTTTCATAGAAACGATTTGTAGGGAAAGGTTGTTGCACAACGTGCACTCATGAAGGTAAATTTTTAATACTCTGATCACTTAGACAAAGATGAGGAAGTATACCACAATGCTTGTAACATGATTGCTTTGAACAAGCATTTCAAAAATAAAATCACAGTTTCAGGAGGCAAAGGCAACAACAACAACAACACTAAACAAAAAAGACGGGAAGAAGAAGTTTCTTAGAGACAAAAAGAAGAAGAAACATGAAGGTTAGTTGAAGGAGAAAATAAATTGCTAGATGAAGAGGATTAGAGAGAAAAGGAAGAAGAAGTTGCTAAGGAAAAAGAAGAAGATGAGCAAAAGAGGAAGGAAGAAGAATAAATATTACAGAAGGAGTCAACTGACCAAGAAAAAGAAGCAGAGAAGATAGTTGAGGAACTGAGATGGAAAGATAAAGAGGACCAATATAGGGAGAATCATGAACAAAATACTTCCCTAGGACAATCCAGAAAATCTTCCTTCTACTACAGGAGATATATTAACAGGAGGCCACCTCCCTATTGTTGCGTTAGGATTAGTACCATTCACTCCATCTAAGAAGCATGCAGTTGTATGTTTGGATAAAGTGTTCTTTGATCCTAAGAGGAAAACTGTTGTTTGGAGATATGAAAATAAGTTGATAATGGGTACCCAACCTGAGGTAGTCACATTTACTGAAAACACTGTCATGAAAAATACAGATGAAGATCCATGGAAAATGGCCTCGATTGGTGTCGCAGCTGCATAGGAAAGTGCTTACAATGTTGACAAAATGAAAGGAGCCATGGATCAATACAAATAAAAGATGGTAAAAATGAAGGATACCATAATGAAATAAAGAAGAGAAGGTTGAGAGGTGAAGAGGAAGCATGATGTCACTCTTTCAGATTTAGAAAGTCTCCAGGAGGCCTACCAAGTCTTAGAAGCAGAAAAGGAGGACTTGGTACTGTCAAATACCATTATTGATGGAGAAAAGAAAGACCTAGAGTGTAAAATTTCAGGGCTAGAAACACAAAGGGAAGCATTTGATAAACATGTAGAGGAGTTAAAGGCTCGAGTTGTAGAACTTGAGGTACAAAATAGTGCTTTGGAGATTTAGTTTAAGCAAACAAATGAGCAAGAAATGGATATCACCCCTCTCCAAGATCATGCCATCGTGATCAGGAGGAAGATATATCAAGTACAATTAAATTTTGCAGATGAGATCTACAAGATTAAGCAGTCTGAAACAAGATTACAAGAAATATCAGTGATCTCTATTGATTTCAGAACAAAGACAATGGAGGTTGCAAAAAATTATTTAGGGACAACTGACGTGGATAGAGACCAATGTAGCTTTCCTTGAGCAATTTCCATAGAATATTTCCAAGAGCTTACAAATAGAATTGCAACTCATGGATTTTAGTAGCAAATCCACTGCAAGATTGACAGCCGGGGTTGAGAAGACTTTAGGGAAATGTATGGATTTTCACAAGAGGAAAATCATCACGCATAACAAGTTTCCAATCTCTTCAGCAAAAAGGATCCAAGAATTTCCTGACAGAGAGGAGCATTTGAAAAACCTTCAGGACAGGTTGCAAGAAGACGAGATGGGGATACAACAAGTTAAAGGCCTAAATGAGAAAGTGGTGAAGAATTTGGTTGCAAAAGCCGTAGTTAGCAATTACCTTCTAGAATACCAGCTTAGAGTGACTCCACTTAGAGAAGTAGAAATTAAGTCAGAGTTGGCCATTCATGAGGTGACAGTCAGATTGTTGGAACTTACAGACTTTAAGGTCATCACTGCAGAAACAACTGCATGGAAAGAGTTCATTAGAGGGTCAACTTGGCCCTCTTGAGTTTTCCTTTGTACATGTGGAAACTTTTGTAATTTATCATAGTTTATTTCTATTTTTCTAGTGGGCACACTAGAGGACAAAATTTTGTAATTGAAAAGTTAGGGAAGCCTAAGAGGCTAGGGTAGCTTAAAAGTCATATGTAAATTGTATAAATAGGGGTAGAATAGAAAATATAAAGGAATTTTTTATAACTCATACATGCTGAAGCTATTTGTATTAGAACTACTTCTTTTATAAATAAAAGAGAACCAAATTTTAATCGAGGAAGGACTACACGAGTTTAAGGATGGATTATGTGGATTGCTGAATGTGAACTATTTCTATTTTAGCTTGCTACATAACTGTGAGATCGTTCCAACCTGCTAAATTATTTCTGTTGTTTATGAATGGTTTTATTTTCTATTACGAATCTTGTGCAATAAATGAGTAATGGATGTTTTAACTTAACAAAGCTATATTTATGTTATCTTTCTAATGTATTTATGTATGAATAATTTAACAACTATATGTAGGATTCTACATGCAAACAATACAATATATTACTCATTCTGATATAAAATTTGTTCCCTCGGTATAGATTAGATAGAATAGATTAGTTGTTTCTTTGGTTTCGTAGAGTGACTGTGAGGCAAGAGCAGTAAGATGGGAGGTAAAAACCTGCACATCTCTAGTGAGTTTCTTACTCATCAGTCACTTTGATTTAGTCTAGGCACTTTCATTTCATCATAAAATAAAATAAATTACATAAACGGTGGGTTGGGTCACAAACCGTAAAACAAATTTTAAGATTTCTTTAAATTCTATAGTAGACTGGTTGCTAACCGGATGTATTCCCCATTCCAAACAATAAACGATCTAATTGGGAACGATTATCGGGGAGAATCCCTACTGTCGGTACCTGGTATTTTTCCAGGAATCAACACAAGGTAAAATGTTGATTATATGTATTTATGTTAATGACATGATTTACACGGGTAATTTGATGCTTGAAGAATTCGGGACTGTCATGAAAAATGGATGATCTAGATCTGATGAAGTACTTCCTTGGTCTGCAAGTTACTGAAACTAATCAAGGTGTTTCCATTTTTCAGCGTAAGTATGCTACTGATATTTTACAGAGATTCAGAATGGATAAATGTAAACCAACAGGAACCACCATTTCTCTAGGCACAAAGTTAACCAAAAATGATGATGAACATGCAGTAAATTCTACACTCTACAAAAGATTGGTAAGCAGTTTAATGTATTTGACGTCCACCATACTAGATTTGATTTATGTTGTTAGTCTCGTTTCTATATTCATGGAGTCTCCCAAATATTCTCACTGGAAAGTTGAAAAAAGAATACTAAGATATATTGCAGGAACACTTGGACATGGCCTCTCGTACACCCATACACCATATAGTACTCTCAGAAGGTACAACGACAATGACTTTGCAGGTAGTGCTGGAGATAGGAAAAACAAATCTAGTTATTCTTTACATTTTGGGACATATTTGATATCATGGGCATCTCAGAAACAACACATTATCGTCATGTCTTTTGCAGAAGCAGAGTATGTAGCAGGTACCACAACAACTTCTCATGCAATTTGGCTAAGAAGACTATTAAATGATATGGGTCATATTGAACATGATCCAACTTCTATGTTCTGTGATAATAGCTTTGCAAAACAATTGTCCAAACACAATGTATTTCATAGAAAAAGTAAATACATTGACACGCGCCATCATTTCATTCTTAAGTTAGTCAATGATGGATAAATTTCTTTATAGTTGTGTGATTCTTAGGAGCAATTGGTTGATATGTTCACCAAACCATTGGGGACAACTGCATTTGAATATTAGGGAGAGCACTTAGGCATTGACAGAGCTGAATATATTCTACCAGTCGAGATTATAGGGGTGTGTTAAGAATAATAATATCAATGGTCACTTGTCTATATTAGTTAGTTAGTTAAGTAGGTATTTGACCATTTCTGGTCCATACGATTTACTCGCCCATAGTATTGTCCCATGCTATTTCTATGATGTAATCCTATACATACTTGAATCTAATCCTCAAAAGGAAATCAATATGCCCACTAGTGTTCCATCATCTTCTACTTCTTTTCTTGTCTAAACTTTATCAACAAACACCTATGCTTAGTCAAGCTCCTTTTTTTGTGGGTGGCTTAGGTTTGAGTGTTGCTTGTTGAATGCGGAATGGATAAACTTGATGCCCCTTTGGGACTAAAATTTCTAGATTAAAACACTTTTGTATATGTATATATTGTATAGTCTTATTAAAGTATACATTCTCTACCTAATATAGTTAGGTTCACTATAATATATTATAAACAATTAAATGAATTTCAATCCTATTCTTTTTCATNTAAAAGAGTTTGACTTATACATTTTAGAGTCTATGGACGTAAGAAATAAAAAGAAATTTATAATTAATAAAAATTTATAATTAATGGAAATTTATAACATGATTATATATATATATATATATGAAAGAGCGTGAGGGATTGTAGACTTGATAAACATATTAGAATCTAGACATTGGATATAAAGTACAATATGGAAAAAATAAGAGAAAAGTTAGAAAAACGAGATTTATAATTGATAGAAATTTATAATTCATGACACTATAACTTGATTTATAAAGTATAATATATAGAATACTATTGAATATATTGAATATATGTTATTTGCACTGAGAGAATTTCTCTTCGAAATTAAAGGTGTGTGGATTGTTGATATTGTTATTTGAACATAAAGTAACTAAGTGTTTTTTATATTTATATAATATATAGAATATTATTAAAATTTTTATTAATTTTTTTATAATATGTTATACGCATTTAGAGGATAGAAATTAAAGACGTGAAGATTTTTGATATTGTTATTTGAATATAAAAGAGTTAAATGTTTTTTTATATTTATATAATAGAAACATAAGAAGATTGTAAATAATATAATTTTATATTATAGTAATAAAAATATTAGAAGATTGAAGATCATATATCTTTATATTATGATGGATAAAAACTTAAGAAAGATATTATATTTTCATAGCCTAAATTAACTTTCTAAAAAAATCTTATATTTTCATGTGTTTACAAATTTGTTATTTTCATATTCTCAAAAGCGATTTTATCTTTTTTTTTAATCATATACATTAATAATTAATCTTCAATTTATAAAACAATCTTATCTTTTTATATTACCACAAAGTTTATATATAAAAATGTTCACACTAAAATATCCTCCTAAACTTGATATCAACTAATTTAAATGAATTACTCTACTTTAAATCTAAGTTTATATATCTCTCTTTAACCTTTGAATTTCATGATATGTGTGTTTCTATGAAAACTATCATCTCCTTATATGTTGATTCCATTCTTTCAATGCAAGTTCACCTCTAGCGAGTTTCATCTTATTAAAGAGAATTTTTAGACTCAATTAAAAATTATTTTTATAAATTAATTAAAATAATGAAATTTAATTTGAATTTAAAGGGATTTTGATGAAATGTCTATATACTATCTTAATGGTGTCTAATTTTAGTGATTAAAAAATAAAGGTATTTTGATGAAATATCTATATACTATTTTTAAAGTGTCACATTTTAGTAATTCAACAGTTATGTACATTAAATAAAAAGAGATTGTGTGAAAAATGAAATTCCACTATGTATAAAGTATTAATGAAAAGATGTTTGTTTATGTAGTTACATTTATTTCAACAATGATATAACAAAAAACAATAAGATGCATTAATTTTAATGACTTAATGATTATATAATGAGAAATGATTTTAATAAATCAAGTAGTTACATTTATTTTAATAATGAGATAATCTAAAATAATAAAGAATGAGGTAAGGCATAAAACAATCCATAGAAATTTCAAAATACCTATAAAGATGTTCTTAAATATATTCTTATTAATAAGTTGAATTCATTATTAATATATTCTTATTCTTATTATTATTGCTTGGATTTTCACATTAAATAATATTATGATATATAGAACTCATTGTTATATCAATATATTAAAATTGAAAATCATATGATTTGATTGGATGGTATGTTAATATTAAAACTATTATAATATTATGATATATAGAAATCAGTGTTATATCAATCTTTAAAAAAAATGATAAAATGCAGATATAATTACATGAAATTTAAAAATAAACATTTAATTTAAAAAAAAAAACGATAAGTAAACTTCTTCTCTGATAGAATGATATGGAAAGATATAAGGAAAGATATGAAAGCTAATAGGTATGGTTAAAAGATCATTAAATAAAATAAATTAAGATTGATTGCTACATAGACTATCTATTATTTGTCATATCCATCTTATTACATTTTTAGGATTTAGTTTCTTTATAAGAAAGATAGGAAAACTAAAACTAGTAGGTATGATTAAAAGATAATTAAATAAAACAAATTGAGATTGATGAACACATAGTCTATTTATTATTTATCATATGCATTCATTACATTTTTACAATTAATTTTTTTTGTTATCAATATTCATTTTAACCACATTAATATTTGCATCATTAAGATGAGTCTTTATTTATCATAGGCTTCCTATTACATTTTTACAATTCAATTTGTTCATCCATATTATTATTCATTTTAATCACATTAATATTTTCATTATTAACAGTAGTCTCTTTTTATGGGTGTTAATAAATTTTAACATTTCAAGCTCAAAAGTCCAAATTTGATATATCTAAATGTGTTTAGGATAACTTGGATTTGCATATTAACTAAAAATGTCAAATAAATGTAATAATAAATCTTTATAATAATCAATTTAAAAAAAAATAGATAAAAATAGAAATAAAAACATTGAAATAAATTATTTTGACAAAACTATGTACATTCATTTCTCATTCATTTTATATCTATAATAATTTGTTTTTTTAAATAAAGATTCACAATATTTATGTGAATTTTAAGACATTCCATTTAAAAGCATTTGATTATTTATATGAATTTTAGAAGCTTCAATTTAAGATTAAAAGTTATATTATTAAATATATTGACTAATTATATCATCATATATCTATCTAAACTTAAGATTATTAAATTAAACCAAAAAAAACTTTCCACATACAAATCGTTACTAGAATCAATTTGCACCCTAAACAAGAGTTTATACAAATTTAAATGAATCTTTACTAACAATGAACCAAATCCACTTCTCATATGCTGTACCATTGTATTTTAATTGTATCTTACTGTCCGAATCATAATACCTAAAATAAAAATGTATATCTTTACTCTATCATTGGATTTGTCAACTAAAAGTTGCAACTAACCCAAACCTATTCACCGTGACCCCAAACCTATTCACTGGATTTGTAAACAGTAAATTTGTGAACTAAAAGTTGCAACTGACCCAAACCTATTCACTGGATTTGTAAACAGTAAAGTTTGCGACTTACCCAAAACTTTCAGCGATCGTCGCTCCACAGGCAAACATGGCACACGAATTAGACAAAACCCCACAACGACCTTCGTTGTAAAGTGGCGCTTCACGATAAATTACTGATGTCGAATATTATATCACGCGAATAACCCTTATTGCTCTCGACGCGTTTTGCACACATAAGTAATCGGATATGGTGACTGTGGCTGCAGGGTTGAGCAGTTTAAGGGCGATCTCTGAGGACTGATTATGACTTCAGACAATCCATAAAAGCAATTGTTAGAATGGGGACTGAAAAGGGGAAGCTGTTGAAATATATTGGGAGACAAAAGGCGCTCTGACGTCACTAAGATATTTGGGGAGAAGGGAGAGAGCGGTGGGATTATAATGGAATCTACTGAGGAAGTTGCTACAGGCTGTGCACAGTCGGTAGCTTCAGGTGCGGAAGCCATGTTCTTGATTTCCTGAGTCCTATCACTTTTCAGTGAAGTGAGATTTGAATCACAAGGCGTATGGTCATTACGAAACAACCCCGTATTCTGATCTACAGATTCACCAGGCTCAGACGACATTGTAATATTCGAAGCTTGGCGTATTATAGTGGAGTCATGATCAGCCGTGAGATTTTCATTTTTCTTAGCATAAGAGGACGAGATCCCAGTGAGACGTTGCACAATATTCATGAATTCGTGAGCTTCTGCGTGGATGATCTTTGGAGAGTGCAAGTGGATTATCATCGGCTGTGACCTCTTGAAGATCGACACCGACGGAACAGATGGAACTACAGGAGCAGGCTTTCGAATCTCGTGAGACACTCTGCAGATCTTCAGAGGAGGCGGCCTCCGTGCCTCCAGTTCCTTCCTAGGCGCTCCAGCAATCATTCTCTGAGAACTCATGATATTAATATTGAGAGCCTGTTAACGCAAAACGTATTATACAAACCCCTTTCGAATCAACATTATATTTCACCCCTTTCGCAGCATGGGCGAAAATTCGGGATCCAAGTCAAGTCAAAAAGGGTTCTTCGCTCATTTTAGTTTTCGCTTTCCACAAAAACCCTAAGTCATTTTCCATATCCGGAATCTTTGAAAAGCAAGAGGCTTGCTGTAGTTTTCATATTGGCATGACCGACTTGTTGAAGTTGCAGGTTGAACGGCAAAAGTTGGTGGGAGATTACTATTGAATTCTAAAACCTCACGGTCACCGTTGATTTCTGAATTCTAGAACATAATCAAAATATAAAATCTATTGAAGCCTCTTGGCACAGGGAAAACCGCCAATATCTTATTCTCTGATCTAGGGACAGAAATCTTGCAAGCAATGGGATAAAATCCCTCAAAAAGTTTTTGGAGAACAATCCCACCAACGAATATGATTACTCCGTCACCGAACTCGCCATTTTGGTAGACTAATTAATTCGTTTTATAATGTACCTAACGTCATTTTGGTAGACTAATTAATTCGTTTTATGATGTACCTAACTATGTTGCTGTCCAAATCCATATTAGGACCCGTTAACGGGCTCTTGGTTGAAGATATCTGAAAACCAACAAAACCTAAGTTGAGAAGGTAATAAAGGTAATAAATTTCTGAGAAACAACTTTACAGTTATTTTGATATTTCCTCGATGTTAGATAGTTATATCCCAAGAAACTAATTGTCTCCCACATATAGATAAGACAAATTAGTGGAGTTACTTCTCCTGGGTGGTATTGAGAAACAAGGTACTCACTTGGGACAATTTACAGAAAAGGGGTAAGTTGGGACCTGGTATTTGTTCTTTATGTTTTTCAAATGAAGAGACTGTAACACAACTCTTGTCTCGCGGTTCTGTATGGAAATGCGTTCTGGGGCTCTTATGTGAACAACTTCAGCGGAATATTCCTCTCGAAGCTGTTTCTATCACTGAGTTTATGGATTTTTGGGCTTCCAAATACCCATTGCAGCTCTGCTCTCTTCTATATCCCTCACCATGCGATTTGGGCTATAGGTTGTCTTTGAAGGGAAAAAGGTGACTATTCTTGGCATTTTCCATCAGATTTTATATGCTGCCCTGATGACTTCCTCTCGACCTGTCATAAAGGATGGGAAAATAAAAGTTGTTAGATAGATTGGACCAAGACCCCGCATGACTTTTCCATGTGGTTACTTTGATGGTGCTTCTACTTCATCAACAGCACGTATTGGATATAGCTTATTCATCAATGAGAATCACCATCTGGATTTCGCGCTGGGGTCTGATATGGATCCAATACTAAGGCAGAACTTCTGGGCGTGTGGGCCCTACTGCACTCCTCCCAAATGATATGATGGGAATATAGGGTGACTCACAGGTCATCCTCAATTGGGCAAAGGGATACACTGCTCTCTCCCTACCAGAACTTCTTCACTGGTGTAGGGAATCTCAAAAGCTTATTTCAAGTTTCCACGATCTGTCATTCAGTCACATCTATGTGAACACAATCGGATTGTAGACCGTCTTTCAAAAACAACTCTCACTCTCTCCCCTGGATTTGGTTGTTTTTCTGAATTTATAGATGACCAATTGGTCACATGTGACTCTTTCTAGCTCATTTGAGCCATGTTTTTTTTGGGGAGCTTCCTCCTCTATTGGATACTTGCTCTATTATTGAGTGGCTTCTTTTGGATCGCAGATCTGATCCTCTTGGTTCAGGATAGATAGGCTTATTTGAGACTGATTCTTTTCATGATGAGACAGTTTTCTGATGGGAAATTACACTTACTATTGCATGCCATTCCCCCGGCTGCTACTGGATGTGATTCTCTCCTCACTAGTTGTATTCTCCTGTGATGTAACCCCTCTTGGGTGGGTGTTATCAATGCCCTTTGATTCCTAATAAGAATAACAAGGATAGGCTTTTTCTTCCTGAAAAAAATTAGTGAAGTTAGTGAGATACCATATATTTACTGGAGTCTCCAACTACTCCCATTTACACTTGTTTTAGCAATTTTGTCAACTACTTCCATTTACGGACTACTCCCATTTACATGCGTTTCAGCAATTTTGTGAGAACTTGCTGAAATTACAGCAAAGATGTCATCATCAAAAAAATCTAAACTAGAACGATTGAACAACTTCCCATTAATACCTAATGTCAAAGTAAAACAAGGGCACACATTGCGACATGTGTATATCCATGATATGGTAGATTTTATTTATAAATTATTGGGGGCAAGGTGTTGTATTTTCTGTTGATTCGACATTGTGACAATAATGATTTTGCATTTTCATTATTCTACTTCATTTTATTGTGTTTAATCTATGTGCCACAAAAGTCTTAATAGCATTCAATACGTTTAAAATGGAAGCTTCCCCAACTAATATAATGTATAAATGATAACTTTGGAATTCAGAAAACATTATTTTATATTTATTTGAAAAAATTATATATTTTTCTTTAAAAATGTACTTGGCAAAGGGCACGAGAGCAATAACTTAGAGGTAATAGGTTGAGATCTCTAATTTCAAAACATTATAACAAAGATTTGTCCATTTTACAATTTGGTGGCATTATCAACTCACATAAGTTACAAGTTATTTGTTAATTGCTTTTTTATGTATAGTTGTAATCATTGTTATCTATTTTTCAGTGAAACAAGTTTCTTTCCACTACTTTTTATCGATGGATTAGCTAACAGTTATAAATGCATCATTTATAGGTTATTTTTTATATTATTATTATTTTTGTACTTGTTTATTTTAAATTTAGAAATATGACACAAAATAAATCTTGATGATACATTCTCTAATCTTCTTGTAATTTAGGAAAAACATACTTGTTACTTCACCTTAAATTCTAAATATAAATANATATATATATATATATATATTTCAACTTAATAATATTCAAAATGACATAATATTACCGATATTATTAATTCTTATTCAAATAAAAACATTAATTCCATTTTCCCTTCCTATACATAACTACTAAACTTTGAAATAACATAGTATTTTAACTGTTATTGATTCTCATTCTAGTTAAAAACATCCTTTTCCCTTCCCATATATGACTACTAAACATCCTTTTGCCTTTCGATACAACATGAGTGGGCCTAATGGTTAAGAGCATGTGTTTCCTCTTAGGAGGTCATAGTTTCAAATTGACAGACGGAGGTCACAAATTCAAATCCACAGACGCGTCATGACGAGTCATACACCAATTTGGTGTCTCGTATGTTAAAGTTTTATGATATAAAAATAACTTTGCGATAAATATAATTTATTTCATTTATTATAGAATTGTTAAAATTTAAACCATTAGGTAGATATTGATTCGCGAAATCAATTGGAATTTCATTGCTTCATACATTTAGAATCGGAAGAGCGCATGTTAAAGGAAACTTGTTATAGGAAACTTGTTCGGAAGAGAACATGTTAAAGGAAACTTGTGATTAGGTGTAGTTTTTGAGATTATTTTGTATGATTTTTTTCTTCATGATCATAAATGTTATATCAAGTTTTTCTTACTATGATTATAGATGAATTATAGTGTCTCCAACTTTCAATCTCAATTTTATTTGTTGGGATGCGTTAAGTACATATTTTCTAACGGAAAAAATGAAAAACAATTTAAATCTAAATTTATTTATTTAAAAATTCAAAATAACCAATAAAAAATGTCTATCAAATTTTATAAACTATAACTTTCGCCATAACCTTAATCAAATCCTTTTGGTAATTCAATCTCCCTTAGCTCCTTCAAGCCACTTTAAGTGCCTTATCACTGAAAATGTGAGACATGTCTGTTGGTGAAAAATATTAAACAATTTATAACATATATCCAACGATTTAATTGTCAACCCTGAGAGAGCATAAACTTGTGAGGTACAGACAAAATATATGCAGGGGCAGAGTATTGCTAACTTAATCTTATATTCTATGTGACCGAAATAAAAAATACATGCGACTAAAATTGAATTAAGCTTGCAAAAGCAGGAAATGACATGAAAATAATTACAATCTAGAAAAGCAGGAAATTGTGTGAAATAAATCTAATATAAGGAAGCATAAGATTGCATGAAATAAACTGATATAAAACAATTAACATTAACTTGTGATCTCACCTAATATCAACACAATTAATTCATAACCAAGACATCAAAATATGAAGAGATCAAAATATATATTCTAAAACATGAAATCTATTACAACAGGATCAAAGCCATGACTATCTCAAAAAGATGAACCAGTTCTCTATTTCTCTATCTCTATAGAGAGGTTTCTCCTCTCAAATGAGGAGATAACACTCCTATTTATACATGAATACTTTGAATAACAAGATAACAAATTCATAATTACCGATCCACGATTCTCTCATCTTATCCCTTCAAATCCTCAACAAATCCACTTTTCTCTCAACTCATCCCTTCAAATCCTCCATGATATCTTGGATAAGGTATTCCATCTCCATGATCTTCTCCTTGATATTATCCCACATCTTGAAGATGAAATTCGAATTTGAGGCTAGGTGGTGACTTTTTAGCTTGTTAAAGTCTTCAAATATACCTGTAATCATCACCAAACTCATCCAATTTTGAGGTATAATGAAAATATATTAATTTTCTTAATATTTAACCACAAATTCACTAAAAAATACTCAAAAATAATTTTTTTGGAAAATGGTAATATTAACCCATATGTATTATCAAAGTGGTGGATATTAATGGTTTTATGGAAATATAAAATAGGAATAAGGTGACAAATGGTATGTGAAAGATGAATAAAATGTGGTATTTCTGCGACTCAACAATGTCACCTTCTTGTTGTTTGCCTTATGACATTTTAAAAATTATCTGAGGGTTAGGAAGCTTGTGAGCGTTTCTTTTATTTTATCAATTTTGATTTTATTCATTACATTATTTAAAACATAGAGATAATTCTGAACTTCTATATCAAGGTTCATCACAACTTTCTAGTGTCTTAATTTTCTAATATCATCTAATATTTTTATTGAACCACCACTTATCATTAGCTTTAGATGTAATACTACTTTTAAGATTATCAATATTCTACGAAGTGACCTCCTCCTCGATTTCCCATTGATCTAACCAAGAATTGACATTGTTATGACAACCTTGCATAAGTTAGAGGTGGTTTTGACTAGAGTTTGTAGCAATCTTATGAATACTTGTGTCTCCCATATTGTCTATTTGCATCTTGTACAATAGGTACCTATTAATAGCCATGGTGTTAATGAGGGAGAGACAAGCTACCATGAGGAGGATAACATAGGGTGTATTTCCTTTAATTTTAATAGTATATGTTATAAAATACTTTTGGATTTTCTCTATCCTTCACCACAAATCTCTAGAGATTTCATAACCACAAACTTCACATCCATATAAGATAACATTAACGACACTACAACAAAACTAGGTGATTAGTGTTCTTTTATCCCCCCCTTTTTGTTTTTGTTATCACATTAAGTGATTTTTTTTGTAGTTTTTAATAAAAATAAACATTATTTTATGGGTTGAATATAAATTTTGCATTAACATCAACATTATTAGTATCATCTTTAGCACCAGGAATAGCTTCATTTTTAGTACCCACTTTAGTTTCGAGTTAGAACCGAGTTCACCTTCCCTTTTAGCACCTAAGTTATCTAGAATTGGCATCAAAAAATTCACTTTTAGTGCCAAGTTTAGCTTCATTTTTAGTGCCTAAATTACCCTCATGTTTAGTGCCTAGTTTAACTTTCCTTAAGCACCTACTTTAGGCTTGAGTTTGATGAGAAGCCAAATAAAATCAAAGGAACATTTCCAAAAATAAATTTAAGAAAAGTTAAAGGATAAAATTAAGTCAGTTATCTCAATCATTCATGTGTGTGTGTGCAAATCTCTATTGCTTTAATTATAATATCTTATTTTCCCTCATAAAAACCCTTAATACTTATTGTATCATGTTTTTCTCGTTTCCTCTTTTTCTATGCTGCTTGCTACCTTTTACCTTAGGGTCACATCCTCATGGAAACTTGAGATTTAGTTTAATAGATTAACCTCAATGAGGAGGCTAATGGATTATCCTTTCCCATCTCCTCTTTCGTTCTTATTTTACCTCTATTTTCCCTTTTTGATTTGCTAATTTTTATTATGTGGTTGCAGGTTTAAAAATTGATGCATGTATATTAATGTTTCATGGAAGAATATCCATAATGATGGTAATGAATTCTCCCTTCCCTTCACCTCATCCCTTTCATTTTCACTTTACTTTTACTTTATTGATTTGAAAATCAGGTTTAGGGTTCCATGCTTGAATGCTAGGGTTTGATGGAGAACATCCATGAGGAGGTAATGGATTATCCTTTCAGTTATTCTCATTCCTTCCTATTCTAATTTTTTTTCTTTATTGATTTCTTAATTTTTATTATTGATTTTCTATTATTACAAATTTAATGGAGAGAAAAAAAACAACTTTTTTGGGGTTCTTCTTTAAGGACAATTCTAGTTCATGGGTGTAGCCTAGGGAAGGTCCTTTAATTCATGTAAGAGTATCTTTAAGTTCAAATTGTGGAACCCATATATCTTTTATTATTTAGTATTCCCTTTATATTAGATGTTGATACTTATTTAAGATCTACATTATTCACTTGTTTCTAGTAAGAGGTTCAAGTAGCTTTGAAATTCAAACCTTCATTTTTAATGGTAGATATCTCTGTTAATGTATCTTAAGTATATCCTTTCATTTTTGCAAAGTGATCCAACACTCTCTTACCATTTTCCATTTTCCATTTTTACCATTTTCCAATTATTTATGTGTAAATTCTAATTTGCACAAGCTTAGTTTAGTTTTAACTCAAATTTACATTTTTAATGGTAGGGTTTTGTGGTAATGTAGCTTTAGTAGATACATTATATTTTGGAAAGTGATTAGGGTTCAAATCCTTCCATTCCTTTTCAACTCCATTTTCTTTACTGTTTTTTGTTTTTATTTTTGTAATTTTTAATCTATAGTTAATGGGTGCAAACCTGACAATGAAAAGTGAGTCTAAATTTGGAGCTAGAAAGGAAAGTTAACATAGTGCTAAAGATAAATATGAAGTCAATGCTAAAAAGGAAGTTAAACCTGACACTAATAAAGAAGTTAAACTTGGTTCCAAAAATGTTGCTAAAGTTGAAAAGAAAGCTAAGTCGAAAAGTGTTATTTTGAAATCCCATTTAATATCAACTTCACTATCTTGAATATCTTCCAAACTGGAAAAAAACTAAAATCCAATGCTAAATAGGAAGTGATGGTGTATTTTGTTGTAGTGTGATGAGAATCCCAAAGAGGAGTTTTTTCTTATCCCAATGTGAAAGTTTTAGCAATCTACAACTATTTTCAATTCGATAATAATATTTCCATCTCCAATTAATCTTTTTCTCAATGTTATAGCTCAATTTAAGATTGTGATGAGGATGCATTACGAGATATTTGTATGAAGTCACTTCCTCAAAGATGTCATCATCATGCATGTTATTAGCATATATCATATTTTTGGATTTGATTATCATAATATTTGTTTTGTCACCATTAACAGTCATACCCATTCTAGAAAAAAAATATCAAGAACTTTTAGATATCGATATCATAGGGTCACATCATGTTGTGGTTCCCTTAGATGTGACTTAGATGTTTTGGGATGCACACACGCCTCACTGATGCAATCAATGATGTTTTCTCCCTGGTTCGATGAGGCTAAGAAATATTCTCAAATTGCATCATGACCGTTGCCCAATCTATGGATCTTCAACTTGTCTATGAATACTATGTGCTTGACACACGTTTTGAAGGATAATCCCTCCAAGTATTCTATTCACAATGTAGTATTCATGATGGATAATTATGTGGTTCTTCTATTCGTGATGCAGTCTATGGAATAGTTATTTTAACTATGATTTGGGTTACCAATTGTGATGATTATTTGGTTACCAATTTTTCTATTGTATTGTCCATACACTTTTGTGGTGTTCTACAATAGTTCATTGTACAACTTGGTTCGAGTGCAATTTCATGATTAAGTGAGAAGAGTTTGTTATATTCATCATCTTCATGAGGCAAAGTCTATTCTTATTCACATTGTATGTGGTATTTTGGAAGTTGTCATCAAGGGGGATGTTACTGGGATGCCAACTTCCTCCATTTGTATCCATCCTCCTAGTCCTCATTAAGGGGGAGTGTTATAATATGTAAATGACAACTTGTTTGGTATTGTTGGTGAAATATTATTAAAAGGCATAAAATAACTCTAATATTCTAAAATAGATTTATATCACATGCATCCTGTAATTAAATTGATCTTAAAACCATTCTTTATATAAGAGTGGAGGAAAGTCGCTTATTCGGCAACATCTGTTTATCATTTGTACACAAATGATTGTGACATGAAGTGAAGATGGAGAGTGATGCATATGTAGACATGGCTTGTATTGTAAGATGGGGATTGCTATAGAATAATGAATACCAATAGTTCCATGGATATTTATCTATTTGTGATTTTACAACATATTTGGTATTCTAAAGAAACAAATTGTATATCTAAATTGTACTCACAAAATAGTCAATTTGAAAAAAAAAAGTCTCATTTGGAGTCCAAAAAGTGGAGATATCGTTGTTTCAAAAGAAACTATTTACTAGGTTTTTGGTGGCTATTGTACGAATTGTGAGCCAATATCTTTTGAAAGAGTGATCATTTTTATGTTGTGTCTTTGTAGGTAGATGCAAAATGACTATTCTATCTCTCAAAATATTTTAAGCGACATTAGTGAAAATTTTATGGTTATTCATTTCTTATATTGAAATTCTTGTCATGGGCTTCTTGTCTATTTGAATTAAGATTTATGTTGTTAGTTTATTCATCATGTTTAAAGAATTCATCTCATTTTATTTATTTATTTGTCTCTAACCTTCTTGTGTGGAACACATTTTGACTTTTTCAAAGGCATGGATCTCTAGTATGGTAGTGTTGGCATCAAGATATGAAACTATGCTTAGGACTTAGTCACTTCATGGATATATTTTCATATCTATAAGTGATATCATTGTTTTATTTGATCAATTTTTTTCTCAATATTCTCACATGGTATCGTTCTTCTAATAATAATTATGATTCTAATATGGTGCCATATTTTTCTCAATATTTTATCTTTGTATCATATTATGCTCACTCATTATATGTTGTTGTTGACATGTGTTGTGTTAAAGCAATTTCATATGCTCATATATCTTTCATATGTAATTTCATGTATTTTTCCTATGTAATACAGGCTTATCATGTTTATTATATGATTTACTCTTTGAAATTCTTTTTGTGGATATTGGCTCTCTATTTACTTCACTTTCTCCATACGGATATGTGTGAAGAGTTGTGGGACAACTTGATTCTATCATTCCAAGTTCCTATATTAAGCATATTGGTTTGTTTACCTTTGGTTCTTCATAAAGGTTCCTATTTTGAGTTTATCCTTAACAGTAGCAAAGTGGAAACCTTATGTTATTTAATATGGTTTATGTTAAGAAGGAACACACTATAATTAAAATCCATATCAGATCAACATATTCCAGTAATAATGAAATGAAATTCAACCTTCTACTGTAAAGTGGCGATGATTATATGTAGGACACACATTTCAATAGATAGGCCATTGGATTCTTTTGTTTGTGATGTAATATTCAGTAGAGAAATATTTGGTTATGAAGATTGTCTTCTAGAAACATTTCAATGGATAGATCTCTGGTTCTTGTGTTCATCATAAGGTATGTGCTATTCTTACATCTTTCATCTTGGTTCTAAATACTTTCTTCTTGGCACATGTCTCAATAAAAAGGCCATTCGGGTCTTGTATTCACAATGTAATATCCATGATGGATATATCTATGGTTATTGTATTCGCAATGCGCTGATGCATAGGGGAACCCCAAAATCCCAAATCCCAACCGCTTTCCCCAGGATTTAGTTTTCTCTACATTTAACAAACTCTAAATTTGGATTATTGGCCAAATATTTCTTCTACGTGTCTGAATCAACCTCAACTAATTCGATCTTCAACTCTTATTCTGCAAACTCAATTTCGCAATTGAATTTTCATCAGACAATTCCTTTCGCAAGATTTCTTTCGCAACCTTGGTCTTTTCACAACTCAATCTTTTCGCAATTGAGTTTATGCAACTTAGTTTCTGCAACAGAATTTCTACATGCTCCTTTCCATAAAATCCTTTCCTCAATTACGGATTTCAGGTTGTAGGTATGCAATTCCTAGTTTTCCAAAACTGAATTCCGTAATTATGTGGTTGCAATGGTCCTTTCTGCAATCGAATTACAGCTTGCAGATTACGGAATCACCTTCCCACTTTTCCCAAAATTGGGCTTCCACAAATTTCCTTCCATAACTCTCTTTTCACAGTCAGGTTGCAGATTGTAGCTTGCAGACGTGCCTTCAACTTTTCCCGAAATGGGCTTCAAGAATTTCCTTCTGCAAATCTATTTTCGCAACTTCTGAGACCATCGATCTCTTGCAGCTTTGATCTCATCCATCAATATTATATCACCTGCAAAAATTCACTTTAATTTTTGGATCTCTTATCTCCTGTGTAGGTTCACTTCATGAATATTTTCCCACTGTTGATCCTTCCTTTCTCCTTTAATATGGATCGTCCAACTTTAACTATGATCTCTGCAACTCTATGTCGATTGATCATAGCATCGATCAATTGATCTCTGTGCAACTTCACCGAGCTTGTCTTGTTTCAATTATGAACTTCATCTCTGTAGAACATTTAGACAGTAACATCGTTGATGTCAGTGATCAATGAAAAATTATTTATTCATGCATTTCACGCATAGAGATCCATCAACCAATCTATGTAACCTTACAACCTCAAAATTCCTAAATTTAGAATACGACACACACATATCTATAAAGCATTAACAGAGGTTAATCAAGCATTCAACTCATAAAATCATACACTCAGACAAAGTTTCAATTACAGAGAGATATGTCGAAATAGGATTTCCTTCATTCAATACAATGAAACTGTACATTCATGATTATCTTAGAACCTACGTTTTGATCTTCTTAGCTCTGGTACAATCATGACCAGTTATCTTTCCTTAACCTGATTTATCCCCGATCGGCCACCCTCTTAGCCAGATTTACATTTTTTGGTTACTCCTTATCCATATTTAGATTATTTGTGTACACCTTAACCAAATATTACATTGTTTGGCTACATACTATTTCCTCAAATGATTACAGAATATATACAACAGGATTCATGAACCAATTCTAGTTTAGATACTCAATACACTCAACAATATCCTAGATAATTCTAATTAAAGAAAAACTATTAAGCCTATCCTATGACTCACTGCCATTAGATGAGGGATTTGTTACATGACTCACACTTTGACTTAATGACTCATTCATTCACCTAGTGACTCGCCTAAATGACTCATCATCCATCTAGAATCACATTTAAACATAGGTTTATTTACAATATAATAGTTCAAGAACTATTAATTCAGGAAATGAGGACCCTTTCTAGGTCTGATCCAAACAACGGGCTTGTACTTGAATGGAGAGAAAGATGCTCCTACATTAGACTCCCTAGGAAGAAACAAATATGACCCCCTGGTCATAATATTCAGTATTCAATATACTAGGATCCCAAGCTCTGCTCTGTAGCTGGTCATTCATATGATCATGCTGTTTTTTCTTTGTCATCTTCACTTATCTTGGTTTCAATATTTTCTGTTGCAATGCTCCACCAGATTTTCTTCTACAATCTTCTTTTGTCATCTGTCTTCTACTGTTGTTTTGTTTCTCTACTCTGTTGATGAAAATTTTCATTCTTTCTTCATGCCCTCTCTAAGACATCTTCACCATCAACATCCTTAAATATTCAATATCCATGTCCAATCTATCATTTGGTGGGTACACTTGTATCTTATTTTTATGAAATTTTTGGTGTTCCTTTGGCTTGTTGTTGCTATATACTAGCTTACAAGACAATTCAATGTTTTGACCTTCTATATGCTCTTTTCCAATGCCACAATCAAGCATTAAGAAGTCATATTTACCAATCCTTATATTGATCAACCAATCTTCCAACATTTATAACTCTTCATCATACTTTCTTAGGTTATAAATTTTATCTTGGTATTCATTATCCAACTCTGCAACAATAAGTTATTCTAGGTACTGGTCACCCTTTTGAGACAATATGGTCTCTTCCTTTGTGATGACATATTTATTACTCTTTCTGTCTTCACTTTCTTCAATACCTGCAAAAACAAACAAAAAATCAGTTTCAAAAACATGAGAATCTGAAGTCCCTATTGATATTTTCTCTGGAATAGTCCCTTTGTGTTTGTCTGAACATAACATCAAACTTTCACCATCATCAATTCCTTCAACATTCTGAGCTACAGGCAGCTGTATACAATCTTCATAGGATACCATCTTACCTCTTACTACAATAGATTTATATTATGTTATCATGCTTTTGGAAAGAACATCTTCTTCTCCTTTAGACTTCATGACAACCCAATGTGACTATTCAACTTTTTTCTTCATCAGAATGCAATTATGATTCTTCCCTACAGAAATGTCCTTGCACATTTATTTTTCCTCCTTCATCTTCAGGTCATATTCAATTGACTCTGTTCCTCCATCTAGAAACTCATCAATGAGTTTCATTTGTTGCAATACTTTAGACCTTTCATCATTTGAGAGACTTTCTCCATCATATTTGACTACATCAGAATTGAATACAATTTTAAAAAACTGCCTATCATCTGCAACAAAACCCATTTTCAGAAAAAAATCTTCAGTCTTGAAAGCATAAGTCCTCTTGGTCTCATTTGGTCTCACACTTGTATCTTCCATAAGTTGATTTGTACTCTTTACAGAATCCATGAGACTTTCAGTTAGTGTCTTATTTTCTGCATCCTCACTCACATATTATCCCAACAATTGGGCATGTTCTTGTTCACAGACCAAAACATCAATATCAAACTCAACTATCTTGAGTTTTTCCTTGTATATAGAAAACATCCTTTGTTGTAGCTTCACCTGTAGTGAATTCCATCTTACCTTCCTTTTCATGATCCAACCATACCTTTGGTCCTCTTTCTATAGCATCATCTCCAAATGAATACATTTCAATCATATGCCGACTAATTCCCTGTCATACTCCTATTGTCTCATCTTGTTGATGTCTTTTTCCTTGACATATTTTCTTCTGCTATGTATTTTCTTTGAACCTTTGCAATGATGGTCTAGTAGTCATCATCTCCATCTTCTTTTGTTCTGTGAAATTCATCTTGTTCACTTGTGGACTGTAGCTAAGCCTTCACCTTCAACAAGTCTCGGTACCTTCTAATATACCTCAACAAGCTATCTCTCCTTGAGCTTGTCCTTTGGTATCCTTCGTTCTTATCCTCTAGAACCTTTTGAGAAACCTTCCTTGATCCTTTTGGCTTCTTCAGATCCACTTCTTCTTTGAGAACATTCAACTTGCTCACTTATTGCCCAACTTCTGTTGGCTCTTTATGTTCTTCCACTGCTTTCTCTTTTTCTCTAAGAGTTTACAAACTCTTCATCAAGAACACAATTATCCTTGATACATATCCTCTAGCTTCCATTGCTTCTACCAAACCTTACATGTTTGTTTCAACAAATTCTTATAACCATATTTAAATAAAAAATCAATCAGTCCATACCTTTAAGAATTTTCCACTTGTATGGTTAAATGAAAAAATTTACGTTGTCTGCAATTCTAGATTTAAATCACTTCTGAATGCTCTCACATGATTAACCCTCTCAACACAATTTTTAGTATTCAAATTTAGCAGAAATAGAAAATCAGAATTGGATTTACCTCTTGGATCCAATTTGATCTCTAACAATCTTCACGCAGAATATCCTATTCTCTCCTACCTTCATACATAATTATTTTTCTGCTCTGATACCACATGATGCAAAACACTCATCTTGTAAGATCTTCTTCCTCTGATACCACCTGACGAGGACCGATTATGGGGGTCCTTCAAATTCTTGGACCTACAGTTTATAGTCCCACATATGGAATGTGTTGCATCTGCAACAATTTCGCAAAATTCTAAAAAAATTTTGGACGGTCCTTTACTTTGAAGTAGTCAGTTCTTTCCTTGATTTCAGCCTATTGATTTTGGCCTATGGATTTTAAAGCGTCTTCCGGCACTTTGGGTTACTGTCAATCGATTGGTGCTTGCTCATTTCAATGCTTTAATGTTTCCCATCCTTAGTTGAATTTGCCATTGTCTTGCGTATCTCTTGAAGCCTTGTTCAATCGGAAGTTAAGCCTTTGTCCTCTTTAACATTGCGGGCAGATATTTGATCCTACCCTTCGACGTTGCGGAGCGTTTCCGGGTGTGGACTGTCCTTTTCGCTCTGACCGTTGCACGTGAGTTTTCATTCTTTGATGTTTTGGGCGGGTTTGGATTCTTTGTCGGACGGATTTGAAGTCTCCCTCGTCCGATGCTGTGGACAGCATCATGCTCCGAGCATCCGCCATTGTGGATCGCTTTAGACTTAGACTTTCATCGGTGCTCCGATGTGTGTTTTGTTTTTGCCGGCTTTGTAGCGGAGCGCTTGGCCATCGTTTGCTCCTCCATTGCGGACAACATCATGCTCCGAGCATCTTCCGTTGCGGAGGGGTTCGGTTTCTTGGTCATCCGATCAAGGTATCCGCCTGTGCCCGGCTTTCGTTTTGTTCACGCGTTATATTTAGCTGGGCGGGTAAATTAGTACCGGGGATTGTCCGCCGTTGCGGAGGGCCTGAAGCTCTAGTCGCCTGACGCAACTTTCATTCCCCGTCCGATTTAAATCTCCCGCACATGCGGCTTTTATATTTATAGGGGGCGACAGTTCATAGTTTGTATTGTTTTGTTTTACTGTCAAGCACTGTCGCGGTGAGTTGAGCTGTCGATCTTGGGAGTGCGTGAAGATCTAGCTGTCGTGTACCAGCTTCCAGGTGGTGAGGGTAGAATTCCAACCGTCATCAGCTTGCTCGTTTTCGCCGGATTTCCAGGTAGGTTTATCCCATTTTGTTTTCCCATTACATTTGAACGGGTTTTTTTTTTTTACCGTGGGTTGGGGTCCCCGGCGTTTTCCCTCGTCCAGCTAGGATTTAAGCTTGTTCAAGTGGGTTTGATCTTGACCTTGGGTAAGGGGAGCATTTTTTAACCATTTAAGCCATTTACTTTTCGCCTTTAGTCGCTGCATCGCGCGCACAAGAGTTGAGGGGTTTTAGGCGCAGACGGCCGTTACGCCGTCTATGCCAAACCTTGCTGCGCGGCCATGATAGATAGGGGGTGGTCGGATTTTGGGCACTGCAGTGGGGATTTGGATAGTTTATCGATTTCTGTGGTGCTTTCCCAGCCTGTAAGCCTTAGCCGTTTCGCTTTTGCATTTTTTCGCAGCCTTGACGAGGCGAAAGGTCGAATCTGCATTTGGCCAGGAGGAATAGGTTTTTGAAGGGGATTTTGACAGTCGACAGTGTTTCCTTCGCGGTCGAGCCTAGCCTGTGTTATTTGCACCTTCCTTCGCGACCCTTTTGCGTTTTGTCGCCTAAAACCCTAGTAGGGTAGGAGGGGCATGTCACTGATTACGCTGCGTCTATTGGGGATAGCGTGGTCGTGTGTTGATGAGGATACCTTGTGCAGAAATATGGTTACTTCCCGCCGAGGAGGTTGAAATGGGATATCAGCTTAATGTAATTTTTTTCGCTGCCAGTCGCATGCGCCCCTTTGTGATATGTCTTCTAGGCTGTAGGTCTGAAGTGTTGATGGGCAGGCTTGATGCCTTTAATTCTTCTCTGTGTGTGCTAGGCGGTATAATGATAATTGAATGTTGCAACTGCATATAATTTACAATGTTTTTGCTTCAATGTATCGCTATCATAAGGAAGTGGCAGGTCACATAATAATGTAGGTTTAATCCTGGCATAAGTATGATTGATAGGCTTGCTCATATAGATCAGATCATAATATAGTGCACCCATAGTCTCAAGGCATTATAAGGTTGAGCAACATATGTATTTGTTGCATTGAAAATTACCATACTTTGCATAAGATAATGGCACATTGCACAATACTGCACGCTAGTTTGATTGTTCAGTGTGAGAGACTTATGATTTGATTTTATGGACTGGTCACAATTATGATACACTCAAGAAAGGATATATCGCTGCACAATGTTCACAAATTCAAAATGCTTAAAATGTTATAATGTTTTTACATTGCAGGAAGAATTTAGAATGTCCAAGAGGCAGAAAAGGAAGGCCCCTGCTGTCGAAGAACAAACAGCAATAGAGGTCGTCCCGCAAACAGAGTATATCTATGAGGACACCCAATGTGTCAAAGGGGTTGAGCCCAAATATAAGTGGGGAGAGATATACAGACTGATTTCTCGTAGGGAAGTCCTAGACATAGGTCTTGAGGAAGAACCCGTTTATGCAAATATAGAAAGATTTGCCATTATGAAGGTTGCCACCAGACCAGAGCTGTTCCCTTGCTCTGATGTGATGAGATTGATCCTACCACACACAAACAACAACACAATGCTGATGGGGAATGTTGAAGGTCAGGGCTATGCTACCTTTAGCCCTGGATATGTGGCATTGGCATACCACCTGCCAGAGCCCCAAGTCTTCCTGTCAAACGATTGGTTAGATAACCTCAGGATGGATTTAGTGGAAACCCTGAGAAGAATGCTCTTACCTGGAAAGCTTTATAGACACAGAGCAACTAAGGACTATGACACAACGAGCTTAAGAGCTCCTTACAGGTTTATAGCCTTGATGTTAAACCGAATCTTTGGAAGAGACAATGGTAGACTCTTCAAATTGGAGTGGATACCTCTTATGTTTCATGTAGCCACAGAAGGACCAATCTTCAACTGGGCTAGCCTAGTATCTAGCAGTCTCTCTTCTTGTGTAGCTGCAGCCCTGGGAGGAGGAGAAGCCTGAAAAAAATCCGAGTTCTACATGAGTTCCTTTCTAATAGACTGCATACTATGCCACCAGCCTTTCTCAGGGCTCAAATGTGTTTGGGATAGGGAAATAATTCCCGTGTATGCATCCTACAAACTCCTGGGGGCTCACTAGTACCATAGCTATTATAGAGAAATTTGTGAGCTTTTTATTATGCCTCTGCACACGCTTATCTTCCGAAAGGAATGTAACTGCATGTCTGAAGAGGCAATGAAGGTAATAGAGGAGTATGGTGATTATTTCTTGACAAAAAACGGGATGTATCTTAGAATGTTTGGTGGATCAAAAACACCTTATCTACTGCCCAAGTATGCAACGGACTATATAGTCCACAAAGAGGTAGTTAGACAAGTGTTTATTGACGGAGTTGGTCACTTGTTGTTCCAGAAAAAGAAGACTGCCTATCCACCTCTACCATTTAAGCTAGGTAGCTGCAGTTTCGCCAATGTGAAGCAAGCTGCAGAATTTATAGAGGAGCTAGGAAAGTTCCACTTTGGCGAGATGACTTTCAGATGAAATGACACTCATGGCAGAATGGCTGAGCACTGCAAAAGGCACAAAGTGTTTTATGAGTACACCCACCATTTTGATCGAGATGAATCTGTTTTCAGGAGTGCACCCAACATGACTGCACTTAGTAGGAGATTCAAACTGAAAAACCCCACCAAGGGTGGAAAAGGATCTGAACAAGATAAAGCTAAGCAAGATAACGTTGAAGAAGCAGCCAAAAGGATAAGAGAGGAGGATCAGAGGCTGGAAGATGAGGCTGAAAAATGGATGCAAAAGGGAGAAGAAGAAAAGAGGAAAGCCGCCCAGGAAGCAGCTGAACGAGCCAATGAAGCAGCCAGAGAAACAGAAGAATTTGCTAGGCAAGCAGCCGAAGAAGCCCAGAGAAAGCTAAACGAAGAACTGGAAGAGCAGGAGGCTGAACAGATAAAGTTGACGCAACAACAAGCTCCCGAAACATCATCAGGGAAGAATCGGGGAGAGGAAAACCCCGAGGTGCAGATCCCTCAAGTGCCCACTACCATCGTAGCCTCTACCCCTATGATTCAGCTAGTACCCTTCGTACAGGAAAAAGGGGAAGAAGTCCCTGATTTCAGCACCGTATATTATGATAGGGCTACTAAAAGGATAATGAGGAGAACAGAAAGAAAGGTAGAGGCAGAAGGAATGGCTAGCAAAATGATAACAGATAAGGTCATGATGGTAGGGACAGATGTATATCCAAGGTTTACTACAAGGGCCGGGACTGCAGCAATACAGGCTTCAGAGGATAACATAGACATAATGATGATTGAAATAGAGTCATCCAAGAAGACCTCCTCTCAGCTTAAGGACACCCTGAGAAAAGAAAGGGAAGAAGGAAATAGACTTAAGAGAAAATATGAACATGTGCTGAGAGAAATGGAGGCCACAAAGACTGAAATCTACACTATCCAGGTAGAAGCACAGGCCAAGGAAACAACACATAAGGCTCTGGAAAGTGCATAGCAGGAAGTTCAAGACTTGAAGAATGAAAACGAGCAGTTGAGGGCAAAGATAGAAGACCTAGAAGCACAGCAGCATATTATCTACGAGTCCAATGCCGCATACGTTAAAGAACTGAAAGAGCAGCTGGGAGTAGCAAAGGAACAACAAGTTGATCTACAGCCAGTTAAAGAACACATCTTGGCCCAGAAAGCTAAAGTGCTACACCTGCAAACTGCTCTAGAAGAAGAAAGATGCCAGGTCCTCCAGATTGATAGCCGACTTGAAGAAATCTTGGAAACTGCTTCTTATTTTGTTGACAGGTCCCAAGACATCCTTGGAGTACTGACTACAAGGATAGCCAGAGCGGAGAACGATGAGGAAGCCCCAGCTGAACTACCATCCAAGGATAAACAAGCCCTTAAACAGGACCACGATCTGATAGAATTCGCCATCAATACTGTAGAAGACTTCCAGAAAACAGTCAAGAAGACCAAAGGAGTCTGCACAGAATTCTTCAGGAGAGCCCTGGTTACCTACAACAGATGTCAGATAGAAGCTGAGCAGAGGCTATATGAGTTCCCTGATCATGATGCATTTGTAGAAATGTTGCAGAAAGGACAGCAAGATAAAGAAGCCAGAGTACAATGCATCAAAGCTATTGATGACCAAATCTTAAAAAATGAAATAGGCCATACAGCCGTCAGTGTGCAGCTCTTAGAAGAACAGGTGCGATTGAAGATAGCCAGGGTAGAGGCCACTAGAAACCAGGCTGAAATGTTCAAGCTAAACATTCAGTTTTTAGAGCTGAGCTCGTTTGAATATCTCGCTGCTGAAACAGCAGCGTGGAAGAAATTCTTGGGAAACCAAGCGGAACCCTCCTCACGAGAGGACCGGTCAGCTTTGTTGTAAATTGATAATTTGTAAAAGGCTTTTGGAAGGAATGAAACGTTAAGAAGACAAAAGGGTTGGGAAGCCCAAAGGTCACTTTGTGCAGCCCAACCAATTTTTGGCTTTTGTATAAAAGTAAGAAAGATAGATAAGAAAAGGGACTTTTTTCCCAGTAAGACTGGAAAGTTATTGTAAGAAGAACTACTTCCTTTTGCAATATAAAGTTACAGTTTGCCTATGGAAAGAAGATCGGTGGGATTTCAAATGTTTTGACATGGATAATCGAAAGATGAACTACTTTGTTTTTCAGCATTATACCCATGAATCGTGAGATCATTCTAACTTCATGACCTATGTCTTTGTTTAATGATTTCTGATTTATTTTATGAAATCTCTACCATGAGCAATGTATGCTTGTCATAAACAATTAGCTATCCAGTTGTGTAATATTTTTCGCTGTCATGTGTGTAAAAGATAATTCCAGCTATCTGTAATTGCTTTTATTACGCGTGCACATCCACATTACTCATAGATGTTAATCGCAATTTGGCTCCCCGGGGATAGGATAGGTAGATAGATAGGTAGGCATTTAGATAGGTAGTCTTTTCATTTCTACATGAGTGTTTCAGATGCATGGTGAGCCTAAGACGAGAGGTAAGAACCTACGCATCACTTTGTGAATGCTCCTTGCATCCTTCACCACCCTGCATTTAGTTAGCAATTTGCATTTCATACTTAAGTCAAAAATACAAATTCCAGTGGACCGGGCCACAACCGGTAAAACCCTTGTTTGTTACTTTGACCTACGGTAGCCGGACCGTAAACCGGACGGATTCCCTATACCAAACATTCAACGGGCTAGTTGGGAACGTTGATTGGGGACAATCCCTTACTGTTGTCGCCTACGAATTTCCAGGCCTCAATAGTTTTGGCGCTAGAAGGAGGGCCGCCAGTAAAGGATGGCCGTGGAATTTGATTTCCTGAGACTATCCTACCAATAGATGTGTTAAATTTTAACCTAACTTAGGTTTGAAGTTTCCAGTGCTATCCTTAAAGGACTGTTTTTCCCAGCATCCCTCTCGCTTACCTCTGCTCATGGCTGGTAATCAACCTAACCCTTTGCCGGCATGGAGAGCTAGGTCACCTCTAAACTTAACTCCTCCTTTTCATAACCTACCTGAAGCCTTTGACAAGCTTTTGCCCAAGTTTGACCCTGCGGACAATGTTGCTGTAGATGATCACCTTCAAAGCTTTTACCTAGTGTTAGAAGGGCTAAGGGCTGGAGAGTATGAAGATGTGGTGTGTAGACTTTTCCCTCATACTCTGAAAGGAGCAGCAGCATCCTGGTACTTTGGACTACCTGCAAACTCCATTCCTAATTGGGACATTTTTGAGAAGGTTTTCAGGAGTAAGTATACCACTCAGAAGATGCATGCCTCATTGATAAAAGGTCTTGTTTCGTTAAGAAAAGAAAAGAATGAAAAGGTACGTAGTTTCACTCAGAGATTTTCATTGTACTTAAAAAAAAATTCTGCTATTGACAGACCTTCAGACAAAGTTCTAATTGAGTATTATACCTCAGCCCTAGGCCCTGAGTTGGCCATGTTTTCCAAGATGAAACTCAAGCCCACGCTGGCAGAAACCTATCAAGAGGCTGAGAGAGTAGAGGCTGAAAGTGAGAGTATAGAGGACTATCCTGACTCATTTGAAGATAAGACCACTGTAAGAAGAAGCTCACTGCTGTCTAAATCTAAAGAAGATCAACCACACAATTATCATGAAATGATGAAAGTGCTTCAGAAAATGTCCAACCGAATTATAGATTTGGAAAAGGAGAGGGACACTCAGAAAACCAATAAGCCATACTATCCCAAGAAGGAAGATAACAACCAATGGCAAGTCCCACCTCCTAATTTGGCATCAATAAACATAACAGAAGTAGGAGGAGATAATTTCTGTACCTTTCATCAACAACCTAATTCTGAGAAGAAGTGTCCTCAATGGTTACATTCAATAACATTGGTGATGAATAAGTTGTTGGATCCAGAATTGACTAGGGACAGTGGTGGGGAAGAAAAGGAGAAACAGACCATAGTAAAACCAGACGATGATAATATGTTTTCATGGAACAGTATATCACTGTTTAACACGAAAGAAGATGTTCTCAAGTCTCAATATACCCCTACAACCACAAAAGATGAAAACCTGGCCATTAAGAACAATGCAATAATATCAAAGGTTCCAGATTTGCAAGAGGAAGAAAAGGGGCAGGCTGATGTGAAGGCTAAAGATGACATACCTAAAGATATTCATGGCAAATAGGCAACAGAGCCACTCATTGAATTTGCCAAACCGGTGGAAGATGATGAGGAAAGCAAAGCTGGCAAACTGGAAGAAGATTTGCCTACAACAAACCAACTTGTGGAAGAAAAGATTGAGTTGATCAAGACTAAGAAAACCAACGCCCCACCTTTCCTTGTGACTCTTGAAATTTTAAATCATAAGGTCCATAATTGTTTGGTAGACTCTGGATCATCCATGAATGTTATGCCCCTGGCAGTTTGCAAAAAACTTAATGGGCAGCTAAAACCTACTATTTGGGATGTTACTCAACTTGACGAAACCAGTGTCAAAGTAGTAGGGGAAATGGAGGATGTTCTGATCCGATTAGCTGCAAATAAAAGGACATGTCATTACGTTTACATCATAGTAGCAAACATCCCTGATGGATATGGAATGATCCTGAACCGAGATTGGACATCACGACTAAATGGGTACTTTGCTTCAGACTGGTCTCACTTGTGGTTACCTCAAAAGGGAAGCCCAAACATGATTAATCTTTTGAGAGAGCCATATATGAAGCACAATGTCACTAGGCTGGGAGAATAAAATGAATCTGCTGAGTCTATATTGGGAAACCATCTAACTGAGTGTAAGTCGAGACATCATAATTCAAGAAAGGCCAGTCCTATGATGGATGCCCGGCCTGAGCTCATTCAACTCACTCAGGCTGAAAGAAATGATTGCAGGATCTTAGATATGGGTTCTATTTCAATAACAGCGCAGTTAGATCATGGTTAAAATACTCATGTCTAAAACCCAACTCATTCCTTAGCTTTTAGTTGGAAATTTTTTTGGGGGAATGGGCGTTTTTCTTTTAGATTTTTGTCTGCTGTTGTATATAAATAAATTGTTTTGTTTTCTTAATGTTAGATGTTGTTTTCTTGCTTTAATACTTTGATGGTTCTTCTTTTATTACTTGCTTTGCTACTGTTTCTTTATAGCTTTGTTAGTTTTCCTTTTGGATTTTGAATAAGAGGCAAACTTTTGGATGCAATGGGAATGTCAGGGTTCTGTATCAACTAAAGTCCTGAGCAAAAAACTGTGCTTTAAAGTATAGAATGTATTCTAGTAAATGTATTCCTAACTGGAAGTGCATTCATTTGAAGTCTTACTTAATCCCTGTAAATAACTCAGAGGTGAAAAAAGGTCTGAAGTACTATTTAGAGGCTCCATCCATCTCACATCTTAAATACCCAAGGAAGCTGACAGCAAAAGACCCACGGAAAGGAAGCAGAGCGGGATAGTTTATCACATATAAATGATCTCATGCCATGGATTAAGAAAGTTAAAAGCTATGAAAAGTCAAAGCTCCTGAAAGGAACAAGACATATCAAAGCAAAACTCGAAAAGCATGAATCTCAAAGCATAAAGTACCGAATGGCCACAAGATCCTCTCCGTTCGTGAACTGAACTACAAAGTATATTGTTCACACAAAAGGACACTATGGGATAGAGGATCCTGAATTAAAATTCAGTAAGAAAGGCATACAGGAGGACTCATATCAAAAGAACTAAAGTTCAAAAGGGCACAAAAGTGCAGATTGGCATGGGAATGAGGAATAAAAGGATAATACTATCACCCTTTGTCACAATCCTGTGGTGTTTAAGCTATAACTTCCAAAGGGCAGGTAAAATGAACCTCATTTATTTGGCCTCAAAAGAGTTATTCAGACTTGAAACACTGTTGGTGTTACCTTTTCCCGAAAAGGTAGACTTCTTCTAAGTAATTTAATGCATAGGTTGGCTAACTTAGGGATATAGACATCTAGAAGATTTCAATTTTATTCGGACAGTCTTAAGCTGGGAGAGAGAGTTAATTCAGAGATCTGAGGTTCACCAGGTAGTCGCCAATTGTTGCATCTACAACAATTTCCCAAAATTCTAAAAAAAATTTGGACCCTCCTTTACTTTGAAGTAGTCAGTTCTTTCCTTGATTTCAGCCTATTGATTTTGGCCTATGGATTTTAAAGCGTCTTCCGGCACTTTGGGTTACTGTCAATCGATTGGTGCTTGCTCATTTCAATGCTTTAACCTTTCCCATCCTTATTAGAATTCGTCATTGTCTTGCATATCTCTCGAAGCCTTGTTCAATCAGAAGTTAAGTCTTTGTCCTCTTCGCCGTTGCAGGAAGATATTTGATCCTACCCTCCGACGTTGCGGAGCATTTCCGGGTGTGGACTGTCCTTTTCACTCCGACCGTTGTGCGTGAGTTTTCATTCTTTGACATTTCGGGTGGGTTTGGATTCTTCGTCGGATGGATTTGAAGTCTCCCTCGTCCGATGCTGTGGACGACATCATGCTCCGAGCATCCGCCGTTGTGGATCGCTTCAGACTTAGACTTTCATCGGCGCTCCGATGTGTGTTTTGTTTTTGCTGGCTTTGTAGCGGATCGCTTGGCCATCGTTTTCTCCTCCATTGTGGATAACATCATGCTCCGAGCATCCGCTGTTGCGGAGGTTCAGTTTCTTGGTCATCCGATCAAGGTATCCGCCTGCGCCCGGCTGTCGTTTTGTTCATGCGTTATATTTAGCCGGGCGGGTAAATTAGTACCCGGGATTGTCCACCGTTGCGGAGGGACTGAAGCTCTAGTCGCCTGACGCAACTTTCATTCCCCATCCAATTTAAAGCTCCCGCACGTGCGACTTTTATATTTATACGGGGCGACAGTTCATAGTTTGTATTGTTTTGTTTTATTGTCAAGCACTGTCGCAGTGAGTTGAACTGTTGATCTTGGGAGTGCGTGAAGATCTAGCTGTCGTGTACCAGCTTCCAAGTGGCGAGGGTAGAATTCCAACCGTCATCAGCTTGCTCGTTTTCACTGGATTTCCAGGTAGGTTTATCTCGTTTTTTTTTCCCATTACATTTGAACGGGTTTTTGTTTTTTTACTGTGGGTTGGGGTCCCCGGCGTTTTCCCTCGTCCAGCTAGGATTTAAGCTTGTTCAAGCGGGTTTGATCTTGAACTTAGGTAAGGGGAGCGTTTTTTAACCATTTAAGCCGTTTAATTTTTGCCTTTAGTCGCTGCATCGCGTGCACAAGAGTTGAGGGGTTTTAGGCGCAGGCGGCCGTTACGCCGTCTGCGCCAAACCTTGCTGCGCAGCCATGATAGATAGGGGGTGGTCGGATTTTGGGCACTGCAGTGGGGATTTGGATAGTTTATTGATTTCTGTGGTGCTTTCCCAGTGTGTAAGCCTTAGCCGTTTCGCTTTCGCATTTTTTCGCAGCCTCGACGAGGCGGAAGGTCCAATCTGCATTTGGCCGGGAGGAATAGGTTTTTGAAGGGGATTTTGACAGTCGATAGTGCCGCCTTCGCGGTCGAGCCTAGCCTGTATTATTTGAGCCTTCCTTCGCAACCATTTTGCGTTTTGTCGCCTAAAACCCTAGTAGGGTAGGAGGGGCGTGTCGCTGATTACGCTGCGTCTATTGGGGATAGCGTGGTCGTGTGTTGATGAGAATACCTTGTGCAGAAATATGGTTACTTCCCTCCGAGGAGGTTGAAATGGGATATCAGCTTAATGTAATTTTTTCGCTGCCAGTCGCATGCGCCCCTTTGTGATATGTCTGCTCGGCTGCAGGTCTGAAGTGTTGATGGGCAGGCTTGATGCCTTTAATTCTTCTCTGTGTGTGCTAGGTGGTATAATGATAATTGAATGCTGCACCTGCATATAATTTACAATGTTTTTGCTTCAATGTATCGCTATCATGAGGAAGTGGCAGGTCACATAATAGTGTAGGTTTAATCCTGGCATAAGTATGATTGATAGGCTTGCTCATATAGATCGGATCATAATATAGTGCACCCACAGTCTCAAGGCATTATAAGGTTGAGCAACATATGTATTTGTTGCATTGAAAATTACCATACTTTGCATAAGATAATGGCACATTGCACAATACTGCACGCTAGTTTGATTGTTCAGTGTGAGAGACTTATGATTTGATTTTATGGTCTGGTCACAATTATGATACACTCAAGAAAGGATATATCGCTGCACAATGTTCACAAATTCAAATTGCTTAAAATGTTATAATGTTTTTACATTGCAGGAAGAATTTACAATGTCCAAGAGGCAGAAAAGGAAGGCCCCTGCTGTCGAAGAACAAACAGCAATAGAGGTCGTCCCGCAAACGGAGTATATCTATGAGGACACCCAATGTGTCATGGGGGTTGAGCCCGAATATAAGTGGGGAGAGATATACAGACTGATTTCCCGTAGGGAAGTCCCAGACACAGGTCTTGAGGAAGAACCCATTTATGCAAATATAGAAAGATCTGCCATTATGAAGGTTGCCACCATACCAGAGCTGTTCCCTTGCTCTAATGTGATGAGATGGATCCTACCACACACAAACAACAACACAATGATGATGGGGAATGTTGAAGGTCAGGGCTATGCTGCCTTTAGACCTGGATATGTGGCATTGGCATACCACCTACCAGAGCCCCAAGTCTTCCTGTCAAACGATTGGTTAGATAACCTCAGGATGGATTTAGTGGAAACCCTGAGAAGAATGCTCTTACCCGGAAAGCTTTATAGACACAGAGCAACTGAGGACTATGACACAACGAGCTTAAGAGATCCTTACAGGTTTATAGCCTTGATGTTAAACCGTATCTTTGGAAGAGCCAATGGTAGACTCTTCAAATTGGAGTGGATACCTCTTATGTTTCATGTAGCCACAGAAGGAACAATCTTCAATTGGGCTAGCCTAGTATCTAGCAGTCTCTCTTCTTGTGTAGCTGCAGCCCTGGGAGGAGGAGAAGCCCGAAAAAAATATGAGTTCTACATGGGTTCCTTTCTGATAGACTGCATACTATGCCACCAGCCTTTCCCGGGGCTCAAATGTGTTTGGGATAGGGAAAGAATGCCCGTGTATGCAACCTACAAACTGCTGGGGGCTCACCAGTACCATAGCTATTACCGAGAAATATGTGAGCATTTTATTATGCCTCTGCACACGCTTATCTTCCGAAAGGAATGTAACTGCATGTCTGAAGAGGCAATGAAGGTAATAGAGGAGTATGGTGATTATTTCTTGATAGAAAATGGGATGTATCTTAGAATGTTTGGTGGATCAAAAATACCTTATCTGCTGCCCAAGTATGCAACGGACTATATAGTCCACAAAGAGGCAGTCAGGCAAGTGTTTATTGATGGAGTTGGTCACTTCTTGTTCCAGAAAAAGAAGACTTCCTATCCACCTCTACCATTTAAGCTAGGCAGCTGCAATTTCGCCAATGTGAAGCAAGCTGCAAAATTTATAGAGGAGCTAGGAAAGTTCCACTTTGGCGAGATGACTTTCAGACGAAATGACACTCATGGCAGAATGGCTTAGCACTGCAAGAAGCACAAAGTGTTTTATGAGTACACCCACCATTTTGATCGAGATGAATCTGTTTTCAGGAGTGCACCCAACATGACTGCACTTAGTAGGAGATTCAAACCGAAAAACCCCACGAAGGGTGGAAAAGGATCTGAACAAGATAAAGCTGAGCAAGCTAAGGCTAAAGAAGCAGCCAAAAGGATAAGAGAGGAGGCTCAGAGGCTGGAAGACGAGGCTGCAGAATGGATGTGAAAGGGAGAAGAATAAAAGAGGAAAGCCACCCAGGAAGCAGCTGAACGAGCCAATGAAGCAGCCAGAGAAACAGAAGAAGATGCTAGGCAAGTAGCCGAAGAATCCTAGAGAAAGCTAAACGAAGAACTGCAAGAGCAGGAGGCTGAACAGATAAATTTGACGCAACAAAAATCTCCCAAAACATCATCAGGGCAGAGTCGGGGAGAGGAAAACCCCAAGGTGGAGATCCCTCAAGTGCCCACTACCATCGTAGCTGCTACCCCTATGATTCAGCTAGTACCCTTCGTACAGGAAAAAGGGGAAGAAGTCCCTGATTTCAGCACCGTATATTATGAAAGGGCTACTAAAAGGACAATGAGGAGAACAGAAAGAAAGGTAGAGGCAGAAGGAATGGCCAGCAAAATGATAACAGATAAGGTCATGATGGTAGGGACAGATGTAGATCCAAGGTTTACTATAAGGGCTGGGACTGCAGCAATACAGGCTTCAGAGGATAACATAGACAGAATGATGATTGAAATAGAGTCATCCAAGAAGACCTCCTCTCAGCTTAAGGACACCCTGAGAAAAGAAAGGGAAGAAGGAAATAGAATTAAGAGAAAATATGAACATGTGCTGAGAGAAATGGAGGCCACAAAGAGTGAAATCTACGCCATCCAGGTAGAAGCACAGGCCAAGGAAACAGCACATAAGGCTCTGGAAAGTGCACAGCAGGAAATTCAAGACTTAAAGAATGAAAAGGAGCAGTTGAGGGCAAAGATAGAAGACCTAGAAGCACAACAGTATATTATCTACGAGTCCAATGCCGCATACGTTAAAGAACTGAAAGAGCAGCTGGGAGTAGCAAAGGAAAAGCAAGTTGATCTACAGCCAGTTAAAGAACACATCCTGGCCCAGAAAGCTAAAGTGCTACACCTGCAAATTGCTCTAGAAGAAGAAAGATGCCAGGTCCTCCAGATTGATAGCCGACTTGAAGAAATCTTGGAAACCGCTTCTTATTTTGTTGATAGGTCCCAAGAAATCCTCGAAGTACTGACTACAAGGATAGCCAAAGCGGAGAACGATGAGGAAGCCCCAGCTGAACTACCATCAAGGGATAAACAAGCCCTTAAACGGGACCACGATCTGATAGAATTCGCCATCAATACTGCAGAAGACTTCCAGAAAACAGTCAAGAATACCAAAGGAGTCTACACAGAATTCTTCAGGAGAGCCCTGGTTACCTACAACAGATGTCAGATAGAAGCTGAGCAGAGGTTATATGAGTTCCCTGATCATGATGCATTTATAGAAATGTTGCAGAAAGGACAGCAAGATGAAGAAGGTAGAGTACAATGCATCAAAGCTATTGATGACCAAATCTTAAAAAATGAAATAGGCCATACATCCATCAGTGTGCAGCTCTTAGAAGAACAGGTGCGATTGAACACAGCCAGGGTAGAGGCCATTAGAAACCAGTCTGAAAAGTTTGAGCTAAACATTTAGTTTTTAGAGCCGAGCTCGTTTGAAGATCTCACTGCTGAAACAGCAGCGTGGAAGACATTCTTGGGAAACCAAACGGAACCCTCCTCACGAGAGGACTGGTCAACTTTGTTGTAAATTGATAATTTGTAAAAGGCTTTTGGAAGGAATGAAACGTTAAGAAGACCAAAGGGTTGGGAAGCCCAAAGGTCACTTTGGGCAGCCCAACCAATTTTTGGCTTTTGTATAGAAGTAAGAAAGATAGATAAGAAAAGGGACTTTTTCCGAGTAAGACTGGAAAGTTATTGTAAGAAGAACTACTTCCTTTTGCAATATAAAGTTACAGTTTGCCTATGGAAAGAAGATCGGTGGGATTTCAAATGTTTTGACATGGATAATTGAAAGATGAACTACTTTGTTTTTCAGCATTATACCCATGAATCGTGAGATCGTTCTAACTTCATGACCTACGTCTTTGTTTAATGATTTCTGATTTATTTTATGAAATCTCTACCATGAGTAATGTATGCTTGTCATAAACAATTAGCTATCTAGTTGTGTAATATTTTTCGCTGTCATGTGTGTAAAAGATAATGCCAGCTATCTGTAATTGCTTTTGTTACGCGTGCACATCCACATTACTCATAGATGTTAATCGCAATTTGGCTCCCCGGGGATAGGATAGGTAGATAGATAGGTAGGCATTTAGACAGGTAGTATTTTCATTTCTACATGAGTGTTTCAGATGCATGGTGAGCCTAAGACGAGAGGTAACAACCTGCGCATCACTTTGTGAATGCTCCTTGCATCCTTCACCACCCTGCATTTAGTTAGCAATTTGCATTTCATACTTAAGTCAAAAATACAAATTCCGGTGGACCGGGCCGCAACCGGTAAAACCCTTGTTTGTTACTTTGACCTACGGTAGTCGGACCATAAACCGGATGGATTCCCTATACCAAACATTCAACGGGCTAGTTGGGAACGTTGATTGGGGAGAATCCCTTACTGTTGTCGCCTGTGAATTTCCAGGCCTCAACAGAATGATAACGTCCATAGCAACAACAAGAAATATTTTAATAATTTTTTTATGCCTCCACTAAATGTTATCTCTCCTCCCAAACTAGTAGACTTTCCAACCCTTTATCAATTTAGAAACGCGGCCAAATATTTCTTTTGTAACTTCTGTAATTGTGATTCCACAACTTTGTCTAGCAGGCTATATTTCCACAATATAGCTTTCCACAATCTTGCTTCTGCAATCTCCTTTTCCACAAACTCTATTCCCACAAATTCTCAGAGTCGTTGATCTCTTGTGGCTTCGATCTCATCCGTCTATCTTCTCTCATCGACAAAAATTCACTTTAATTTGCTGATATCTTATCTCCCGTACAATTTCACTTCATGAATATTTTCCCATCGTCGATGCATCATTTCTTCTTTAATATGGATCGCCCAATTTTAACTATGACCTATGCAACTCTATTTTGATTGATCAGAGCATCGATAATCGATCTCTATCCAACTTCACCGATCTTGTCCTAGTTCAATTATGAACTTCACCTCTGTAGAACATTTATAAAGGAACACTGAACCTATGAGTTATCTATTACATATTATTTATTCATCCATTTCATGCATATATATCCATCAATCAATCTCTGTAATATTCCACTCTTGAAATCCCTAAATTCAGAATACGACACACACAGATCTATCAACCATTAACAGAGGTTAATTAAGCATTCAACTCATAAAGTCATACACTCAGACAGAGTTGCAATTACATAAAGATATGTTGAAATAGGATTTCCTTCATTCAATACAATGAAAATGTACATTCATGATTATATTAGAACCTAAGGTATGATCATCTTAGATCTGGTACAATCATGACTAGTTATCTTTCCTTGGCCTAATTTCTCCCTAATTGGACACCCTCTTAGACATATTTACATTGTTTGGCTACTCCTTAGCTAGATTTACATTATTTCACTACACCTTAGCCAGATATTACACTGTTTGGATACATACTATTGCCTCAAAGGATTAAATAATATATACAATAGGATTCATGAACCAATTCTGGTTCAGATCCTCAATACGCTCAACAATCTACTAACTAATTCTAATTAAGGAAAACTCTTAAACCTATCCTATGATTCAGTGCCATTATATGAGGGATTTGTTACATGACTCACACTTTGACTTAATGACTCATTCATTCACATAGTAACTCACCTAAATGACTCATAATACATCTAGAATCACATTTAAACATAGTTTTATTGACAATATAATAGTTCAAGGACTATTAATTCAAGAAATGAGGACCCCTTCTAGGTCTGATCCAAACATTGGGCTTGTACTTGGATGGAGAGAAACATGCTCCCGCATCATGCAATCTATGTGCGATAGAGTTATTTCATCTAATAGTTGGGTTCCAAGTTGTTATGATTGTCTACTTACCACAATATTTGGTATTGGACATCATAGGTTTCTATACACTATTGTAGTGTTGTGCAAGAGTTCATTATACAACTTGGTTCAGATGCAATTTCATGTTTTAGTTAGAAGCGATTGTTATTTTAATCAAATCCACTAGGATAAGTGTGTTCTTATTCACATCCTATGGAGCATTGTTACACCTAACCTAATTCTCATAACCATCATGTCATGAAATTGGTATCCCATTGATTTATGAAATCCCTCAAAGGATGAAGTGAAAAAATGAGAGAATAAGGGAAATTCTTTGTTCTAATCCACCACCACACTTTCTCCTTATGAAACAGGTGGTACCTATAATGGAAATGCACCTTGTCCATTGGAAAGGAGCAGTGTTGCCACCTATTTCCTTCTTGCAACAAGAGGCACCCCCTAGCACTGCTTGTCTTCCTCATGAAAAGTGCGGTGCGCAACTTATGAATGAAAAAAAATAGAATTTTTGAGAGGTTCCTCAAAGGTTCTTTCATGGGACCTCATCTGTAAGAATCAAGATAAGTGGAGCTCAAGTTACCCTACCCTAGGGATGATACCTTATCCTTCTCCTTTTAATCCTCAACCAACTCTATCCTTTAAGGCCTTTAATAGTGGCTCACCCCTCATGGGAAGGGGCGGGGAATATTGTGTGAAAGCATCCAAACCCTTTCCAAAAAATATCAGGCTTTCTTGAGTCATTAGAGGAAAGGACCTATTGTTAAGAGATCCCAACACCAAGTCTTGGCCATTATCTCTCCTTCATTATTTATTAATGAAAACATTGTTTATTTCGCATAAAGACTGTGTATCTCATTATTATACTATGTTTATTTTTTATTTCCTTGGTCATTTACATAGAATTGTAGATTATCTTGGTAATCTCATATGGTTTTGTTCTTTTGTCTGTAATGCAGGTTCATTTGATCAAGCACAATAAGTTCATACCTTCACATCTGGTTGTTAAAAGGTATCAGAGAAACTAATTCAAGTAGTATAAAGTTCTATGGAAAGTTTCTTTGTTCTGTAGTGTGTTTTGTTCTAGATTTGAATTATTCAGACTAGGGAAACAACCTTTATCTGCATTGGTTGAGATTTTCCATTAACAAAAGTGGTGAAGCCACTCCGGATATCAAATACTTGGTCTTGTAGTAAGTTGAATATTCATTTGCAATTTCAATGGATAGCTATGCTAGTTAATTTGATAGATTTACTTTGAAAGTGGTAGATTTTCTTTTGTTTTCCTTCGATCATTCATGCTCTTATCTTCATTTTCCATTTGGATTCATTGTTAAGGATCTAACACATTTTTTTCTCCCTTTTTTGTGTTTTAAAAATCAATTCAGGCCAGTGAACCTAGGGTGAGTATAAAGTGAGGCCACCGCACCTTTTATTAAAGTAACTTGCAGTACCACCAACTTTTTCCTGTGTACAAAGAGCAGTGCCACCGCTTTATATCTTTTTGCAAGGAGAGGTGCCAATATTCCAATGCTCTATATCGGTCTAGCAAAGCGCTGTACCATGTAAGTCCATGAGCCCTAATTTGATTTTTGGATTTTGAATGCAATTTTAACTTTTTAAAGGATTGCGTTTTATAATTATTTTGATCGATTCAAATATGGAAATGATTATATTCTTGACTTGGTTTACTCTTCAAAAATTAGGATTTCTCATTAGAGGAAATTTCAACTCAAAATGGGCCTCCTAAAATGAATTCATAAAATAAGAGTTAAAATAATAAAGTAATATTTATTAATTTTGGAGGAAGAAAAGAAAAAAACTACTTTTTTGTTTGTATTTTTGACATATCTCCTTGTGTTTTTACTCAAATTTCAATCGGGAGAGCTCGTTGGATGCGGAATTAAATTCCTCATCCAACGAGTACCCACTCGGCATACGTTTTGTTGGTAATAACTCCCGATTCCAATTGCTATTCACGACTAAAAACATTAATTTATAGATTACAACGAGGCGGTTGAGAACCAGCCTTTTCACCTTCCCCGGCAACTATTCAAATTCCTATTTGATTATTTATTTACAATAATCCTGACGGATTATATTCTAATAATCCCCCTCTTAATCCGAAGGGGTGTTCGTAAGTCCGAGCATGTTTCTGAATCTTTCAAACTTTTCTCGTCCAAGTGCTTTGGTGAAGATGTCTGCAACTTGATCATTTGTGGAACAATGTCGAAGATGGACTGTCTTGGCCTCTACATGATGTCGAATCAAATGATACTTTGTGTTGATGTGTTTGGTTCGATCATGGAATCTAGGATTCTTTGCTAGCTTGATTGCAGAAGTATTGTCGACCAACAATGGAGTGCAGTTCTCTTGTTTTTCTTGCAAATCTTCAAGTATCTTCCTGAGCCATACTATTTCTTTCATTGCTTCAGCTGCAGCCACATATTCTGCTTCTGTTGTTGAATCTGCTGGAATTGACTATTTGCGAGATCTCCATGAAACAGCTGCTGATCCAAGACTCATAGTGTATCCAGAAGTTGATACTCCTATCTCCTTATCGCCATCAAAGTCTGAGTCTGAGTACCCAATAAGTTTGAAGTCATCCACTTTAGAGTACTTGAGTCCAACGTCTTGAGTCGCCTTCAAGTATCTTAGAACCCTCTTTGCAGCTGACCAGTGTCCTTTGCAAGGTTTATGCATGAACCTTGAAAGTATGCCAACAACATAAGAAATATCTGGTCTAGTTGTTGTAAGGTAGATAAGACTTCCAACAAGTTGTCTATACTTGGTCGCATCTTCAAATTCTCTTCCTTCGCTTGATGTGAGCTTCATTTTCTGTTCCATTGGAGTAGATATAGGATTGCAATCTGTCATGGAAATTTTTTTTAGTAGTTCTCCAACATATTTTTTCTGAGATAGGAATATGTACATAGGATGTTGAGTGAATTCAATTCCTAAGTAATAGTGGAGATGTCCCATATCTGTCATTTCAAAGATATTTTTCAAATCTTTCTTTATGGATGATATATAGCTCTCATTGTTCCCTGTCATCAAAAGATCATCTACATACACCACAAGATACACAACAGATCTTCCAACTTTCTTTATAAATAGTGTTGCATCATCAAGATCAAAATGTTCGAAATTTAGCTTCAAAAGATGCTCGGTTAGCTTTTCATACCATGCACTAGGCACTTGTTTTAGGCCATACAAGGATTTGACAAGCTTGCATACCTTTTGTTCTTTTCCTTTCACAACAAAGCCTTCTGGCTGAGACATGAAGACATTCTCTTTCAAGTCTCCATTCAAGAAAGCAGTCTTCACATCCATTTGATGAACTTTCCACCCTTTCTGAGCAGCCAAAGAGAGTAAGGTACGGATGGTAGCCCATTTTGTTGTAGGAGAAAATGTTTCTTCATAGTCAATTCCTTCTTTCTGTGCATATCCTTTTGCTACAAGCCTCGCTTTGTGCTTGTCAAGTGAGCCATCTGATTTGTATTTGTTCTTGTACACCCACTTGCAGCCAATTGGTTTGGTTCCAACTGGAGGGTCAACCAGCTTCCAAGTTCCATTCTTTATGAGTGCATCATACTCATTTTGCATAGATTCTTTCCACTCAGCACGAGTAGAAGCTTATCC